>CM026277.1:15308546-15814671 GCA_014851415.1 Cnaphalocrocis medinalis | reverse complement strand
CACCAATCTGCATTAGGCTAGCGTGGTGATTAAGCCTTATCCCATTATAGTAGTGATGACTTAGTCTTGATATCTATGATGGAGGCCTTTGCCCTGCAGTGGGATCATCATCAGCCCGGTAGTACCCATTGCTGAGTATAGGCCTCCCTTCCCTTTCGCCACTGTGCCCGGTCCTGAGCTGCTCGGATCCATGTAGCCCCTCCGATTTTAGCGATTCTATCACTCTCAATCGGACGTCCTGGACTTTAGTCCTGCGTTGGATTTCAGAGTTCCTGACTCGATCTTGAAGTCTGATGCCGAGCATGCCCCTCTCCATGGCCCTTTGTGCTACTCTTATTTTGTGCACAGTCTCCTTAGTGAGAGTCCATGTCTCGGCACCATAAGTCATCGTTGGCAGGATACATTGGTCATAGAGACGGGTTTTCAGGCATTGCGGGATCTCTTTTGACCTCAGAACGTCGTCCAGTTTACGAAACGCCGCCCACCCGAGCTGGATTCGCCTGTTGACCTCCTGATTATGGGATACTTTACTTTTATAATAACACAGGCCTTTTATTCTCGCGATATTACCAACCTCTTAAACTGCCGTTTATTTCATTCTAATTACAAGTTATGCTCAAGCTGGGAAGAAATTAAATTAGTTCCCTCTGTTTGCGAGGACTCGAGTTACGATAATGAGGATATTGGATTATGCAGGAGGAGCTTAATCCGATTTAATTCTGTTCAATTTATTTTGCGTAAGGTATTATGTTACTGAAGTGGAATTTCTAAGATCCTATTTGTTTCAAACGTAATACTACTATTACATAATTACGATAAAAAGTGAATTATTTTTCAGCCTATTAATATATACCAATCAAGAAATCAAGCGCTACTATGATGGGATTAGGCTTATTCACGCTTGCCTAATGGCATTTGATCTGGATCACATCTGATGTTGAAGTGAAGATTCCCAACTCGAGAAGATCAAAAAATTCCAAACATGTACTTTTGCTCGACCCGGGTATCGTACCCAGGGACCCGAGATCACGGCCCAGTACATATACCATTAGACCGAATAGAACCTTAGGCGAATTACGAAAAATCAAAAAATATTTAGGTACATATATTATATAGAAATCTTGGCCCCAAACTAAAGTCTTCCATTGTGTTTTGGAAACTAGAAACAATAAAGGTACCACAAACTCCCAGACCCCATATAAATAAATATCTGATTCGTCGACACATGTGTATTTGTGTTAGTGCAAGAATCGAAGACGACCAGGGCGCTTTAAACCACATGATCTAAACCAGTGGTCGTCAAATTGCGGCCCGCGGACGTTAGTCGTGCGGCCCGCGGTAAAGTAGATTACTTTAATTAATAGAAACTACACATCCGTACTTCACATATAATGCGGCCCGGACCTTAGTGCTAATATTGTTATATGTGGCTCTTGAGCAGTAAAGTGTGACGACCGCTTGATCTAAACGGAGTTACAAGAAGTAACTTAAAGAAATTATTATTACCGTTAGTTATTTGTAGTATTTTTTGTAGAATTGGCAGTTACCTACTAAGCTGAAGCGCTTACAAAGAAACGGCATTTACCGCCGAAAATGGAGCCCCTGAGGTTAATGTTGTTTTTCGGCCAAAACAGCCTTATTCCACTATATTTGTACAAATTGTACAGAAAACACCACCCACCACCGCCAATTAAATAGTTAGGTACAATTATCTACACAATTTTGCCTCAAATTTCCCCCATGTCATACGAAAAGGCAGCTCTAAGCATAGTATGGAGGTTAGTGTATGTCCAAAATTACCCCCCTATTACCCCTCTGTGGCATAGGAAGAAACGTTTTCTACAAAATGAATAAACAAACGACTACGTAGTGTAGGTGTTGCCAGCTGTAAAAAATTAACCCCTGTTAAGACCACTGTAATTTAATTGTCATTAGCAAAAACGATAAAGGTTCAATGATTAATAATTTAAAATATAAAGCAGGCAAAATTTTATTAAGCCCCACCCTGGACAAACATTTGTGTGAGTAATCTTGTGTTTGTTCAGTGTCTAGGTGTAAAATAATAAGTATTTAAGTGTTATATCTTGTGTTTACTCTGTTGTCTGATCTCTGTAACACAAATGATTGATCTTTTTTAGTACGTAGTCAGATCAATGTATGAGATATTGTACGAGTTTATTTATTTATGTATTCTTCCCTAGCCTTTGCTAGGTTTTGGTTTCATTTTACTAACCTACATACATATTTTCTGTGATTATTTTCGAATTTAATAATCAAAAAGTATCTTCGTAACAAGCCGCTAGTGTGGCAACACTGAGTAGACGCTACACATTTGCAGTGAGCAACTGGTTTACATCCCCTGAGCCACTTCAGGGGTCGCCAGCGCTGGCTCGCGCATGCACCATAATTGCCCCCCACAGACGCCGGCGCTAAAACGCCCGTGACCCCCAAGCATTTTCTCGCATATCTGAAAATTCGTGGCCATCTTTTATTTAAGCTTGCGGGCTATGACCCTGTAGTGGGCTAAGAGTTAGGAGGAAGCGAGGTAAAGATACAATAGATAAGCATGTGCTTAGGGCGTGGATTGTATCTTTATAACATACTAGTGACCCGCCCTCACTTCGCTTCGGGACCGTAATTTAGAAATGAACCAATAGATGGCGTTGTACTCAATTACATCGCGCAAGCGTTTCGTGTTTTCGGTTTACCTATAAGCCTTGTCGTTGTCTATAGAAGTTATCTCTTTATAAATAGTATTGAAGACTAGTGACCCGCCCTCACTTCGTTTCGGGACATCCATTGTGTACCATGGTACACAGTGGATGTCGAAAGTGAGAGCGCGATGTAATCAACACCCAGCGCCATCGCGATTACGTCGCGCAAGCTTTTCGCATTTTCGGTTAAGCTATAAGCCTTGTTGCTGTCTATAAAACGTATCTCTTTATAATTAGTACATAAGAGTGCGCATAGGGTACTGGTCTTCTGTGGTCTTCTGTGTAGAAGACCGGCGTGAAGCAGCGCCTGAGCTGTGTTTCGCCGAGTAGGTAGTAGTATCGGAAGCCCATTCTGGGGAAAGGCCGATGCCGATGCCCAAAGACACCCGTAACACCCCCCTTACGGGCGTCTTTGGGCATCGGCAATCGCTTACCATCAGGTGATCTGATCTTCATGTACCTATCAAACAAAGAAAAACGATTATGCTACCAAAATGGTAGCCACTCTGGCATTCTGTGGAAACCATATCTCCTACATCATGCAACTTCTGCTGGGATAAGGATGAACTTTGGCACACCAGGGGGCGCAAATTTAATGGAAGTAAGGAAGGACACGCTCAGGGATGGGAAAGAACGATCGGCTAGCCGCAACCGGCCGACCACAACCAGCCCGGTATACACCGCTGCAACCAGTATCTATAGTAAATTAGAAAAGGATTGCTGGATCTGGAGTCAGGATGAGCGTTAACGGTAAACAAATGTTACTTCTGCAGGGAATTGTGGGAGAGCCCTGCTTCGGCATGAATGGGCCGGCTCGACCGGAGTGATACCACTGCCTCACAGAAAACCGTCGTGAAGCAGCTCCTGTGCTGTGTTTCGCCGAGTGAGTGAGGGTACCGGAGGCCCATCGGGGGGGGAAGGGGATAAAAGGTTAGCAGCGCACTTGTGACTCCACTGGTGTTGCATGTGTCCATGGGCGGCGGCAATTGCTTACCATCAGGTGATCCGCCTGCTCGTCTGCTACCTATCACATAAAAAAAAATGAATATTTTTTTTATAATCAAAACCTCTTGTCGCACATCAAATGGACTGTTTAAATAACGTTTCGCCACTTGCACCAAACATTTATATTTAAAAGCGAGAGAAAAGAAAAATTTGATCCGCACCGCTGGTCCTACCCACTTTTTCTTTCATAAAAAAAACCTAAGCCCAGATTTAATTCCACAAATGAGTACAGTTAATGGTCAGGACATAGCGAAACGAATTCTTGCTGGACTCTTTAAAATTCCATACAGTGTAAAAACTCTGTCTGTTGCAGGTTTTCTTACTGCTGACAAAGATTTCGAAAATCTAAACCTCCACCGTTTGAAAGCTACAAACTTGACGCACTGAGTACGTAGTACTTTCTCATTCCCTTTTTTGGCACGGGACTTAAAAACTGTCTGTATTATCGTTGTCCAGGTACTTTTGCAGAATTACCTCCGAAAAGGTTGCTTTGCGTTTATTTTTTTATCATGATCTCCAGCGTAGGTTTTAATGTCAAAGCGTTACAGGCGCAAAAGAATTAACATCACAAGCCGGTTCCGAAAATAGGATTTAAAATTTGTAGGAAAAATATGGGCATGCGCAAATTAGAGTGCCACGTGGAAAAACAAAGCGTGGGTGCTGCAGCCAAATGTAGGGAAATCAGGGCCATAAAATAATTATAAAAGAAGAATAGCTGTCTACTTTGCAATAAAAATATGCTACGCACTCATGCGTGGTTACAGTGATCTCGCCGTGTCTCGACGTGAATGACAGAGAGAACGTGCGGGTTAGAAATCACCACGATATACAGTAACTTATAGCGAACTCTTCGATTTCAAGGACAACTCCTGTGTAATTAATTTGAGCCGGGGGCGAAGACAAAAACTGGATAGACTTAACAATGAAATTGCGCAATGAGGTTAAAATAAAAATTCTGATAGTTATTAGCACTTTACATGCGCATGGTGCATTATTAAAATATCCCGAAGCTAATACACTAAGTGCGATGTTGTGTGTTAGACTGCATTTTTATAGATGGACTTGATCTTGGCTTCACACTGAACCTTAGAGTTGAGAAGATGGCTACAATGGAGCGAGCTTATCCAGGAGTAGCCTTATGGCTCGTTATACTTAGGCGGTCGCTCCGCGCAATTACTGTGACCTCAACGTGTAGGCGTCAGATTAACCTGACGCCCACATAACCCAAGTAGATTGGATACATAATATTTTGTTTGACGTAACTTCGAAAATGTCGACATGCCGCGCAAAAACAACTCTTGGCGTCAAAGTTGGTCTTCGTGCCTACATAACACCACCTATCTAAGTAATTTTCCCTCTGTGAAAACGGTCTTTGCATTATCAGTCTATAGTTAAACCACAGACAATGAATGTAGTGTGTGTGGCGACTAGTAAGTAGTCTTTAAAATTTCGTCTGGTTTACCAGCCAAGTCTCGCCCGCCTTATTCGACCAATGTTAATGCCGCGATCAAGGCCATATACTTGGTCCTGAATGGCAAATGTGCCAGGTTGCAACGGTTGGAAGCAATGTGCATGCGTAGACATTAACTCGCGCAGCACCACGTTGGGCGCCAAAATGTTGAATTAGTGAGTTCACGTGACGATGTAGCTGGCCATTTACACCGAGACGAACAGACGCCGGCGTTAAAATGAAGGAAGAATAGTAGTGAGTTGTAACTATAGAGAAGCTAAGCCAAACAAAAAAAGTGTCGCGAAGGAAGCGGTGGCGGACAGCCGCGGGGGGAGAGGGCGAGTAAGAAAGTTGTTGCGCGCCGGCAACAACTCATGGCGCAAAGAATTGGTTTACTGCGGCGATTCTATACGCTAGTAATATTAGTTCAATGAGTATTAAAATGATTTTTGTGGTGTCCTGTGGTATTGGTGTCGAAGTTTTAAAACGTAGCAGTCTTAGCAGCCCAGTGTAGTATGCTATTAACTAGATGTTATTTTGTATTCTGTTCCAGTAGTAATAGTCGTAATAGTTAAATAAAAAGGAAACTAAACACCTGTTTAGATTGCGACACAAAAGTAGAATTCTAGGACATGAAAAAAGATGTTCAAATCCTAAAAAAATTAAAAAGCAAAGAATAAGTGGAAAGTTAGTACTTACTCAGATATAAACTGGAGAATGCCCGGAAACAAAGCCGTAAAACGGAATGTTCTTGCTCGGTGTGAACGTTACTCGTGCGAGCTATGAACATTGGCGACTTAAAAAATGTTCAAATGCAGCGTCCGCAACGCGACACTAGCCAATGTTGCCATGCTTAAAAAATCTCGTACTCTATGGTTCAATGGCGTTGTGACTGTGGGTGTATATATGTCGCACCTTATGATCGGACGTATTAGATTACGGCTAGCAAATTAAACATATAATATATGAACGAATGTATGGAATTTTCTCATTGGATATCTATATCGAGTGCATGAGAATCTGGCTCCAGGGCTGCGACTCGCCGTCCCCGCCATCTTCTATAGCAGCCGCACGTCACGTGATATCTTTTTTTTTATGTGATTGGTAGCAGGCGAGTAGGCATATCTCCTGATGGTAAGCAATTGCTGCCGCCCGTGGACATTTGCACCACCAGTGGAGTTACAAGATCTCTACGTTTGTCGACTTTGTGCGTTGCGAGTACCCTGAACTGCGGTCGACTGCGTTGATTTTCTGATGTAGTCGGTCCAACGAGTCGAAGAGGCGGCCTAGTGCTCTCTTCCCTTCAGTGTAAATGAATGGCGAAGTACAAAAAGTTGCTGGAAAAGAAGTTAGTGGATTAGCATAATCGGGTCGGCTTGCAAAAACTGCTTGTGGAGCTGACAGGAGGCGTGTACTGGTAAAAACTAGGTGGTCTTGAAGTTAATTAATTATTTCTTGTTTCGTAATTTTTGTGAACTAAAATATGACAAAGGCAGCGGTTTGTAAAAACATGGAGCCGATGCGAGATGTCTTTGGTTCTTCCTCGTTTTATATCCCTAAAGGTTTTGACATTGGACTGAAATATTTTGAGCTTCATCTTTTAGTCAGTTTCCAAAATACCTAGTTATACAGATAGAGGTAAAGGAGGAGGCTGTGTAACGTTTACTCTCTTTGTAGGTTTGGTAAAAATTACTTATTAACTGTGGGAGAGCCACGCTTCGGCATGAATGGGCCGGCTCGACCGGATTGATACCACTGCCTCACAGAAAACCGGCGTGAAGCAGCCCCTGTGCTGTGTTTCGCCGAGTGAGTTAGGGTACCGGAGGCCCACCCGGGGGGAAGGGGATAAAAGGTTGGCAGCGCACTTGTAACTCCACTGGTGTTGCAAGTGTCTCCTGTAATGCCTGCTCGTCTGCTACCTGTCACATAAAAAAAAAACTTACGAAATACTCATAAAATGTGAAGAAAGTCGAGACAACGAATGTTTGAGGAATTAGCCGAGTTTCTTTCCCATGCCACACCATACCAATGGGGTCACCAATCACCACACCCTATGAATATGTAAACGGCCATGGCCCCTTGCTTTTACTTATTTTCACGACGTCATTGATAAAGTAGTGGACAACTATTAGTGGCCCTCTTTTATTTAGTTTCAAGACATTAATTTCGAATTACAAAAAGAGATGGCGCTGAGTTTCGATTAAATCGCGCAACTGTTATGATTGATGAACCATTCTCTGTAGTAATTACCTCTTTAGAATATAGATTATTAGATTATAGTAGAAGATTATAGATACATTACATCTAACTATTATTTTTATTTTGGTAGAATGAAAATGGGAGTAAAAAAATATCAATAATTTTCATGAGTTGCAACATGGCAACACTTACCGTGCACTTAGTGCACCGCAGGCGATATTAAACCGCTAATTAACTCTTAAACCCGGGTTTAATCCCGGTTTTGGACCGGCTGCGTTTTAATAAACTGTCAGGTAGGGGGTACAAATTAAAAGAAGGAAGCGGCGATTAGCGGCTTCCTAGAAGCCGTTTTAGCATGTATTTCATTAACTACTATGAATATTACCATTTAAATTAATGTTTCAGACTGTTTTCTGCGCCTCGTTGGTTAGTTATATACCGTTATTATTTTAACGTTTAATATTTTATACTTAGTTTATCTAACATGCTAAATTTATTCATGATATTTAAGAAGGCTTTGGTATGAGAACGATAAAAAAATAACGGTTGAGTATAATAATACAAAAAATAATTTAAATTAGGTACTAACCAATACACTAACCCTGGTGTATTACTTAAATTTAATTATTTTTTGTCTGTGAAAATTTACATTCCTTTGTACCCTTAATAGACAGTAGTGTATAACATAAGAATTCATTGCACTTTTGGACCTATTGGAGGATAGAGCCCATAACTCAGAACACACAAGTCTAACAGGGTCAAATAAAGCCCCATAAGGGCTTAGGCTAGCCAGGTCTTCTACCAATCATTTCCGACACATTTGTTCTCAGGAATAATTGAATAAGATAAAATTTATTGACATAAGATAAAGCTTACACATTTCTTTATGACTATAAATAAATACTCCACTAGGCTCACAGGCCTGTATCGGGGTATCTAGAGAGTGACTATAGTCACAGAATACTTAATAGTACTATAGTTAACAAATTTTTTCGTACCTAGAAATCTGTAGTAATCGGTCAGTCAATCAGGGGAAATGGGGGTTAAAAGGCCGCCCATATACAATCACCTATGGGCAACAGCTATCGTTCACCATCAGGTGTTCCGTCTCGTCTGCCTCTTCTATACCATAAAAACTGAATAAAAGGAAACAGATTTGTATTAAGTCCATTAATTTCGCTTTTTAAACTCTTAACAGACACCACGCTACCTCCGTACCTAGACAGAAATCCGGGGATCGCTGGGGGAACCGAGATAAGCGCAAAGTTTACCTTGCCCAAACTTTGCCCGTCTACCCGCAATCCCAACCAAACACCTACAACTCTAACGTAAGGTAATAGAGTCCAAAATAGCATAAGTGAAGAACTGAGAGAAACAGAGAGTGTGCTTGTTGCGAATTTTTTGTAGGAACACGAATGGTTAAATGTTTACAGTTAGATCAGGGTTCAGTAGGTGCGTTTGAAAAGGGAATGCTAAAGTATAAATTAGTTTTTTTTTACGTGAAAAGTGGCAGACAAGCAGACGAATCACCTGATAGTAAGCGAATACCAGCCTTTAGCCCCATCTCTCCTGCAATTGGGGCCGGGTTTTTAATTTTAATATTGAAATCCATACATTTAATAAAAATGTAAAAGGGTTCGTCAATGTCTTGAATAATAATATACTTATTCAACACAACTTGGGGCGATCAAAAATTAGCAGCTAGCATAAATTAAAAACTTAAAACGTTTCTCTGTCTGTTTGTACACGAACAAAAAAATTCAGGTACAATTTTTGGCCCGACCCGGGGATCGATCGATCTATCAAGCGCAGGACGACTAGATGAGACTTTGTACAGTCAGCCACACATCACAATCTGTCAAATTTCCGCAAGATTCAACCTAATGTTAAGATTGAGATAGAGATGAGAGTCGATTAAAGAAATTAACAGATTTGTATACATTGATGTGTGGCTGTACTGGCTGTACGTACCTAGGTGACACAAAATTTCCTGCGGAACCCAACAATAGCATTGACCTGCCTTCAAGAATTTCCCTCCACATTTGTCGAGGCCACTGGTGTTTCTGATACGCCGAACTGTTTTTGCCTACCATCCAAAAGCAGGCCATTAATTACCCACTTCCTTATTGCTTTGAGGAGAAATGGCGGAAATGTGGCACAAACAAAACGGGAAAACTTTGTATTAGATAAGAATTTATTTATTTACGTTCAGCTACAGTCCAATCGGTTTGGCATTGCGACTTACGTGCGATGATTTTTTAGTAGAACAATAGCCTTAGAACGGACATTCAAAGAAATTATAGTGTTTGCGTATCTTCTATCTATACTATTTATAAAGAGACAGCTTTTACAAACAACCTCAAGGTTTAGGTATATATGCAATCGGAAAAGACGAAATACTGGCGTGATGTAATCATCACCCAGCGCCATCAATTGCCAAAGATTGGAACTAATAGCAAAACTACGTTCCGAAACGAAGTGAAAGCGGGCCACTATCGTAAATAATTTGTATGAAAATTGAAAGAGCTCTCTCTATCGTGCGTAAGGTGAACTTAAAACACAGAAGTCGGAAAAGGTAGTATCACAACGTGACGTGACATTCCGTCCACCCACTGATTATACAACTAACGCATCCAATATATTTTTAAGGAAATGGTACGATGTGATACGTCAACCGAGATTTGTGCGGAGTACTAACACGTACTAGCGTACTTAAACCTAGCGTGGCACGATACGATTTCTAGAAAGGATCGTGCTTAGCCTGCAGAAAAAACTTGTGTTTTTTTAATTATCGTCGCTCATTTCTTGCATATCCACAATTTTATTTTTATTCAGCTTCCTTAATCGAAATAACTATATCTGGTTACAAATATTTTTAATTTTGTAAGTTGATTGACCGCGTGTGACATTTGACTATAAACACAAAACTAAGATTCTAATCTCCCATAAACAGTTAACCCTCAGAAATATGTCAAGAAAACTCTAATTAAAAACAAAACGTTCAATATTCCCGAGTAGCCAATTTATTTTACGGTCGCAAGAGCCTTTATTACAAGATTACCATCACGATTGTAATCTTATGTATTACAAAAAGAATTACAATGGGCCTAAATTGTAATCATTCATCATTTCATAATTTCCTCTTACATTCCCGTATAGCAGCTAATTATTTAGTTATGTTTTATGAACCATAAAAATAGTTGTGAGTGTTGCCTTATTAATTTTATTGTGTTTTGCATTGTTAGTTTTATTTCTGAAACAAGAGAGTTTATTTTAATCACACTTGTTATATAAATGTGTATGGCCGTCATATACAATGCCAGTAAATTGGGGCGTTATACCACTATGCCATAGATTTACTTTTCAAATTAGACCTAAGGAGTTTATTACTTTACTTTATGGAGTAATATTGCTCCAACGCTCCGTTTGGTCTAGTGGTTTAAGTACCTGGTCCGTGATCTTGGGGTCCCAGGTTCGAATTCCGGGTCGAGCAAAAGTATGTTTAATCGACCAAAGCTCGGGGTTGTGTTCACCAATGTGCATTAGGCAAGCGTGGCGAATAAGCCTAATCCCATCATTATGACCTTGATTCTATGATCGAGAGGCCTTTGCCTTGCAGTGGGACAGTACGGGACAGTACCATAAAAGCTGATACTTTACTTTTTTTGTGGAGTATATTACCCTACTAATTTTATTACATCATGCAGGATATAAGTATTTTAGACAAATACAAACCTTGGACCATGGTTGGAAGAAGTCCAACCATAAAAAAGTAACATAATAATATTTTGATCTACAACTTTTCAAAATTCGTTGAAAATATCAAATTTTATCGTAAAAAAATTTGTCACAAACATAGAACGTCGTTATACCTGGTCGTGTCTCGCCAACTCTGTTTCAATTTAGAATACATTTCGCGTGGAATATAAGGGAAATTGTGCATTTTCTGTGTATCCGACCGTTCGCCGTCGCCTCCACTCACTCAAACTTATTGGACGAAGTCAATTTAGAAATCATTCGCCTGAGAGGTGGGTTGGGAAACCTTATATTTATTATTTGGTGGTAACTTTTATTATTATACCTAAATACCAGGCAGTAAAGTAGAGTATCCTGTTTACTATATCACTGCAGGGCAAAGGCCTCCATCGTAGAAATAAGGTCGGCGCTACTATGATGGGATTAGGCTTAATCACCACGCTTGCCTAATGCGGATCGGTGATCACAAGCCCGAGTTATGTTCGAACGATTTTAAACATAGGTACTTTTTGCTCGACTTGAAGCATAACGCTTTAAAGGATAAAGTAAATAAAAAAATATACAAAAGAAACAACAAGCACTTTCTAATTAACACAACAAATTGATTTGAAAGTAGTCTGTGGATTTGAAAAAGAAAAACAATAATGTATTTGGGAGCTATGTTTTTTTCTCTCAGCAAAATAACCATCAAAGAGGTCTAAAAATAAATTAACAAATAAGGAAATATTTGAAAGAAATTGAGCAGAATTTGGAACAAACGTTAGATGTTGTTTTGTTTCTTTGTATTTTCAAACAACACAAGAAAATAATAGTTGAGCAAAATAAAAGAATATGGAACAAACGTAAAAAGGTATATATTTAATTTATTTTTGGAATAGAACGGGCGAAACTATCTGATATTCAATACTCAAATACTCAATACATGATATTCAATACTCAAACATCTAACCAGTTTGAGAACTACTTAAAAATGTGGGGGTCTCTGCCACATAGGTGACTTATAAATGTAAACAATTGAGAGCATTGTAATTACCAAACTTACCAAATCCTGAATCATGATCTAAGCGTACCCGGTTTAAAGTACTTATTCAAGTGTTAAAATAAAAACGAAAAATCAAAATAAATAAAACATATCCAGAATGATATTGCACCTTTCTGATATTCATCTTTAGATCTTGGCCCAAATAAGAAACCCAACAACCCGCGAATCCATTTTTTATTATTTTAATCACGCCAACTTTGATGGGCCGTAAAGCGCGGGAGCCACAAATTAACCATTCAACATCTAATATCGCAACAAAGACTTGTTAGATTTATTGGCTGTTCCCTTCTGGTTATAAAAAATACGGAAAGTGTATTTTCATAGATGTAGGACAGGTTCCGTGCAATTTTAAGTTACGAAGTTAGACTACCAAATAAATCCAGAACGACGTCAGCTAAACACGCGTAAGGGTAGCTACTCATTCACGTCATGCGCACACACATCTCTAAGTTCGTATGTACAGTGATTTCGGCGTGTTTCAGTGTGAGACAGAGACAGACTATGCGATTCATAATGCTGCCCTTTTCACTGACTGAAGACATCTACGTCACTTTCACAACAGTGGAACCTTTTGTCGCAAAAGTTATCAGACAGCGGTGTCCACCATAGTACCTATTCTATACCTTTTATATACGAGTCATTAGTAAATTTACTCTCACATTCATTCGACTTCCCGCAAATCACGCTTAATACCGCTCGTCTCTACCTTACCCTAAAATATAAACCATCAAAATGGCGTAACACGACGTATAAAATTGATATTAGAGTTGCGTAAAACAGTTCACTCAAGTGAACATATGAGTTACGTAATTATGAACTGCATCACATTTTAACCAAGTGATCTTTTGAAACTCTTATGTTTAGTTTCGTAGTTAGTTCAATAAAAATGATAATGATAGAACCCGTAGATAAGATGATTAGGGAAAGAGTGGAGTGATAAGGCTATAGTTTTCTCGCACAGGCATTAAATATTAAATTGATATCAGAATTTTACAATTTACCAATTACTCTTATATTCGTAGCTTAGGTCTCTTTTATTTAAATGTTATGGCCCGCCCTCACTTCGCTTCGAGACAGTAGGTAGTTAAAAAATTAACCGATATTATGGCCCTAGGCGTCGATTACATCTCTGTAGGGTTTTGTGTTTTCGGTTTACCTATAAGCCTTGTCGTTTTCAATAAAAGGTGTCTCTATAGAAATAATATAGAAGATGTAATATTTATAGATACTGATGTCTATTTCGGAGACATACGTACGTATATATTTATATTCACCCTACCGTTGTTTGGTTCCCTGTAAAAGACGGAACTAATGCTGTTTCCCTTTCAAGTGTTTCATAAATCACTCGACATTCGCACAGCTATGGGCTCGCTGTAGCACGGTAACAGCCATAAAAAAGTGAACTAGTGCAACCTGAGCTATACCGCTCAGGTTTCACAAATCTAACGAGTACAGTCGTCCGCGCGGCGGGTGCTCCCGTATTTCCCCCGGGTGCTGCGGTCCCGTCGCTCAATCCGATTGGGAAAGTGATGTTTTATTATATGTATTTGTTTTTCCTAAACTCAATCATTTCGCCAAATGGGTTCGGAGTTTTGAAGGCGATGTTGGGCTTGCTCTCTCTTGGGGGTAGACGAGGATAGGCATTTTATTTCGGAATTGTAAAATTGAGAGGTTCTATTTTAGATGACGATTTGGGCTAGTTCATTTCGAAAACAAGTACTTAGATTATATTTTCTTTTTAGTTGAGTTCTTCCGCTGCCTAGCTATGAATCCCGTAAGTACGAGTACTAGTGTTGCAAGTGTCCATGAGCGGCGGCAATTGCTTACCATCAGATGATCCGCCTGCTCGTCTGCTACCTATCACATAATAATTAAAAAAAGTGTATGTACCTACTCCTATATATATTTATTTTATTTATTTATTTGGCACATCAACAATAGAAAATAAATAAATTGAGACAACATCACATACATTGTCCTGGTCTCAAACTATGGTTTCCCTTCCCTTGTACTATGGAAACCAGAAACAAGGAAGAAACTACAAACACCCAGGCCCAACACAAATATCTGTTCCATCAACAAACATTTGTGCTGGTACGGGAATCGAATCCGCAACCCTTTACCGACTTTACCTACTTTACCGGCGCTCAAACCATTGCGCTAAACGGGTCGTCATATAATGGTAAAAATATGCACAATTGCACATAGATTTGAAAAATCTATAGGTGCATGCTCGGAATCGAACCATAACGCGCGTTTTTTCCCCACTGAGCTACCGGTCGTTCTAGATAAATTAAAATTATCGGATATAAAAAGTAACTAGTTCTATTAATACATTTATTTTTGTCCAGCTTACACATTCAAAATGTTCATACAATTTGCTCCGCTTAATGTATACGTGTAAGGATTTACCCTTCGCATTTGTAGATAGTTAGATATTCAATTCCCTACTAAATGCAAGTCTCAATCAATCTTCAACCTTACAATTTCGCCATAAGGTTCACTTGGCGACGCTTACCATGTGCAAGTAGGTACGAGGTAGAAGGTAGGGATGATCGATATTCATCGATGGTGAATAAACATCGATGTTTAACTGGAAAACATCGATATCTTTACATCACTTGTCTTGGCTTGACTTCGAGATCATCGACAAGACATTCAATATTTTGAGAGCCATCTAGCGAGTGGTAGGTGTACGTACAAGCTTCAAATAAATTTTCATTAGCAGATGATGTTAATTTTTGTGCTAAATTATGTATGCCCAAAAATACTGGACACACTTCAGAAATAAGTAAATAAAAAAAACTGTTGTTTTTGTTTTATTTTATTTATTTATTTTATTATGTTCCTTATGTTCCTTTCGACAGTTTGTATACGTTAATGTGTGGCTGTACGTACATTTCCTTTGTCTAGTGTTTTGTATTTTCTTGTGTTTATGTCAGTTGTCATGCTACAGACAACAATAAGTAATGATTATGTATGTGTTGCGGTGTCCAGATTAATAAATGTATTTTCTTTCTTTCAAATATCGATGTCAGCATGGATGTTTTTCTAACATCGATCATCCCTAGTAGGAGGTGGGACTGCGTCGTGTAAGTTGCACTTGCACATGCAATTTCCCGCGTGGTGCAAACGTAACCGCCACGCTTTGGAACTGATAGTTCTGGTCGGTTTGTTGGTTCAATTGTTAGTTAGTCCAGATTTTGGAATATGAATTTCTAGAGTTTGGTCTTAGAATATTCTGATTGTGGTAAATTAAACATGCAATATTAAATGGAAGTTTATTATTGAGTGAAATTAGTAACATAATATTTCCCTTCAGTACTTTACTCAAAATTTGCATCATGTTCTGTTACTGTTTTTACTCGCCCTAAGTTAATGTGATAAATATATTTAATGTACACATTTTGTTATGTGTATAGGTAATAGGTACCTGTTACCCGCGACTTCGTCCGCATGGAATAGTATCTTTGG
Organism: Cnaphalocrocis medinalis; assembly: GCA_014851415.1. Lineage (NCBI taxonomy): Eukaryota > Metazoa > Arthropoda > Insecta > Lepidoptera > Crambidae > Cnaphalocrocis > Cnaphalocrocis medinalis. The sequence continues at coordinate 15,799,031 of CM026277.1, read as the reverse complement.
GTAGCATTTTTTTTTATTTAATAATTATCACTCCGTCTTTTAGCCCCTTACAACCCCCTTTTTGCTATAAAAAGAAGTCCATGTCATTTCCCAGGGTCTACACCATCTGTGTACCAAATTTCATTCAAATCCATTCAGCAGTTTTGTCGTGAAAGAGTAACAGGCAGACAGACAGACAGAGTTACTTCGCATTAATAATATAACTATTAAAATAATATATACAGTTAATATTAGGTTTAGTTAGGATTAGGATAGACAGAAGATATACGTAAGCATGTATAAAAAATTTACTGCCATAAATCATGCACTATGTCAAGATGTCTCTAGTGTTCTATTGTGAATTCGGGTTATTAACTTACTGACGCACTCAAAGACGTTAATTAAACCTTATTTGTCACTTAAGTAAAAATATTGACCTTTATTTCAATTCAATATACATAAACACTATCCATAATAAAGATAAAGAGCATTAAGTTTATATAACGTTTCCTTCTTCTGACAAGTGCGGCATTTACGTAAGTGACTAACTCTGATGCCAATAAATTAGTTGTTTAAAAGGCAACACAGCTTTTTCCTCCATCATTTGCCAGTTGTCACCGTGGCTGTTCGTTGCCGGCAGGAAATTGAGACATGTGAGCTCTTGGACCCATCTGCGGGCGGAGATTGCGATGTACGGACGCTTTTTACGTACCAACATTCAGATTGGACGGATAAATGGGTACACAGTGTTGCCAACTTGATAAGTGGAAATAAATAAAGCAGAAAATAGATCTATGTATTTTGTTTAATAAGGAAGACATACAGTTTAAAATAATAATCTGAGATACAATCATCCAACCGATATTCGGTTACGGCGGCCAATCGGTAATTGGTAATCAGTAAGCGGTATAATGCAACGCGAAAGTTAAAAAACATAACATACAAATAACGTCCACTTTCCGAAATGACCTTAGCAAAAGAAGCATAAACAATTACTTAAACTAGTCTACTTTGTTCAACATTGTGGACCTTATTACTGAGACACAAGGGACATATTGGCAAGCCTCGACTATTTGTTACAGGCCAGACAAGTTAAGCTTGCGAAGAGAATTCCTATTTAACTTACTGCAGCTGTACAACGGGTTAATTGTTAATTAACTAATTCAACACAGTCACTGCTTCATATTTTAATCTACATCATATGAAGCACAAACAAAACGAGAAACTCCGAACTCGATAGAACCATTGAACACACTGAGACTATCTGTTTGTACTAGTGATGGAAGTTGTTACAGTACTTATCGATAAAATACTTTGTTACGCAAATGTTGTTAAAACTTTGATTGTTACTGAGTTCTTTGGTAGTTAAGAATTCTTAGTGTCGTTAGTAGTTGGTTCAGCTCGGAGTCTGGAAGTTGGTAGTCTTGAGCCTAAGGCCTCGGAAATAACGTTAAGCAGTTGGTCTTGCGCTCGATCCATCTCCGGTTGTGTTATGAGAGTGAGGGGTCCATCGATAGTAGTACACTAGAACTTGCACACATATTATTGCGAGGTAGGTAAGTATAATTAAATTATGTTATATCCTTCGTACGCGAGTGATCGTTGAGATGGGCTACCGTAGCCAAATCAGTCGGATGATTATTTTTTATTTTGTACTTTGTTCTGCAGGTCACATTTACCTTAGATTTCAAGTGATATCTAGGCAGAGCTAATGCTTTTCCATCGCGTCGATTATTGGCTCGTATTTCGATTTTTCGATTAAACTATGACCCTTGTGGTTGTCTTTAGAATTAACCTCTTTAAAATAACCAGTGGCCCACACTCACTTCGTTTTGGGACATGTGTATACCTACTCAGCCAATAGATGGCTGGGTGTCGATTACATCCCGCTAGTGTTTCGCTTTTTCGGTTTACCTATAAGCCTTGTTGTAGTCTTTAATTTACCTCTTTATAAATTAGCACAAAGGCTAACCTTTGTAAACCTAAGTTTAGGCGTTTCAATTATTTATAGTAAGTACTCTAACATCGACATCACTTCATCCACGTCTCTAGTTTGTATGCAAACCGGAGCAGACTGAACTCTGCCTGCAAACTCGGGTTAGAGAACTTATTCAGCTTGGGCTAACTCAATGTCACTTCAGACTTGGGAATTTACACCGAAGCATGCGGGCCGCAAGGTGTATCATGTGAACAATTAATCCCTAACTACCTGCTTGTGGATACTTGATTGTGTTGGTGAGTTAACGTTATTTGCCCGAATGTAGTCTAGTAGAAACGTGAAACCATGATTTAGTTGGTCTGTTTAAGGTCAGACGGCAGTCACTTCAGGACCACTTGCGCGTGTCTGTCGTGTTTAATTATTCGTTAACACGGAATCAAATTTGTAAATTATCTTGCGTGATTCGGAATCAGCGAAAGTGGATACAAATTTTTTTTTACATTTTCATCTCGACAGCTCGAGACGACGGCATGTTCGAAATTCAAAATGTAAATTAACTACTGATGACAGCGCTGTTAGGATCACTTTTTAAGGGGTTACCTATATCGAAAAAACTAGCGCCGCCAACCTATTTGCACTGATTGTGGCGACAGTATGATATTTTTCAAGAATGTAAAACATTGCAGACTTAGATGCAAGTAAATTGAATTTTTCAAGACGCAATACAATATTTTTAACACGCGACAAGTAACATTAATGTAAATTATTGCTAAAAGTGGCCGTTTTTAGCAATAATGAACTTTATTGTTCTTTGTCACGTGTAATAAAGATTGTTTTGCATCTCGAAAAATTCAATTTACTTGCATCTAAGTCTGCAATGTTTTACATTCTTGAAAAATATCATATGTGTCGCCACAATCAGTGTAAATAGGTTGGCGGCGCTAGGTTGTTCCCTATAGCCCCTTAACATTGTGTATACCTACCTACAGATTTTATGATCGAAGAGTTTAGCGCAACTGTTGAAATAAGACCTTTAGACCTAAATGCGCGTAAGTCACGTACGTACATAACATACGAGTGTTTGGCATAAACCTGGAGAAGTTATTGAAATAAACTTGTGGAGTAAGCACCGCAGCCAAACATCTGTGAAATTGTAAACTCAAATGGAGCACCGAAATGTTTCCGACGCAAATCGCCCCGATCCAACTGCGGACAAACTTGCACTTGCGGCCGGCTTATTCTATTATGCTTATAAATAATACTAGTGGTCCACCCTCATTGCGTTTTGGGACAGTAGTTCCACTTTCTACCAGTAGATGGCGCTGGCTGTCGATTGCAACACGCCAGTGTTCCGCCTTTTCGGTTTGTATATAAGGTTTGTCGATGTCTATTGAATTTACCTCTTTATAAATAGTATAGAAGAAAAAGTATAGATTATATAAATTTTACATACCTACAAATACACCGTTAAATTTAAGTCCTTTTTACCCCGAAGCCAACATAATAGGTAACACGAATAAGCCCCTTCAGCATATTAGCTCATCAAAATAAGCAATATAAAAATCAGCTGTTCCAAACATTATTTCATTTGTTGCTGATTTTGTTTTACTTATTTTGACAATCTAACATACTAAAGGGACTTTTTTTCTTCTTCGGGATGAGGAATAGAAATAGAAAAGAAATAGAAAAAATCTTTATTCAAGTTAGGTCCATACAGAACACGGATGTCTAAACATAATATAATCTACCACTGGTTCGGAACGTCGATTTCTACTGAGAAGACGGTGAGAAGGAATTTGACTGCAATATATTTTTTATGTGATAGTTGACAGACGAGCAGAAGAAAGACGTAAGCGACTGCAGCCGCCCATAGGGGTATAGCAACACCATCGAAGTCACAAGTACGCTGTCGACCTCTAATCTCCTTTCCCTCCGATCGAGTGGTATTACTAATGTAATACTGCTAGGTATACCCAGACGCTGAACAAACACAATTGTTTATTTCTTTTTGACTGAATTAAGACGCTGTAAACCGCTCTGTAAAAACTGACCAGTAGCGTTCATGAGTTGGCATCGAAAACTGACATAACGTAAACTATTGCTCTGTCTCTTTCAAGTGCATCACAATGAAAGGGACAAAACGATAATTTTCGATAGCGAGGGTAGTATTTCAAACTCATGGTAAGGCTACTGATAGCTTAATTATTTTACCGTTTGCTTTTATTATCCAGAAGTATTTGTACACACACCACTACCGCCGCTTCAACCCAACTCATGAATATTCATTATTGCATAATTAGTATTTTAACAGCTAGGGCGTATCATAGAGTCCGGCCCTGCTCTATTGAATAATAAACACGCCAATTTAACTTGGGGAATTGACTGGAAACCGCTACATGCATGTATCATCGCTTAATGCATATTTTCGACGGTGTGACAGCTATAAATTATGGGAAAGCAAATTTATATCAATCTTACGACAAAATTTTACAGGGTGGATAAAATCATCGGACCCTGGAGGGAAACTAACTACATTAAATCCTTAAGTTTGGAACTTTTAGGATAAAATTGCATTCAGTTATTTTTTTATTTAACGTGTATTGCGCAGGAATCGAATCGGAAATAAATAAGTTGGGCAAATTTATTTCACTATAAATTCTTTTAGAAATCATTGGTCGTTAAGTCGTTTTAAGAAAATAAAACCTGTATCTGCCTGTAGGTACAAGAAGTTGGCGCCCAACGTGGTGTGCCTAAAACCTTAGCACAGTATATAGATTAGTACGCTATAAAAGCAGCGTAAAATGACGCATGCATACAGACAGAAAAAGTTTTAAGGGTAAATAAAAACATTAATCAATGTTCTAAAATTAAAAGTTATACGGTATTTAAAGCCTCAATACTAATGCTAATTTTAATCACCGTTTCCGCAAATATACTGAACTCACAGACTAGATAGTGCATCCTTACCTCATCCTTAGTAATTCAGCGTATTCCATTAATCCTCCTTCGATTACTCTGCATCCCCTGAGTCCTGCCCTGCACCATTGAATAAGTAACACCGTCAATTTAACTTAGGAAATGAGTGTGAACAGTTGCCCCCCAGGGGCGGACTCTGGAGTGGATTAAAAACGGACTGGCTCCCAATGATGCCCTGCTCAGGTAAGTCCACTCTTGGTGCAGAGTTGTCTAACTTCGTCTGACTTGAGAAAGTTGGTTTTAGTTTTGTCTTTTGTTCTTTACAATGGTTGGTCTTGTTGTAAAACAAGTGCAATTGTACTTACAATGAGCTAATTTTGTTACTAAATAATTAACTTACTTATTTTTTATAGTTAAAAAATCTACGTTGGTCGCCGTTCAGCAATGCAAAAGAGAGAAGATAAATCTTCACTTTTTTCAAATGCTATATTTAAAATGTACAGAACTGTATGGTTTCAAATTCATAGCTCGTAGGTATAGCCACAAAGTGATTAATACAGTTCTGACGCGAACTCTGCTCAATATAGTGAGTATAGAGTTTTTGGTTTAGATCGTATACTTTAGCTGTTGACTGTATAAGGTAAACTTTTTATTATTTGGATCACCAACATAACTCCCAAACTCAGGATCCTGAGATCACGGCCCGGATTTTAAACCACTAGACCAACGGGGCGTTTTCGTTAATGAAATGACGTTAAATTTCACAGCTAAAAAATCTGGAGTAAGTAGGTCCTTATTTGGAACCATAAAATGCTAATGCATAAACTATTAAGTCCAGTTTTACGAGCGAATTCACAGTTTTAACTGCAGTTCTCATTCAAACTTGTTATTTCTCCCCCGGCCGACAGATGGCGTGGTGTGCTACAGCGCACGCGACGGCAGTAATGCAAGGAAATTGTACTTAGGTATATTTGCTATGAGTAGTTCGTGTTGCGCCTGTCATCTGTCATGTCACGCTTTTGAATTTAGAACTGGATTAGCAGATACAGCAATGCAGTGCAATTTTATTTGTTTGTCAAAAGTTAGAAAAGAACATGCTTGGGCATTGGAGCTACTAATTATGTTCATTTTTTTTATAGTTAAGTCAAAATTATTTTCTGGATAGAAAAAACTATTACTCTCTTGGCCATGGTCCCAAGGTTTGTTGGTCTTTTAGCAGGGTGGCATCCAAATCTATGCTAACATCCAGATCAAAATTCTTCTAGATAAGTATATTTACTTATTCACTCAATATTCCTATCTAAATAGGAATCCGCCACCGCATCGGAAATGACGCTTTCAACAATCATACAAGTTAGAGGACTAATCAAGACGAATAGACGCAAGCCATTAGAGAAAAAACGATCCGAATCGATCGACCCGCCATCGATCAAAAATCGACGGAAAAAGTTATATCCGGAGAGGAAATCAACTTAGTTATCTGAAGACTCGGGTGGCGCAAGTTGAGAGAGGCTGGTATCGAAAAACGAATAAACAAGGTGACTTGCGAAGAGCTACATATTCATGTACCTCTATTATCTATAGTTATCCATCCATCTATGTTTTTTTTTAAACAACATCACATACATTGTTCTGGTCCCAGGAGGGACTACTAAGGGTTTTCCTTATGCAATGGAAACCATAAACAGCGAAGGACAACACAAGTATCAGTTTCTGTTTTATCGAATCGAGTTTCATTGAATCGAACCCGCGACCTTTGCGTCCGGCACTAAAACCACTGCGCTAAACATGTCGTCAAAAAAGGTGTAATCTAAAGTTGCTAAAGTTAAAAAAATACTATTTTTTTTCTACTACAAAACAAAGATATTTTCGTTGTTCAAACAACCTAACCCTTAGAGCAAAGTATTTACTTTGCTTACCAGCTATTTAGCTGGTCTGTACTTAGACTTAACTCTGTTTGACTTGGCATTACCTGACTTGATCATGCGTGATTTGACTCTGTCTGACTTAGGTCTGTTCGCTTTGGCTCTACGTGATGATGGACTTGCCTGATTGGCTATGTCTGACTTTCCTGTATTGGACTTGGCTCTGCCAGACTTTGCCTTATTTGCTCTGCCTGACTCAGTTCTGCCTGACTTAGCTCTGCCTAACTTGATTCTAAATGACTAAGACTTTGAAAGGACTCCTTGACTCTGCATGACCTAGCTCGCCTGACTTGACTCTGCCTGACTTAGCTCTGCCTAACTTGATTCTAAATGACTTAAGAATTTGTAAGGACTCCTTGACTCTGCATGACCTAGCTCGCCTGACTTGACTCTGCCTGACTTAGCTCTGCCTAACTTGATTCTAAATGACTAAGGACTTTGTAAGGACTCCTTGACTCTGCATGACCTAGCTCGCCTAACTTGACATTGCCTTTTTTTTTGTTGACTCAGGTGAAATGCCGCCGGCCCGTAGTGCAATGAGCCGACGTCGCCACCTTTCGGCGGCGCCTTATGCACACCCTCGGCTGGGAGACCGACGGGTAGTGTTGGGCTCTCCAATGACTGCAGCCTCAGTTGTTCTGAGGCCGGTCAATAGGCATACCAACTAAAACACCTGGGGCTGTTCCCGGCTTATCCAGGGCTACGGGGTGGGATACGGGCTAAACAAACTTGACTCTGCCTAACTTGTCTCCAAACCACTTAGACTTCGTAAGGAGTCAGAGTCTAAGTTACGCTACGTCTTCCAACTTGCGTCATGTTGCTTTGGGGGTGAGCAAAGACGGAAATGAAAGGTACGTTCTGTTGGAAGTGACAATCGTCACAATTTGCTAAATGGCCCGGCTCCTCACAATAGCCTTAATGGCCTGCGCGATATTACCGCCTAATGACATGCAAAGCAACCCCAGCCCTCTTAACAGTGCAGACATATTATTATCTATACAGGGTTATTTTTAAGGGTTAGGTGGCAATTAATCCCAATAAAACTCGTCCTAGAATTTCAAGACTTTTTTCGAAGAGTTTTTTGGGACGTATTGCCCCCAAGCCATTTTTAAACATCAGCTTTGCAGAACTGGATAAATGATATGATAAACAAAATTTTTTTTACGACTTTAAATGAATTTAAAGAACATATCAGCTGTTAGAAAAAAAGTTGAAAAGGGATGAAGATGGATGATGATGATGTACCATAGTCCATCATCATCATCATCATCCATCGACATAATGAAGAGGAAGATTAACACAAGCACAATAGTAATACTTATATTCTTGACACACATATCGTACGGTGTCGTAGCCACGGAAGGGTCATATCAACTGACTTTATGTTTCATAAAGAACATAATATTAGAATTCAAACGTCTTATGATAAGTGGCAAAACAGCACCTTTTGGAGCACGATTTTAGTCGCCGACACAAACTTTTAGGTCAAAGGAAATCATCGTAGCAGAAATTCTTCACAAATAGTTGAAAATTAAGACGTTTTCATGTTAAGGTAAAATCAAAGAAGGTATCTTACTACTTGCCTTAGAAATTGATTTATTATATTCATCACTTACCTCAGGGCACGGGAGGTGAGCCAGCCTCAAATGCCATGCAACTATGGACGCTACTGCACCGACTTAAGTGAAAATATGTATGCATATCTTGGAGTCTCGGTACAATTTTCGCCAACCCGCGATTCCACTCATTTGAATACGAATCGCCCAACATCTGCGTTCATTTCCTTTAAACCACCTTAGACGTTTTCTAAGACAGTATAAAGTATTCTAAAATCAACCTTAATACTTATGCAATAGGGGTATAGTATGTTTTGGGGGGAGAAAAGTTATTTTTGCAAATAATACACCTCGACAAGGTAAAATCTAGTGTGAAATGCAAAGTTTTGGAGCGAAAGTGGGGTATTCCACGCGAGTAGGGGATAAATCCAGAAAAAGTTGGGTACATTTTCAATTTTACCCTGGGAATTATGTCTCATAGAGGTAATGTCAGTATTCGAAAATCCAAAGGATTTTTAAAGCTGTAACGGACACTATACTGGGCGTACGCCTCCTTCGTCCTTCCACCATCAAGTCACTGCTACTATAGCTATATTTCTGACGGTCTAACTGTAAGTCTGCTTGTCTACTTGCACACTAGTAGCGTTCTCATCTTTACTGTCTACACGCTAACCCACGCTATAAACCTACCCCCTTATTACAAAACGTGGTTTACAGGTTAGGGGAAAAGTCGCTCAAGAATTTCAAGTTTTTGATTGGTTACGGTTCCAACCACAGAGTATGATGATGATGGACTATGGTGTATTTGGTTCCAACCTAACCATTATTTTGGTGATGATAATACTGACTAAACTCTACTAAATGAAATAATATTGGTGAAGTTAGGTTAGAGCAGTGACGAGTAAAAAAAATTTTTATTCTCTGTCGAGTTTCCCCTAACCTGGCAGGGGTATACTGAAAATGATTTTGAATGCCATAAAGTCTTTCAAAATAGCAGCTTTTAATCGAAAAATATATTTTCTTTTAAATTCCAAGATATTTTCCCCGTATCGTATAGGTCGCCAATATTTACCTACGACGTAAGCGCACTTCTCTATGTTGCTTTTACCGCTATCCACTAACAAACCATTCTCAATTTAAAACCATCACAAACAGCGAACAACCGCAATAAACTTTCAATTATGATTTGAATTCGAATTTCGAATTTCATTCAGCGGGAATTATGGCCAGGACGCGTCCAATAGCAATTAGCTAATGGACCTGGGAGCCAATGAGCGCTCCGATATCCGTGGTGAGGTTTCGAAATTGGAAATCTTTTTGTTTCAATCATTTCTTTTTTTATTACTGGCCAGTAGTCCCCGAGATCCGATTGTCTTGTCATAAAAGATGATTAATTTGTCATTGATAATTATCTTTATAAAAACAAATCTTAATTCCAAAAAAGCTTTTGAAAAGTGACCCCAACAGATTTAGTTAGTAATTAGTTCTACAGCTATAGATAATTTGAATTTCGAATATGCCGTCGCGGTAGAAAACAAAATGTAGTTATGTACCTATACCCCATAAACCATAGTAGGTACTTGGTTTTAGACTACGAAACTGACAAATAGTGCTATACCTAGGGTTTCTATTTTCGAAGTTAATTGTTCATAAATTCTTCCGCATCCAAAGGGTTTCGATGCTTTGCTGTACAATATTTCCGTACCCACAAAACATTTAGAATACCTCTTTCTTACCTATAAACTATGCCTAAACGATATTTGAAGCGTTCGGCAAACAAAGGCTTACTTATTCCGGCTCACGAGCTTGTGATTTCTCATCCACCCTTTGAATATAGATACACAACAATGCATGAATTTCTGATTCACACCGTCCATGCTATAGGAAATAGTTGAGAGCGATAGTACTTTTGAGGTAGTATTAACCGCCGGAGAGCCACACTTCGGCATAAATGTGCCGGCTCAACCGGAGTGATAGGTAGGTACTACGGTTTCACAGAAGCCCGGCGTTTGGCAGCACCCACGCTGTGTTTCGTCGAGTGAGTGAGATTACCGGAGGCCCAATTGGGGGGAAAGGGGGTGAAAGGTTGGCAGCGCACTTGTGACTTTACTGGTGTTGCAGGTGTATATGGGCGGCGGCAATCGCTTACCATAAGGTGATCCATCTGCTCGTCACTTAAAAAAATTTGGTAATTATCAGATTTAAACTGAAAACCCTACACAGTTTTATTAAAGAAGCGATTAACGTCAGAATCTTCGCATGACTGAAACAAAATCTCAGCATCCTCAGTTACTTAAACAAAGTTTTAAACAACTTGTTCAGTCGCTTTTGGCTGCGTCTGTACTCGCGGCGTTCGGCGAAAACATCAAAAGTTAATGTACAGACGAAAACACAAATTGCTAACTATTTTTCGTGCTCATTCTACGTGCTGGAAATTTTCACGCGAACAAACAAGTCGATGTAGGGAGGTACATCATTATCAGATGAGGGGGGAGGGGGGAGGGGACCACCGACTAAACTTAAAGGCCAAGATATGCACCATTAAAATTAACCATTGATAATATCGATACCCAAGATAGCTTTTACTTCGATAGTAACCATCAATTGTCAGCTTCTGAGTCAACGACACTATTGATCCTTCTTAGTCCTCTTTAGTCGTTTACTCCTGAAGTAGGTTCACAAAGGTAATACGAATAAAGCCCCTTTAGCTTGTTAGATCATCAAAATAAGCAAATTAAAAATCAAGATCTAACATGCAAAAAAGGCTTTATTTTTTACCTATTGGGCCTTTTTTTTGTGTAATGTTGCAGTGGCAGATGAGCAGACGGATCACCTGATGGTAATCGATTGCCGCCTAGGTGGCAGACGAGCAGATGGATCACCTAATGGTAAGCAATTGCCGCCGCCCATAGCCCAACACCAGTAGAGTCGCTGCCTACAAGTGCGCTGCCATTGACCTTTAACCTCCTTTCCCCCCCACTTGGGCCTCGGCTATCCTAACTCATTCGACGAAACACAGCGCAGGCGATGTTTCACGTTGGTCTTCTGTTGTGGTGATGGGGTTTACGGGACGTCTCAATGAAAGATGTTATGCGTTGTAACTGTCTATAATTACCACTAAACCATATTTTTATACCTAACCTATGGGTGAGATGCGTCAGACACTACACCTTCTCCGTTTTTTTTTTATAGTTAAAAAAAGACAACATAATATTAGAGTAATTAATGAATTAATATTACTAATTTGTTTCAAAATTAGTAATATTAGTTTATCCAGTAAAGACAATAATATTGAATTGCATGCCTTATTATATTTACTTATAAGTAGGTAAGTTGTATACAACTATTCCAAAATTACTTTTAATTTCATTCTTATAAGGCTTAGTAAGATTTTAGTGTAAGGTTCGTCACCCACTACACTGTGAAACCGGGGTATTAAAATCCCGGATACGGGATCAGATCATCTAAAATTTAACGGTGTTTGCCTTATCCAAAGAATCTCCATTTCAATGAAAACTATCGACAAACAAATTCCAGTTCTAGCAGACAGTATGTTGACCACAACATTTTTTGTATCAAACGAAAAGTAGAGTTCGGCCCATTAACCATTCCTAGCCCATTTGTCCGCGATCTGTATCCGATGGTGCGCAAGCGACCATTAGGTCGGTTTTTGTATCGTGTCAGTTACATAACGTTTCTCTTCTGGTAGGAAAAGATTTTTTCAAATGAGTCTGACAAATTAAGTCGTAGAGACAATGGGAGAGGATCGAGCGGCCAAACGAGCTTATCTGGCATGACTAACAGGACGCCGGTCTGTGGGGCGCCCGAGATATCGCTGGAGGAATGTAGCCAAGGACCTTAAAGCACTAAGGTGCATGATTTGTTGGAATTGGGACAGGACCGAACAAAATGGCGAACTTTGACGTTGGAGGCCAAGACCCATCCATCCATAGATAAAATGGAGGCTATCACGTGCAAAAAAACTAGATGGCGTATTGTTAAACTGAGCTCCAACTTAGTCATTAGTTTAGAGAAATTTTGACATCTCACATCAAAAATAACCAATTGATGGGCCTCAGTTTATACATAAAGTAGGTACGCCGCCAAAAAAAAAGTAGAACTGCTTTCAACACATCACTATATTTTTAAAATTCTTTTCACGTAACACTTTTTATAACAATTTACTTGAACAGCTGTTGATCATAATAGAATTCATTTATTGCAAGTCACATTACATAATAAAAGATGATAAACTTAGAATAGGTTTACATGCTTTTTACATATGACACTTTCAACTTCTAAAACAACTTCTTTCTAAGATTTCTAACGCTTTCAAAATGAACTTTATTCATAAAACAAAAGATTCCATGCTATTACTACGCATAACTAATAGTTACTCGCGACTTCTAGAGATCATAAAAACGAAAAATGTACCTAGAAAATGGGCTTAATGGGGAAATATGAACAGAGGTGTCTTATATAGTATGTGGGGCGGGTTATTACCAATTTGTTAGCAATGGAAATTTATATTTGTCCCATCGAACGGTTTTATGGCTGACATTTTATGGTTTCACATGATAGATGGTATAGAGTTAGCGCTTTTGTCGATTATAACCGACCAGTAATACCAACTTAAAGAAATAATAAAATTATAAAAATATCGAACATGCAGCCAGGATGCTTTGGCCGACGACAATTTGAATTAATACTGTTTTAAAGATTTAGACCAGATTAGTTTATTTACCTTTCTGTATGTATCTTTACAAAAAACATCAAAATTATTCATTTAGCAGTTTCATCTTAACTAGTGGTCAAATATTTGCAATAATGTTTCCACTGGATATTGTATATGTATACCTACAATATTGATGAGACTATCAGCTCATGGCGAGTTAAGCACTTTACGAAATTCGTCGGCTTAGTAAGGGGTTCGGACGGTGTAAACTGGAAGCACATCTGCCTAGTCTGTGGAAGAAGGTTGTGGGTTCGAATCCCACCTGAACCCTCCGAGGATTTTTTTCAAGTGCAATATATTTACTTAATGTAAGTACCAAAAATAAAAACATCAAGTACAGATCAATGACTGGCCAGATGACCCTGCCTCAAAAGTATCAACTTATATAATGGCAGGGCAAAGGCCTCCATCATAGAAACCAAGTCGTCGTTACTACGATGGGATTAGGCTTAATCACCACGCTTGTCTAATACGGATTGGTAATCACAAACCCGAGCTATGATACAAAAAATTCGCAACATACTTTTTGCTTGACCCGGGATCCGAACCCACGACTCCAAGATCACGACCCAGTACTTAAACTACTAAACCAACGGGGCATTTTTTCGTATTTCGTATTTTTTTGTACCTGTTAGTATTTTGTGATAGGGCCCAGTAGAGAGGCCCTCACAATTAAACTTTTTACCTTATCTTAATGGGCCACTCGATTCGACCTTGTTGATTCTCGACTACCAGAATTGGAGTCCAAATTTAGTCCTAATTTTCCTACTTACATTCCTGAACTTTCTGACCTCTGGGGTGAAGTTAATAGAGTTGGTTTTTGAATGTTTTTTTTTAAGTGGAAGTAAAAAAGGTACCAGATTACGAGTACTAAAGAGTTTGTAACTTGTTTTGCTTTATCTGTGTGTTTCTGACGTAGAGGCTTGCTTATGTGTTGTTTTTTTATTATAATGGTTTTCAGTATTGAGGTTTTATAAGAACTTTTTTTTTATGTCCTAATAGGTGGCAGACGAGCAGACGGATCACCTGATGGCAAGCGATTACCGCAGCACATAGACACCTGCAACACCACTAGAGTCACAAGTGCGCTGCCAACCCTTAACCCCTTTTGCCCCCAATTGGACGTCTGGTACCCACACTCACTCGACCAAACGCAGCACAGGCGCTGTTTCACGCCGGTCTTCTGTGAGGGCCATTCATGCCGAAGCGTGGCTCTCCCACGGTAGAAATTGATGAAAATGATTTATTTAAAAGAAAACACCACGAAAAATTCTCAAGTCAATTTAAAAAGACTTCATACATTTAGAACTGTCATCTAAATCTCGTGTTTCCCACTTTGCCGGCGGAAGGCAATAAGATATTAGAGTGTTGCGACCTGAAAACCTGAAATTTCATAAAAGGACGCTGAGCCTGCACACGAAGTAATAGAGACGTTTCATGTTTTATTTAAAGCGGGACAGCTTGAATATTGGGAGAATTATGTTGTGACGCTACCTTAAACGCTTCACAATGTTACTAACACATTTATGAAAACATTACAAAAACATGAAAGTGAAAGAGTGACATAAAGACAGACATAGTTCCTTTCGGATTTATAATATTAGTTTTGATTAGGATGAATGAATGTCTCGTTAAGTCTAAGCCTATTTTAATGGGACAAATTATTGGCTAATACTTTACTTTTTATACCTGACAGATTTGATTTATTCCACCGGAATAGCATGGTCCATGTAGGTCAGCGTCCCCACTCTACATCAAGTGAATTCAGGTGTCCCGACAGATTGTCGAGGCGTAGTCTAAGCACGTGTCTCGGGTAGAGTTGTATACAGATCAACTGTATTTCCACCGGGACAGCATGATTCATGTGGGACAGCGTCCCAACTTTACATAAGGCATCCCGACAGATCGCCGAGGCGTATTCGAAGGACGTATTTCAGGCGGAGTTGTCTATAAATCAACTTTAAAATAATAAAATTATAATGTATAATATTTATAAAGAGATAATTTATATGTACAACGACAAAGTCTTATAGGTAAACCAAAAATACGAAATACTAGCGCAATGTAATCGACGCCCAGCGCCAACTATTGGTTTAATTTGGAACCTCTGTCCCGAAGCGAATTGAGGGCGGGCCATATTTAATAATAATAATATTTTAGCAATAAAATATTAAGTATTCATTTTCACCAGGACAGCGTGATTCATGTCACTGCGTCCCAACTCTACATCAAGTGTCCCGACAGATCGTCGAGGCGTTAAAGCACATATCTCGGGTAGAATTTTATTGTCTGTGGATCAACTTTATTTTTACCGGGACAGCATCATACAATTGGGACAGTATCCTAACTCTACATAAGGCGTCTCGACAGATTACCGAGGTCTAGTCGAAGCACGTGTCTGTGGTAGAATTATCTACAGATTGACTTTATTTCCACCGGGACAACATAATTCTATGGGATATTGTCCCACCTCTACATAAGGCGTCCCGACAGATCGCCGAGGCGTAGTCGAAGCACGTGTTTCGGGCAGCGCTGTCAACAGATTAACTCTACTATTTGCCGTGTAACGTTACCTGCCATCCTTGCCGGCTCTACATGAGTGTCGCGTTTCTGAAAAGGTTTTTTGGGACTGAAAATTATAGGTAATCTGCCCCGGCTTCGCACGGGCGCAGTATAATGCATGAACGAGTATTAAATTATTACATACAAACTTTTCTCTTAAATCCCTATCTATTGAAAAAAACTGCATGGAAATGCGTTATGTAGTTTTAAAGAGAATAGAGCATACATTAGAACAGATGCGCTGCAACCTGGAACATTACGACGGAAGCGACTTTATGCAGGGTGTGTCCACAATTTACATCCCACCCATATGTTTTACTAACCATTCTGAACAACATTATTTCAATGACTAAGAAATTTGCATAAAAATAATTCAACTTTTAATATAAAGTCGGTCATGTGACTTTTTTATGGGGAGACGAAAAAATATCCGTTGATTTTCCAAAAGTAGTAGAGCAAAATGTTATTCACAATGAGCACTGAATGTTTGTATGGAAAGATTTCGATCCGAATTATTCACTCACGAATATATAATTGAACTTCCAAAATCACTGCCACTACAAGCCAGTATTTTGAGTAAAATTAAGTCAATCTCAGTACCGAGTGTTCCAAGTGTTATCACAGCAGTATGCAAATGGCCGCCTGCTGCAGTTATTAAAGTGCAGCAGTGCTGTTCTGTGCACCCAACGGATCGGTTATTTGGCACCCACTCTAAAATTAAAGCAAGACCGTATATCCTCCTATCCTAACTAATATTATAAATGTGAAAGTAACTCTATCTGTCTGTTACTTTTTCACGCCAAAAGTTGTGGCGAAAAACTCGTCATGTGCCTTAATTTCTACTCTCGGCTAGGCCTGTCACGTGTAGATAAATAATTTTTCATCGGTTCATGCGACTTAAGCCAACAATATATTTTTTTATATCGCCATCCAACTTTGCATCCAACAAGGTAATGGTTGCCAGCATTTTGGGGACATTGCTACAGGGGCCTACTCTGTTTTAATTTTTCTTTTCGGTAGTTTTTTAGCTTTGAATTTCAGTTATTGTTTTCTCGTCTATTCAAATTATTTTGTCCAATAAAATTTTACTTTTTTATTCATTTAATTTTACCCCTTTCTTACAAATCACAATCTTGTTACAATCTTTATTCAATTTGACATCTTACGAGTATTCATGTTTTTTTATACTGCCTAAACCTATTAATCTTCTTCTATACCTACTATTTATAAAAGAGATAACTTCTATAGACAACGACAAGGCTTTTAGGTAAACCGAAAACACGAAACGCTTGCGCGATGTAATTGGACACAGCGCCATCTATTGATTCATTTCTGAATTACGGTCCCGTGGCGAAGTGAGGGCGGGCCACTAGTTATAAATATTAGAATTAACATAATTATGGAATTAATACTTATGACTTATGATAAAACGTACTTCAGAGTTAGTTTTGGTTTAAAACTGATGCTGTCACGTTTATTTATCAGATTTAACTAGTCTTCGTTTTGCGGTTAGAGTTTCGAACCTCAAAAATAGGAAGACTCGCACGCAACCTAGTCATTTGTATCAACCATGTCTTTAAATATTTTACGAAAATGATTTCCACCAGTTGCAACCCTGACCAAATATTACCTGGCTGTGTACATTAGCCTGGCTGGCTGCGCCGGCGATCGCGGAGCGTGGACAAATGCACTGCCAGCGCAGTGCGAGCATTTGCATCTCGCTCGTGGCTGCGTTTCTGTTGCGCTGCGGTTAACATTGTTACACTGGCAGGAGGTTGTTGATGTTTGCGTGACGGTATTTCTGCCGACTAGATAGTTAGTTATACCGAGTGGATCGTCTATGACTATTAAAAAGGTCGGTGTGAAAAACAGCAAGGAGAATCATAAGAAGTACTAATTGGATGCTAATTCCAAACTTTCATAATTCTGCTTAAAATAAGTACAAAATAGCGTCCAATTAACACTTTGGATCGCTCCCCTGTAAAGTTGCTGTTTTTCACATCCGACCTTTTTATTAATAGTCAATACCTAGTAATTTTTCTATCTAGTCGGCAGAGCAGCTAGATTTACCATGTAGTCTATCCAAAAGCGGCAGAATTCAAGACAGCGATTTTGTTTAAAAAGTGACAGGGGGAACATTTCCCCTGAGGAACAGTTTTGACTTATTTCATCCACATCACTTGGATGGATTTATTTCCACTACAGTGCGTTTTTCACGTCATATTCTATTGCGTATTAAAACAAACGCCCAGTTGTTCTAGCGGTTTAAGTACCGAGCCGAGATCTCGGGATCCTAGTCGATTTCCAGGTCGAGCAAATAGTATGTTTTGAATTTTTTAACATAGATCGGGCGGAATTGTGATCGCTAATCCTAATTATGGTGATTATTCCCAATCCTATCATAGTAGCGATGATTGGTTTCTATGTTTGTCAAGGCAAAGGCCTCCGTCATAGAAACCCGAGTCTTTCTGTGAGACACTTTGTCTCAAAAGACAAAGTGTCTTCTTGACAGAAAAACTCTCATCCGTCACTTTTAAGGACCCACTCGCGCCACAGAGGCAGTCCAATTCACCATAAAGAGAATCTTGTTCCTGTCACGAATTCAAAAAGTTTTATTCCAATAAATGCTACCGCCGTCCAAGGTCATTCCAGTGAGGCCAAAAACACAAGTAAATAAGCGTCCATAGGCGATCCATCACACACTTCCTAGCTGCAATCGGTTCGACGTCACGCGAGGGCCGACTGAAAAAGCAAATGGCCACTTTTTCCGCACTTTGACTGGGTGTCGCTTGTTAAGTGCCTGTCTTTTTAAGAGTATTTTGAACAGGAAGGACATTTTGATGAGTCAAAAATGATGCAGTAGCTTTTAGAACAAATCAGTATAATAACTTAGTCCCATTTTTGACTTCATAAATGTCTCATAAGTATCTTTATTTGTCAGCTTATCAACTACACTTTCTTTTTCATGTCGTACTTTTAACTTGTTTTTTGTCAAAGTGGTGTGGTCAATAAATGTTTTCTTACTCTCTGATTCTTACAGGTTTGACGTTATATGACCCCGAAATGTACTTAGGGGTAACATAATTGAGCCAACGTTTTCATTATTTTCACTTTACATGTAAAGTCAACATCTTCACCATATGTAAATAAAAAACGTGTCCCGTCCGGGACGTTGGTTCCTATTAAAATAAATAAACGCTCGTACCCTCCAATGAGACTCGTCATTAATAAACCAAGAGTCCTTTAAATTTTGCCAAGGAGCTATATTCCTACTCTTAAACGCCGTCCCACAAATTCAAAATCTCCAAAGACCACTTTATATAAAGATATATAGGGTGCAATTTGCTTCGCCCCGGTCGAGGACCACTCGAAAATATCATTGATATATCGCTGCAACTCTATTTTGCCTTCGCCACCGCTATGTATTTTCCTTAAATCTGTTATAATAAGGTTGAATTTCCCGATGGTAATAAGTTTCTTAGGTGCAAAATGGTCAGTATCCACTTTGAACCTCAATATTAGTTAATAGGTTCCTAAAATAACAGAAAGGCACTTAAAATGCCCTTCATTTAGTGATACATTGACGCTGTTAACCAGCTTATAGAATGATCAATGGACAATTTGTTATTTATCAACAGAAAATTATAAACCCTTTTAAGGGTTAGTAGTGGTAGTAGGTTTTTGGATAATGAATTTTACCTTTTCAGTTGCTTAAGCTTCACAGCTAGGAAGTAAAGAAAATTACTTTGTTTTGTGTCCATTAGACGAAGTCTACGTTTGTGGCTTAGCGACTTTTTAGTTAGAAATTCTCGCGAAACGTATTCCCTTCTTAGTAAGTGAGATCAAAAACAGACTCTTGTATCGTCAAGTGTAAAGAACTCACAAAATCAGTTGTAAATCCATATTGTCAAGTTTCCGAGTCCGCTTGACATTTTGATATTCTCAAGCGATTTGCATGCATGTAACTTAAAAATGCTTTGTAACTAAATAGGTATGCCATATTACTTATTATGATGGATGTTTTCCTAAATTTCAATATGTTGTAGAGCATAATATATTGCACTTTTGGCAGAACAAAGGCATACTTAATTGTCTAAATTGCATAAATGAGTAAGTATGCAGAAAAAGAGGATTTTAAAGCAATTTTTGATGAGATTTGATTTGAATAATTTGATGTATGGTTGGTGGTCCGTAGGTACCTAGTATTCATATTCATTACAGAATGAAAAATTGATAAGTTTCAAAGTTGCTCAACGATTGAACTGGTTGACCGTACTTTCCGTATTTCCTTATTGAAGTGCAAGGATTTTAGCGAACTCTGAGCATTATTTCATAATTAGAGGAATTAAACCTTAACCAGGCAACTAGACATATTTTTTTCATTGGTTTTCAACCTTATCATAACTGCATTAAGTTCAAAATCTGATGGTCTCATATGGTAGGGGAAAGTGTTGTACCAGTGGACGGCCTTACCTGTGGACTGTCTGAATATCTACAAAACTATAAACGAAAATAACTGAAATTACACACATCCGTACTGTGCTTTCGTCATAAAGCAACATTTATTAACTCTCATACCATTGTCTGTTGTGTAATTGGAGAAATCAATTAATATTATGTTTTCATAAAAAAAGTAAATAAATTGCTCCAATTACTTCTATATTTTTTTCTAAAACCAATAAGAAAAAGGGCTATTTTATAGCTCTTTTGTCTATCTTAGGTTATTAATGTGATTTTGTACTACATTTAAATAATTAATTCGAACAATTAGGAAACTTATGAAGGTTTTTCTTTTTTCTTGGTTCGTGTTATACCTATAGGCAGTGCTACGAAATTTCCTGTAGACTTTCCAAAGATTCAAATCGAATCAAAAATGACGGAAGGCAATGAAAATATTATGTTGGAATAATAAAATATATTAAAAGAGAGAAATTTAAACATGAGATTTTTGTTAATTTGTATGGTCCATAGGTACACTCTAGGTGTCTTACCTGTGGACAATATCACAGTTTTTACAAAACCTTGTATATATTTTAAATTACAGCAAGTTTTCAAAATAAGACTATTGATTATTGTAAATCATTGCATGGTCTATGTGTATCCATAAAGAGTTTTAATATAACTTTTTATTTTATTGTTTTATAAGCACTTTTGTAAAAAAATCTGGCAAGTGTCCATAGGTATATCACTTTCCCCTACATAGCCTGGTTAATGGTTAATTAATCACTCAATAATGAAGTGCATGTCAGAGCGCGATTTCGTCGTTAATAGTATGAGGGGGTAAGCCTATTTATTAAAGTGACACTAGAAACTTAATGAGGGTTCCAAAATTCACAAAGGATGTCCATCGAATGACATTACAACCCTATAGTAACCAGAGGGTCTAATTTGATGTAGACGTTACGACCGAATCGGAGCTCCCCTCTCTTTCACACGCGCTGTGCGCGCTTTTGTTTGAATGTGACAGGTATATTCTCATTCGTTACGGGACGTCTTCGTTATAAGCTACCAGCTCTTCCACCAACAATTTTTTCAAGGAGTTTTGGAAATCGACAATTTTTATTGACAATGAACAATTTCATGTGACCGATGAAACACAAGTGTTCATCTCACGAATGTTTATTAATGGCGGGGATCAAACCCACGATCTTTGGCGTATGAGGCAGGGTCATTACCAAATGCACCATCCGGCCAGTAAAAGTTTAGTAGTTGACTATGTAAGTACTCAGATAATTTTCTGGCACATTTCATTTGTCTACTTTTTACTTGAACAATGATCCGCGAAAACTTCGAACTCCACGTGCGTAAGTAGATTACCAACAAACCGAAAGTTACATACCCACTAATACACCTTCTCAGCCCGCAAAATAAAGGGTTCGGCGAATAAACAGCGCCGAACACGTACGTTCGGGAAAAAATGTTTCCCGAAGCCTCAATGAATACTTAATACAAGAAACTCCGGCGATAGTGATGTGCCTCCTTCGATAAATATGACTCACTTGAGTGCAATTCTCTCGGTTAAATACAACTCGAGTCATTTTCGTCTGCGTGTTTTTCCCAATTACGTCCTTTTAAAGGGGAACCAGACCAACTTGATCATGTTTCATCATCATCGATTTGATATATTGCATTCTGTGGTGTCCAATAATCAAAACAGTATTCAGTAGTAGTAGACGGTCTTGATTTATTTATTTATTCTATTTAATTACACAGGCTCTTAAACCTAGTTACGTAACTTTTGATGTAATACCACATAATATACTTACTTACTATCTATGTGTTAATTTCATTGGAACTCTGGTCTATCATATACTGATCTTGTTGGAAGTCCTGTTTAATAAATAAATTGTTGTTTGGACCTCAGATACTCGCACTCACTCGGCAAAACATAGCACTGGCGGTGTATCATATAATTCATTGCATTAGTCGGCAAATAAAAATAATTTAACTCGAGTTAGAAGGCGACACGGGTCAGTAAAGACACACATCACTATCCATAAGAAAATTCCATCTCGAACATTAACTACACAACTTCAACCTTATTTCCTAAACTATAGAGCGTGCCCGTACGCAAATGTAAGTTGTTTGTAACGTCATGAAGCTGAAAAACTCTTTGAAGCTCGAGGATGAGTTATGCAAAAGCTGAATGGGAGCTAAAATGCGGGGGAAGGTAAAATGTACCAGGTTATTGGGAGGTATGAGGGCTTTATTTCTTGGGGTGTTATCAGGCCAATCGATCTCAAAGTAGACTAGCGGCCGCCCGCGACTTCGTCCGCGTGGAAAAGTAACTTTTTACCCCCCCTTTCAACCCCTTATAACCCCCTTTTCGCAATAAAAAGTAGCCTATGTTCTTTCTCAGGGTCTAGATTATCTGTATACCAAATTTCATTTAAATCCGTTGAGTAGTTTTGGCGTGAAAGAGTAACAGACAGACAGACAGACAGAGTTACTTTCGCATTTATAATATTAGTATGGATGTATCAGTTATCTATATGACTGGTTCGATTAGCAAAATCATTTGTTTTTCTATTGTGTTTGCTGTCTAGGCCTTACGAGGTTAATATATAGCTACCTACAACTGTCGGATAAGTCTAAATCATACTTCATTAGCCACTCTTGGACAAGGTATAAGGTAAAAGTAGAAATAAAACAAAAAATTCAATAATGAATTTTTATTCTAATTAAATTTAAGTGGAAACATGAATTCTTATAACATGAATCTAAAGAAGGAAACGCTATTATATTCTTAATTATGAAATACTTATCAAATTAACAAATGTCTTTCATTTTGTTGTCGTTCATCACTTAAACCTGAGTGAAAAAAAAATTGCCAGTGTCTATGGCACGACAGTACGGTATTCACTATGAGAACACACTCATTAGTAATAAAAACGAAAACAATTAATTTATAAATTACGCAAAGTAAAATTTAAAACATTTATTTTGCTAACTTGTGCCGATAACGTGCTTAACTCATGTGTGGGCAAGGAAGCCATCTTTGACATTTGCCAATAGTTAGAATTAATCTATGATTCATCATCATTATGAATCATCATCATGATGAACGAAAATATAAGTTAAACGCCAAACATTAAAACAGGTCTTAGACGCCATTTTAATCTGTCAGTTTCGACTGAAACAGTTTTGTCAGTTTCGACTGAAACAGTTTTGTCAGTTTCTCCGTGTAAAAATTGCGTGGTGGATCGATTAATTTGCACGCAAGTGTATTCAAAGAAGTCGTAACATACGTCTTGAGTAAATTATTATGTATCTTTAAGACTTATGCAAATGATTGCAAATGTGTTGGATCAACGCATTGCGTGTCTTTCTCTTATCTGCAGACATGAACTGCTTAATCTTGTATTTTTAACTCTTTCATGTATTTTTTTTATCATTAACATTGTACTAACCCGTTTCATATTATTCAACTTTGTATAAATGTTAAGTCAAAGATACTTCCGCACCCACACCACATAATATGTAAGCTCATCAGTGCCAAATGTAACCTACTTATGTTAAAAACGTTAACAATTCTGTAATTTAAAACATACTTTTACAATTTATCTTTATTTTTCATCATTATTTTGAGAAGGCACATGAAAATTTCTTACAAATAAATGAATAAATCGATAGTGCTGCCGTATCATATTTTACTAAGAAGCAAAACC
The DNA here is from genome assembly GCA_014851415.1 of Cnaphalocrocis medinalis. Classification (NCBI taxonomy): domain Eukaryota; kingdom Metazoa; phylum Arthropoda; class Insecta; order Lepidoptera; family Crambidae; genus Cnaphalocrocis; species Cnaphalocrocis medinalis. The sequence continues at coordinate 15,775,251 of CM026277.1, read as the reverse complement.
GATCCGTGAATGCTAAATTGAAATAAGTAACAATCTTAATACAGGCTGGTACGCTTATGATTTACGAACAGTCGTGCTAACGATTATTGACAGTTTGTTAGGAAACCTGCGTGTTTGATTTTTAATACGATTGAAAACTTCTGCAGTAGGATATTACTCGATCGATCTACAATCGAAGGCTTCAATCGAAGTTACTGTTCCAAAAACAATTGACTATCGAATTTATCAATACGATCAATCAACTAATAAATTCTACCATCGATCGATATCGACTTGGTAATCGAAGATGACGAGTAAGTAATTTACAACAGAGATACGAGACCGAGACACGAGGTAATATCATTACCGAGACTTTACGAAACTCAGAGACATTTTGCCGAGACTTCAGGTAGCTCAGGTAGATCTTAAGAAGTTACATGTTTAATCATTTTAACTTAATATTTATCGCTTGGGGTTTTGAGCTCGTCTCCGAATTGTCTCGGAATTTTAACCGTGACTTAATTTCCTATTAATCAGTACACACTATTTAGGCCTGAAACGTCAGAGACCGCCGCAAATCCGCGACCAGCCACAAGCTCAATCCTTACAATCTGAAGTTCGCGCTTACAATACATGTAACATAATATTATAAACAGGTCTTACATACTATATAAAAATACAACAATATTCGTCGGATAGAACCCCATTGACCTATCAAAGTACAAAGATAGTCAAGAGTGTTCCGCAGTGGTACCTAGGTGATATGCCACATTAAACCTTATTTTGTACATGCTAAAGTTATTTCATTTACAAAATGTCTATTTAAAACTCAAATATTTGGATACGGTTCTAAAACCCGAGAGGTATACACCCGATAGAACTATGTTCGAGTATTTTAACCCTTCCAATGACTTATCTACCCATGATAATTATTTAATTAGTTTGATCCCAAATCAGATAACACTTACAGCCAGTATGCATGTTTGATACTTGAAATGAAAGGTGGCGCATTGATGTTAGGCGTACATAGACATATAATACAACTGATACCTTATTATTTTGCGACGATTCGGACCAAGTTATTTAGGCCCTTTTGTATTCCATCTTAGGCTGTTTCTACTGAAGTGGAGTTAGGCGGAGCGGAGTGAAATCTATCTTCTTCTATGGGTAGATTTCTTTCCGCTCCGCTCCGCTCCAATTCAGTGATATAGCAGCCTAATACAGTATAGTAGGTGTCTTTCCTTTAGGGAATGCGTCAAATGTATCCCTACCGTTTTCTGATGAAATGCGAAGCCTCTCAATATTATCTCCCATGTTAGGGTCTTGTTTTAGGGAACAAAAGCCACTGCGGAGTTCGTACTACCTACCATTAATTTATGTGAGTGTATTTCACAAATCCTTCGTAATATTTATATAAATTCTTGCTCCGAAACGTACGACAACATAGATAACAGAAACAATATTATATTCGCACACTACACCTACATACACTACTAGTAAGAAAAATATATAATTTTATATCAAACTAATTTATGAAAGCTCGTGAAAATATTCTCAGTAGTCACATATGAAATTGTCTTTTACATTTTCTTTTAATACTACAATAAATACTAAGTGAACGAACCAGCGTCAAAATAACTTCAAGTGACAGTTATTGAAAAACTATAAAACAATCCAAACGAAATGGTTAAGAGTTCGTTTCAACAATTTAAACATCAGAGGCGTTTAAAATAAAGCAACGAGAAACCACAGGTGTCGGGACTCGATGCAAGAAATAAGCTATGACAAAAATACAACACATAACACAAATTCAACTTTGTGAAATAAAGACAAACCAAAACAAAATGCAAAATACAATTTAAACCGATTCAATTAATAAAGAAAGAATAAATCTTCAAAGATCGTCTCTTTTCGTACACAGAGGTATGAACAAATTTTCATCAATAAAAGAGACTTGATTGCAAATCAATAATTCAATTACATTTTTAAATTATTTATTCCAAACGCCTCAAATGACAAAGAGGACTTAAAACTAAAACACGCAAACTTATGAAATAGAAGTAACAAACGAAAATTCTTAGTCATGTCTTTAGATTGTGCTGCTTCCACTGACTTCTAACTGTTTCTGTCCACTGGTCAGATCTCACGCCAGTGGAGAGGATACCTTTAAACTATTGCTTTGGTCACATTTCATAGTTAAGAAAATCACTTGAAGTAACTGTCTTTTATAAAGAATTTTACCAATTAGAAGGAAAACATTGTAAATGCATATCACAACTGGCCTCGAATGATGTCAACAAAGTTACAACGAAAAGCAATACGTACGATAAACCTTAGTTTATCTATTTAAAGTACAAAATTTCAAGAATTCTCCCTTACATACTTGTTTTAAAACATGTCTACTCAAAACTATGGAAGCCAAAACCTTGATGACGTAGCTAACATCGTCTACAAAAATGCGACATATCGTTACATTAAACCCTATGCATTATTGTAAACATATGCATCTAACTTTACCGAGATAGCTTTTCTATAAACAGTTTTAAAACACTGGTCCTATTTTCAAATTTCAAGAAGTTAAGAAAATATAGCAATGGTCCAAGATTTGGTTAAAATTATAATCGAGTCTTCAACATTAGTTGCCTTATGTTTTACTATTCAAGATATTACTTTAATCCCCTTAAAATTTTCTGTCAATAGATCACTAGTATCAAAATTCGATTTATCATCTTTAGTTAAGCATCCATTGCTGAAGTCTCATAGACAATTTCCTTAAAATCATTCAATTAGAAACTTAGAAGAGCTATCCCATATTTTAATTCATTTAAAAATGATTTTCATTTTATTATTATATTCATTTGATTGTGGTTCTGACCCTGCCTCGTTAAAGCGATATAACTATTTTATGGTATCAATATTATTACAAATTGTTACATTCCCTTACATCTAGACTACAACAAGCATGACAAAACATTCTAGGCCGATAGGAACTGAAGATTGATAAAAAACATCTAAAGTCACCTCACTAAATACGAAAATAATAGTTAAAGTCAAACTAATGGGTGCTATAAAACCTACAAAATTTAAGAATCTAGAAACAAGTCAAAGATAGTGCGGCAACTGAAACAATGCAGAAAAATAATCTATCCTTAAGTCTAACTCTCACTTATTTTACAAACTTACTTCAGAGCACTGTGTCGTAGTGAAAAACAACAGCCCAGTTACAGGTCGCCACTTGCGCCTCGCCTATTATTGAAAAAGTAGCTATCATATCAAGATTAAGAATTCCTCGTATACTTTCAATAAGTTCAACATCAAGTTCAGTTAATGGTGATATGACAGCTGTATTGACTCGTTTATTGTATCAACTTCACCGTTGAGGTTATGATAGAGTATAGTTTTAGTCCTAACGATATCGTGTGTATGTGTATAGGGTTGTGTTTCTGGGGGACACGTGCAGCGAGGCGAGGCGTCGGGTGGTGCCTTGCGACTATGAGTACTCGGGCTCCTCCCAGTCCACGCTGGCCCATTGGGGCAGCTCGGTCTCGTACTCCCAGCCGGGGCCCTGTGGACAATAGTCGTTTTATTAACATCATCATTATTGGAAAAAAAATCTATTTCTATCCTCTATTTGTGTATTAAGGTCAAAAGTAGTGATATTATAAAGAGAAATTGTGTATGAACCAATTTTAAGATTTTAAGCTTGTTTTTCAAAATTGATTTAATTTAAGTAGAACTTGCATGATGTGGTGTTCTATAATTATGACAGTATTAATGCCTTGCTTTACGTGTTAATTTAATTGGATCTCTGTTAAATATTGAATTTGTTGGATGCCCTATATAATAAAAAAAACATATTGTGATACATGATAATATTTTGTCTCCTGCTTAATCCATACTGACGGACGTGATTTTGCAATCTGTGCCAATACTAGCGCTGGGTGTCGATTGCTTCGCACTATTGTTTTGAGTTTTCGATTTGTATAGGTATAAGATTTACCGATGTCTAGAGAATTTATCCTTTATATAGAACCAATATGTTGTGTTCAAATGCTCATCTTCGTATAATCTGTTGGCAACGCCGCATTATTTTGGATATGTCATGTCATCAACGTGTACTTTGCTTTTAATATTGGAATTTATTCAACTTTTTGGAGGAGGGTGATAACCAGTTCCTCTGGAAGTCAACACGTAACTGTTAAAATTTCAGCCTAACAAGATCCTGAGAACTAAGATCTAAGGTCGCAAACATAGCCCAAATAATTGCGTGGCTCAAGTGGCAATGGGCAGGGCACATTGCGAGGAGAACAGACGGCCGTGGGGGTGGAAAGGTCCTTGAGTGGAGGCCGCGTGCAAGAGGCCGCAGCCGTGGCAGGCCTCTAACCAGGCGGACCGACGATCTAGTGAAGGTCACGAGAGTCCTCTTGCATGCGGGTGGCACAGGACCGATCTGTATGGAGAACGTTGGGGGAGGCCTATTTCCAGCAGTGGACTGTAGGCTGAAATAATGATGATGTAGATCTTGAGAAACTGGGCACTGTATAATTTCTCCGGACGTGCAACCAGAAAGCCTACCTATATCCGGGTTTATCCGGACGGCTGACAGCCCTATGTACAATTGTAACTGAAGCACACTAATGGGCTCGCCCCAGGCCGTCCAAAGTCGAAGTGCTATTTATTAGTCAGTCACTATAAAGTAAGAAGTGGGACGTGCGCAGACTGCCTTACAAGTTAAAGCTATAACTGAGGAGTTTTATTGACACTTTCCTTTCATAACGCGGGAGTAAAGTCAGATAAAAAATATTACACCCATGAACTTTAGGGCAACAGGGCGTATTCATACGGCTTTTAACTTTTTAGCGTAAATAACAGACTTGCCAAGAGAGCGTAAAGGTTGTAACATGGAAGTCATGGAGCGTAGGTAGTTACTTTATCAGAGTATCATTTGTTTATGCATTTATTTTTGTTGGAAAATTCATATCCAAAAAATCGAAAAAAATTTTACGTAACAGTTTATTGAAATTTTTATCTTATCGACTATTAATAAGGAGCTAAATATTATTAATAACGACATTGCTTATATTATGTAAACTGAAAACACGAAACTATTGAGCGATGCAACTGACATCCAGCGCCATCTATTGGAGCAGATCGGAACGAATATATTTCCCGAAACGAAGTTAGGGCGGGCAACTAGTTATTATAGAAAATCATAGATTTATGAGTATATGAAACATTGGGGATCGGGAGACAGGGCATCTGTCGAGATACCTATTAATTGTATTGTAACGTTACCTTGTACTTCCAAGCGTACAGGTACATAACCAGGTCCGTACGGCGTGGGTCCCTGTACCGCACGCGGCACTCGTAGCAGTGGGGGTCGGGGGCAGGGCATCTGCCGAATACCTATTAAAATTGTTACTGTTACGTTACCTTGTACTTCCAGCGTGCAGGTACATAACCAGGTCCCTGGGGCGCGGGTCCCTGTACCGTACGCGGCACTCATAGCAGTGGGGTCGAGGGACAGGGCATCTGCCGAATACCTATTAAAATTGTTACTGTTACGTTACCTTGTACTTCCAAGCGTGCAGGTACATAACCAGGTCCCTGGGGCGCGGGTCCCTGTACCGTACGCGGCACTCATAGCAGTGGGGTCGAGGGACAGGGCATCTGCCGAATACCTATTAAAATTGTTACTGTTACGTTACCTTGTACTTCCAAGCGTGCAGGTACATCACCAGGTCCCTGGGGCGCGGGTCCCTGTACCGCACGCGGCACTCGTAGCAGTGGGGGTCGGGGGACAGGGCGTCCGTCGAGCCGCTCGTTGAACTCGCCGAGCTGGTCGCCGCGGGGGTGCAGCCCGTTTGTGTCGCCACTGTCACTTTGTCAGACTGTAAAAATGTATTGGGGTTACTAAGATTTCACGAACAATAGACTATCTTAGAAATTAGCATTCCGGGAGCATTGCCTTCGGCAAATAATTTTTTCCATTTTAGAAATAGAGATATATTTGCATTTTTTAAAAGTAGCTACATATGATTTTATTGGAAAATAATGTTTTTCTAATAGGAATAGAGATATTTTCTATTTTACTAAAAACCATTTTTTTATTATAAAAGCAGATAATTGTTTTCATCAATTTTGTCAAACTCTTAAGACTAGACTCGCGTACTGTGGACCTCAGTTCGCCAACGTTCAACAGTTAGGAGTCTCAAATTGACATTTTGCCACAGTAACCTTAAACTTTTAATGCTCAAAGCTCTCTCGCTGAAGCGCTCCGTACACTAAACGGCACAGGTGATCGGTCACAATAGTCATTAGCAAATACCTTGGCATCATTGGAGTCTTCGTTAAGGGCCGGCGAGGGCGCCGGGGAGGGCGCCAGCGTGCACAGGGGCGATGTGCCCACGTCCAGGGGCGCTTCGGCGGCGCTCGAAGGCGACGGGAGTGTCGCTTCTGCAAACGGAAGAATGATTAGACTAAGAAGCGCGAGAAAAAAAAAACATTTGAATCAAAATGCTATACACGGTAGCAGATAAAAAAAAGAATTTCTATTGATCGATTTGATGTTTTCGATAGTTTAATTGGTAGATATGGAGCGTTGAGGAATGGCCAACTATCCTATATTTAGACAACGACATGGCTAATTAGGAACCCATAAACATGGAACACTTGCGTGATGTGACCCAGCGTCCATCGATTAGAAATTATTGGAATACTAAGAAAATAAATATATTTAATTTTGGCTATTAGAATTTAACCTTTTGGGAGTTGTTTCGTCTAACGGAACACTCAACAGTGAAGTGGCAAGATGGTTGCATTTTAAAAACGGTTCAATTTGTGACGGGTCAAACTTTTGTAGGTACAAACTCAGGTGAGATTTCCTGTAAAGAAATTCTCAGTCTCAGCTCAAAGTCCAGAAGTTGGCGGTGGAAAGCACGTTCCGCCGTTGTTCTTGGTCCGCTCATATCACGTCTAAGAGGGTATAGAAAACCAAACAGAGATTTTTTTTAAGACTTACGCGTAAGTATGTTGGAAGGCGCCACCCCGGGGGCAGGTGATTCTAGCCTCGGCGACGATTCCCTAGAAGCCGGCCCTGTGTCGCAGTCATCTTCAACTACAAAAAAAAAGTCATTTATATTTTTTCTCAAAGCAATTCAGGCCATTTACGAACCCTTAACTTCGTTGAGCACTTGTGTTACAGATTGATATCCCAACAGGAGTATGACAAATATAATACTTAAATACATACAAGTAATTATTACACCCAGGCACTGAACAAGTATTTATCACTCGAATGTTAGTCCACTACAAATTGTTTTCTTTAAGGATAGGGGCATACGTTACAGACAGAGTCAACTCATGGTAGGACCACAAATTGCTGAAACTTCTTCACTCACCTCGGCAGATGAGTCGCTGCTCTCACGCCGGGCTTCTGTGAGCTGTGTGTATTAGCTCCGGTCGATCGGTCCAGTGCGAAGCAGGAGCAGCCTCACTCCTAAAATACTACTAAAAGCTAAAATAAAGAAGACTACCATTGCCTACACTTTCAACACCAATGTCTTCTTACCCTTATCATCAGACACCGGCTTAGAGAACAGCATGTCATCATCAGCAGCATCAACTCCCAGCCAGTTCTCAGCATTGTGGATGGCGATGAGGTCTCTGACCAGCTGCTCATCATTCTTGCCGCCAGTGTCCCCGCCTTTACCACGGAGGGGGCCGAAGACAGGGTGGTTGTACAACGGATCGTTCACCACTGGGTAGCCTGTTGAAGAATTTCATTTGTATTGGTGCTGATTTGTGATCTGAGAGAACTTCAGGCTAATGACTGGCATCAAATAGTGCAGGATCGATCAAAGTGGCGTTCTCTGGTTTCGGAGGCCAAGACTCGTTTCGGGTCACTGAGCCAGTGGAGTAAGTAACTAATTTTGGGGATATTTTTCTAAAGCATAGTTTGCCTTTGTCCATAAACCAAATAGGCTAAAATTAACATTTAACCAAATATTATGCGCTGTGTACTTTAGGATTCAATGTTTTGGCTTATATATCTTAGGCTTTTTTATGCTAGACGAGACAAACGAGCAAGCGAGTGACCTGATGGTTAGTAGGCATTCACCGCATCACTGCCCATGAACATCAGCAATGCATGAGTGACATCTCCGATCACACTCATGCATTGCTGCCCTATTAGAATGAAGTACACGATTCTCTTGAAGGTCCCTAAGTTTTAGTTTTAAATACTGCTGTAGCGAAACCGTTTCACAAAACTAGCGACTTGATAAAAATAAAAGTAAGGCCAGTGTTCTTGAGCGCTTCTCCCTGAATAGTACTTACTTATGTAGACCTAAGAACTCACCTAAATACTGCAGATGGACCCTGATCTGATGCATCCTCCCAGTCTTGGGGCGGCAGAGCACCACGCTGGTGTTGGAACCCTGGTGGTAGCCAAGCCTCTTGAACACGGTGGAGCAGTCCTTGCCCTTCGGGGAGACCTTGCACACGCCGATCTTGTAGCTCACCACTTCAATTGGCTCTTGGCATTCGATCTCTTCACTGTGATAAAAAAAATTCTTTACCTACGTGTACTTTCTAAAATGTATGACTTAACTGATGTTTCAGCTATGGCGATAGGGCGTCAAGTATAAATAAGTCTCCTTTCAGCCCGTGCCTAATCCCTCTTTAGAGGACTGTCCGATTGAAATATGAGGATTTGTGTCAGAACACTCACTTATGCACAATAATATGTCCTGCGTACATGGCTGATGGTTAAGATTGGCCACCGTAGCCGAATATCGGTTGGAAGACTTATTTTATTATGATGGAAAAAGCCTTCCATTATAAAGAATATAATCAGTGAAATATTGGATTTGAGGACTTTGACACGACACAGTTAGATCTCAAAGAATGATCAAATTTCAATATTTTTTTGTTCTCCTCCATTCAATTAATTCATCACATAATATTGAAATTGCTTAGTGGCTTCTTACACAATTACATTAATTACTTGGCAATGGCTTTACACGAATACGATACTTAACCTCAATACGGTTCTTAAGAAAGGCTTCTTAAGGAGTACTTTTGTCCCTTTGACGCAAAAGATTTATAGAATAAACTCCCAAAACAATCCTAAACAAGTATAAGTCTCTAAAAGTCACCTTACACGTGTCGTTATCGACTGTACAGCCGTTTGTACTTCCCACCACTTATTTTTATGACTTCCGCAAATTGAAACATGAAAGCGTCCACAAGGAATCACGCCTACAACTTAACTTCTCTTAAGTAGGCTTTTTCCGGGATCAATGTATCCCGTCCGGGATTAGGGGATGTAGGTGATGCTTGCTTTCACGGGGATCCACTTACATGAGATTAACGACCATGTCTGCTTAATATGAGGAGTGGAGTTTTTTGGTAACAATGCAGCCCCACGTTGGGCGCCAATTTTTCTATAGGATAAAACGACTGCTCCAAAAATTAAAGTCCGATTTGTAATATATTAATATAGGAGATCGGACTTTCTGCACCAAAGAATAAAGTCTGATTTGTTATATGCATAATATAGGATATTGGACTTTGTTCTTCAGAGGAAGCGAAAACGTCGCAAGACATTATAGGCATTTAATTAATTACAGGCAATAAGTATGACTTTACCACTATCTAAGTAAAACAAAACATTCGTATTGTGTAACCTCGTCCCCTTTAATTTTGTTAAGTATTTCTATAGGAAGACCCAAAAAAATGATACTTAATTAGCAAGTTAAATAGGAGGTAAAAGCAAAACCAAAAAAAATTGTTACGGAGTCCATTTTGAAAGGACGGGCTGATTATATCCGCTTATATTGTTCATTAGACTTGCTAAAAAATACCTAATACGGGTATATAGCATAATTATATTATAGGTAATTCTTGAAACAATAAAAAGAAACTGGTGAAAAATGTTCCACCAAAAATAAGCCGATTTATAGGGACAGAACCAAATAATCAAATCAGAAGCCACAAAACTAAATAACGAGGTAAGATTTGAAGAGTTCGAGTAAGCTCTTGACTTCTCAGAACGATGAAGTATAACGGGGTATATTTCGAAACGAAAGTTTAACTCGGCAATATTTGATAAGTCGATAAGATCAATATAGAACCCTTGTACTTGTGAGTTGTATTAAAGTTTTTCCTTTTTAATGTCGGTTAAGAGAAGTTGGCAGAAGAACAGAAAGAAACTTGAAAACTCAACTTTGATGGAATACTCCAAAACGCAGAGAATTATTAACGCTTAGGAATCAAGGGGACTGAAATATGAAGACTGATTTGAAGAGGACTTTAGAGCCGGGCTTCAGCATGAATGGTCTGGCTCGACCGGAGTGATACCATAACAGCGCAAGCGCAGGCGTTTGGTAGGAATACAGAAAGTAACTTGAAAACTCAACTTTGATGGAGATCTCCAAAACGTAGGGAGTTATTAACGCTTAGTAATGAAGGCATGAAGGCCAGATTTGAAGAGGATCGGCATGAATGGTCTGGCTCGACCGAAGTGATACCACGACAGCGCAAGCGGCGCGGCGCGCGGCGCCCTGCGCTGTGTTTGGTCGATTGAGTGAGGGTACCTGAGGCCCAATCAGGGGGAAAAGGGGTTAAAGTTTGGCAGCGCACTTATGTACTCTACTGGTCCTCCAGGTGTCTATAGGGCGGCGGCAATCGCTTACCTTCAGGTGATTCTTCTGATCATCTGCCACAAAAAAATAGTTTATCCAAACCAATGCCTATTAAATACTTGAACACGTATTTATAATACTGCCTGCACAATATTAACGAACTTAATGAAGATAAAACAAAGGATTGCATTACTGGGATTTCACTGCAGTTCTACGTATTAATTAAATCGATAAATTAACTTAATTATCCTTGGTAATGATTAAACAGGTCCATTTCAAATTAAATGATCGCAATCATGTACAGACGGCGTCAGGTCGAATTATCTACCCGCAGTGCAAAAATAGCACTTGTACCTCAATAGATACGGTTCAAAGTCCAAAAACAGTAATTCGACATGCCTATGGTACAGACACCCAATATTTCTTCAATTGATAATCAACTTAATGTGTTTGACAGTAAGATAATAATCCATTGAAGAAATTTGACAGTTTTGTATACTTTGATGTGTGGCTGTACGAACCTACAGTCCAAAAAAAAGCACATGGAAGTTGTCTGAATACCAAAAACACAAAGTTTACAGTCAGGAGCAACCAGACAATTCTAAGTTTAATCGGCCTTATTTCTACGGCATAAAGATCTAGCACTACAAAAATCTTGAAGCTAATTTTAGTATTAATCTGTTGATCGTGTATCTGGTTTCACAGGAATTGATTAAAAAATATTTGCGCATCAAAATGAAGTCCTTTCGTAAACCATACCAATTCAGGTTCGTAGTATTCCGATTAACTTGCTATAGGAATGTAATCATGTAGAGTGCATTTAGTAATTGGAAATCGGTATTTACTAGTAAACACTCGTTCAGATGTACCTAGAAGCATTAAATACCCATTAAAACTTTTTTTGAAATGCTCTATGGTTTTTAGGTCCATTTTATGTAGTTCTGTAAAAGTAGCACTATTGATCCTGGGATTGGACCAGAAACAGTGTAAGTAGGTAAGTATTTTTATTAATTCATAGGAATTTGAAAATACAAGTACTTGGTGGTATTATGTTATGGGCTTTTTGAAAAATTAAATTATTCTACAGGATGTATCGGTAAACCTTTACATCTATTTAACCACGTGTCCTCCTAACCACTCAGAAGTTCTACGACTTAAAAATTCACATATAAAAACAACTTTTCATAAAAAGTCGGTCATGTGACATGATCATTTTGTATCGGGGAGTCGAAAAAAATTTCGATGAATTACGAAATTAAAAAAGTTGTTCAAAATGGTTGACAGAACACGTGGTTAAAGAGATGTAAATCAACGGGTCCCAAGAATAAAATCGTATTTGCTATGTTGTTACTAAGCAGATACGATTTTGTTCTTGGGACTTGCCAAAATGTTTACAGATACACCTTGTTTAGTCTAAAGGGCACTTACTCTGGAAATTCTCCATCGACTCGGCACACGTACTCCTTCTGCACCTGGCGGTTCCTGATCTGGTGTTCCATCTGCCTGGCTTTCTTTGGACTCCGGCCGAACAATAGAAGACCTGAAATATGCGGATTTTTAGATACGACTAAATAAATACGTGAAATACCTAGAATAAAATACTATAATCTAGAATAAGGACACATGTGACTTCAGAAGTAAAATTCCGTCTAGAGATATCAAATTTTTCCTAAACACTAAACATTGGAAACTTATCGACAAATAAATCTGACAAAAAATAAAACTAGTTAAAAGATAAATACTTAAGCTTAATACGACCAATCTTTATCCGAGATTTACAATTCAAAATATGTCCTGAGTTTTTCTGTTCAGAAATTCTCAATGTCAGCCCAAAGTCTGGAAGTTGGCGGTCTTGTACCCCGTGTCTCGGAAAGTATGTTAAACTGTTGGTCCTGCGACCTCTTCGGTTGTGACACTGGTATCCCATCGAATTAAAAGGGTAAGGGAATAGAAAGTTATCCTTTGTCTGCGCACATATATGAGCACTTAATACATCCTATGTACGTTGCTGATTGTTAAGATTGGCCGTCGTAACCGAATCGGTTGAAGGATATTATTCTATTATAATTATCTGAGAACAAATCAATGCTCCAACGATGTAATTCTATACGATTTGGAGCGTTGGTATCGGATAAAAATTGGTCGAATCGGGCCTGAGGAGGATAGTTACCTGACGTTAACCTGTCCAGCCTGTGAATGGTCCGCAGATTCTTTAAGTTATACTCCTTGGCGAGGATAAACACCACGGTATTGTGCCTGTATCTGCCGCAGGGATGCACCTGTTGGTTGCAATCTATTATTTCCTCTGTGCACATCGTCCTCATAAGCTCAAAGACATGACACTTCGAAATTCACATCTTTGTTCTTTTCAAAACAATGAACATTTATACATCTCTCTCCATTTAATTATTACCATTACTAATTTGTTCAAGAGTTTAATGTGTAGTTACTTCACTATCAAATGATGTTAAAAATTACCATTTCTTGGATATTATTAAATACTAACAAGCATTAACATGAAGCACTAAACGTTGGAAACATAAAAGGTGAATTTAAAAGCAATGATTATAAAATAAAATAACCAGTTAAAACTTTACGTTTCTTTTTAATAGCTAATATCGTTGGTCCAAAATAACAATAAAATAAATGCGAAGGACGTAAAGGTTTAGCGTTAGGAGCATGCAAAAGGAATTTAATAGATACTATAAGGTAAGTAGGCTTTGTTAATTGGGAAATTAACAGAAACAATGCAGACACAAAGACACAGGTTTCAGAATTTTATTTGGATTTGTGTAAAGGGACAATAAAGGTACATAGAAACAAATTGACACAGAGCTGAATCTTTAAACAAAAAATAGGCAGTAAAACATCTCTGTATAAATTTGCAACTGAAACGATACTAATTTTGATTGTCTTATAGAATTACCAATATTTTTGAAAGGACATACAGAAAGCACTCTACAAACATTCCCAAACAAAGACTCCAGATATTTGATTAGAAATAAACATATAACATCCGTCACTTATGGAAGTTATTGAAGAAGTGCGAGATCTTGCGTCACGTCCTACCGCTTATGCAAGAACTTGACGTGAAAATCAAAATCAAAACAAGTTTGCGTTTCCCCACTTCTAAGTAGGATTCTCGAGACTTTTCTCAGATCTGTCGGAGTATTTACATTCGCAAACTTTTGTGCAAATCACAATCTTGTGCCAGACTCCGTTGGTGAACTTTATCTGAACTGAAATTCTACGTGTAATGCCGAATCCCTGTTTGTCTACAAGTTTGCAAATTTAATTTTTAGCGTAACAAAGTTTGGTGCAGAATTTTCGGAATCAAAATTAACTACGTATTTATTTTATAAACAGTTGTTAACCGTGAAGTTACTTTCATTAAAATTTTAAGAGGAAACAACGATTTGTTTTTGAATATTTTTATTCTATTTTTATACAGAAACCTATTAAATATTCATCTGCTCAAATGCTTCTTGTTTCATGGTTCAGTATAACAACTTGTACATTCAAAAGTTGGTCAAAATAAATTAATATAAAGGAAACTTCTTTAGAACTCTTAGAATTATTATTGTTTGCGAGAAATATAATGAATCTTGTTTCCGATTACTTGAATAGCGTCTTATTGTTTCTAAAGAAAAGAATAATCAAACTAGTGGATCTTTCACAAACTCCTCTTTTATAGCTTTAGTTATAGGAGTTTAACAAAAGTGTAACTATAAATAAATAAGGCTCGTTAACTATATTTTGGTAGCATACAATAGGTACAATTCCTATAAATTTTCTAACAATGAACGTTTTCTTTGTAAATACCGGCACCGGATAACATAATATTTGGATACAAAACACGAGAGCCGACCTCAGGCCAAAATCCGCGTATAACGATTCCTAAAATAGTAATTACTTGCCGGGTTTCCTTTCAGTACACGCTACAATTCATATATTTACATAGGTATCTACGGACAAAAGCAAGGTTTAACTAACAATAAACAGAAGTTTCTTTAACCGATTCTCATTTCAATCAATAACATCATAAAAATTGGGTTTTTATTATTAGCATTCGATCAAATTAAATGACGACACGCGTTTTGTTTTTTCTGACATAGATAAACTAGAACTTGACAGTCTTTATACTGTCACAACATCGATGTTTTTTTTTCTATAATCTACGATCAAAGTGTGCTCTTTCATTCCAGAATTTCGATTTATCTTCAAGCTTATGTGTGTTTTTAATTTCCGAGTTTGAATTTGAAAATGATCTCCATATTTTTTTTAGAAACTCGATCAAAGTGTGTTCTTCTTGATATCCGAGTTTCAATTTAATATAGACACACCCAACACATTTACATCCTTTACCCATGTTTTCTATCACACTGAACCATATTTTGTCCTATAACTCTTGGAAACTTGCCTAAAAAATTTCAACTTTTCAACAATGTCGGTCACTTGACTTGTTCATTTTGTATGGGGCTTTGTATGGGGAGTCGAAAAAATTTCCTACAAATTTTCAATAGACATAGAACAAAAAGTTGTTCAGACAACCATTCTGAAGAAGACGTGGTTAAAGGGATGTGAATATTCACAGATACATCCTGTGTGTGTTTTTAAATTTGGAGTTTGAATGTTTTTTTTTTAGAATCTCAATTCCAGCACCAACCAGAGTCTGACAGGTCACAATTGGAACGCAACGACTCACCGGCAGCGAGCAAGGCTTGTCTAGCACGAGTAGCTCCTCATCCACGTGTATGATGCGCAAGGGATTAGCGAGCACTGGAGTCTCGTGCCTGGCCCACCACGACACCATGTCATTACATTTATAAAGTTGATAATGCTCTTATGGTATCTACATGTTCGCATTTCTCTTGGACGCGTTTGTGTGTTGCGCGCGATTGTGAGGAATCAATTTGGAATGGGATAATTGGATACTAGTCAACAACCTTCACTTCTCAACTATCATTTTATTATCTTGAACATTCTGTTTTGTTTTTTTAAACTTTGGCGATAATTTTATTCCTATTTCTGATACAGCATGTTCAACTAATCTATGATCAAGTTTGTTTGTAGAATAGAAGCCTATTTCCATAAATCAAACATTTTTTTGTTCATAAACATTAGTAAAACTAGCGGTTAAAGATTTCTAAAAATACCGTCCAGGTAAATCTATTATAGATTTATTTTACTAGTTTTTATAATGTTTTCCGTTTTTGTTCAATTGATTTCTGCCTTTTTTTATGTAGCAAATTATTCAATTATTATGTACTGTAAGACGTAGATATCATGCCAAAGGTTTCGATATTTATCATGATGAACCGTGATACCTACGTTATATAAAATTTTAGGTAGTGAATATCGTCCATTGTGGACCAAACGTTGAGCTAACTTCATTTTGTACCAAATTCCATTGGTATGAAGCATTTATAAAGCCCTTCGGGTAATGCATTGTGACAAAGTGACAATAGAAAATCCTTCGGACGTTGTGGAGGGACCGATGGTATTTAAAGGTTAAAATGGGGTTGGGTAGTTATAGAAGACGCTACTTTGGCAGCTTACAGAATCTATTGTATTTATACCAGTGGGTGAGTGCGATAGTGATAGGGACAGCATTTTCAAAAGTGTTTTCGATACTGCGGTCGCTTTGTTGATACCCAAGTGCATTACAACATGTACATCAATATTTTACACAGAGAGCGTAGTGCTTACACATAATAACGATTTGGCTACACGTACGCCAAGTTATTTACGAGTCTCTACGGGTTTGGATCCTCGCGGTTGGTTTGCGGGATTGTATTATATTGATTTTTTTATGAAGTGTGTTCTTGTGGCAGAGTTGGAGCTTTGGTTCTGTGTGAGTAGTGGTAATAGCAAAGAATCACACGAATTAGTTCCTATATTGATTCAAAGTTAGTTATTTACTGATAATCTACTAAGAAATGGTAAAAAAATCGCACAATTAAATATGCACTTACCTAGTTCGTTGAATGCTGTAGTTAAAAAAAATGATTCTGCGATTCATATTGCTACACGTGAGATATTTGATAAAAATGCTAATAACTTCATTACTTACAAAGCAGATAAATGGTTTACATTTATTATAGTTTACAAAAGAATAATGTAAAAGGTAATAAACAGACCTACAGAACATTTTAATGAAGACAGGGATAAAAAGCGTAATGACAAATTAGGGGCAGGTGCAAAAATAATTGTACGCGATTCAAATAAAGCGGGGCTGGGAGTTTTTTTGCGATAAATTACTACGATATTTCACATGGCGCCTTCTCGGCTCCTCGGCCCCCCATCAAGGAATTACATCAATCAATGTAATCGGTCACAGTCGGTCACGAGGTCCTTTGAAGATGGAAAAATGTAAAACCCTTTGTGTGAAGCGTGAATTGATGAAGACATTTTTAGTTTAATACGATTGTTTGGGTCCTGTTCGGGCATTGAGTCCTTGATGTCCATGATGCATCTTGACATTTTTTGTTTTATTTACATCCCACCTCATCTCAGCGTGTAATTCCTGTGCGTCCAGGCATACCATGGTCTATATACAGCGAAAGCTTTCGCTTCGGAGCGCGGGATATGCTTGGACCATGATTCAAGATTCGAGAAGGCTGGTAATTACAACGACTGCCTTCTGACCTTCGCAACTGTTAGAAAGGGGAACCAGACCGATCATGTCTAAACGGGATAGTACATAGTTGTAATTTTTACTATGCTTTTTACAGGAATGAATTCGATACAAAGAGCGAACTTCTGTTTTAGATTGTTTAGAACGTGAAATTTAATGATTTTTGGTTGCAGTTAAGTGCAGATCTATCCTATAGATCGATCTGTAATTCTTTTAGTTAATTGTATTTAAGTTGGTTAACAATCGTTAAATAAGTTAATCGTTAATAACAAGTATTATGCACACAAGTAGTCGTATACACTTTTTTACAACTAACTTAGTAATATTTAACTTCTTTCTTATGTTAGTCCTTTCTTCAAAGGTTCATTTCTCTATTTACGATAAAGAGATAAATTCTAAACAACGACAAGGCTTTTATAGACGATGGCGATGAAATCTACACCCAGCGTCATCTATTGGTACAATTTGAAACTAATAAAGTTCCAAAACAAAGTGTGGGTCATTCAATAGTCACATATAAAACCAATATCATGAAGATTGAATTTTGGAATATTTATGAAGTCCATAGCACCCTTTTAACTTATGAAAATGCAACTACAAATTCAGATTTTAACTTCTACATTGCTAATGCTCCAACCAGTTCCACGCCATCTAAAATTAATTTATTTAGATGCAATTATTTTCTGTATACAAAGCCACTTTCGCTTTCATAAGCTGCACCGCGGTCGTAGCGGGTGCAACGGTGGAGAATTATTCAAAATGCAATTTACGACACTGTAACACAGTTTCAAGTTAAGATAACAGGGACGTGAGCGGAAAGCTGACGAGTGTTTAAACTATAGGGCAAGAGATGCCTAAGAGAGACACACTATACCACGGCCTCACAGAGTTAAGCAGTGCCTATGATCTGTTTTGCTAAGTGAGTGATCGGAGCCTAATCTGAGGGGAAGGCGAGTTTCAAAGTAGCGCGTTGAAGATACTGCGAGTGTACTTGGGCGGCCAAAAAAAGTTTAGAGGTGTTTTGAAGGGGATAGAAACCGTAATAATGGTCTGTCAATATGTAGATCGGATTGGATTATCATAGTCATTACAAGAAAATATAATAGAAATGACCTTTATATTGTTATTAAAGTAATATACAATTTTAGCCACAGTCTGGATATCTTAGATAATAACCACAATCCAGGTTCTTAGTCGTTAGTAGCTGTGCAAGAGATAAGTACAGAGAAACTTTCAGCTTTTAATAAATGACGTTTTTGTTGGCCGACGTGGATTCTTAAAACATAGACCGGTAAAACATTGTCCTCTCTTGGAAACAAAAAAATACATCATTGCAAGGGAATAAAATACGAAATAATAAGAAGGGTACTTATGTTTCGTGTCTAGCTTTTTTAGATTTCCTTCAAATTCCAGGCCATTTTTTGTACTTCTTATTTTTTTTATGTATTCCTTGTTATAAACATCTTTGATAAAGACTCAAATCTTCGTTCTAAATATTAATATGTGTCTATTTCACGCAATATTCTCATATGCCCTAGAAATTTCGGGAAAACAGAGCGTTTTCCCGAATTTCTAGAGCAAATACTGAGTTATGCAGTCATGCAATAGTAGACTTGTATGCATAACAGTGCATATTCTTGGCCCAATTTTGTTTTAACTTAGTGTTTACAACTGCTGTTGCATTTCTCTGCCGGATGTACGTCTCGGGACGTAACTTTGCTTTCATCAAGTTAGGAATAATGTAGAACTGTGTAAGTTACTTCAACATTACAAACAATATTATCACAAACTTTGATGTACTTGCGTGTCTTGAATAACAAAATTTAGAGTAGAAACAAGTAAAATTAACTGTGTGAATTATTATGAACTTTTTGTTATCATAACATAATTCAATTTCTGGAAATAAAAGTTACCATTTATTTTGTTTTGTCGTTAATTTTGCTAAAATCTATTACAGGTTAACCCAGAAGTTTTTTATTATGTCAATGGGAAAGTTATCTATTGACATATCGTTTAGAGCCTCAAAGATGTATTGGCGGATCAATAATATTATTATCAGGACGACGTTAAAGTGCAACTTTATTTAGTTATATAACAATCTCAAAAGCTGTGTCTCTCTCAAGTAATTTCTTCAAGATAATGCTGTCCGCATTAGCTATGATTTTCACCACGTCTTACCAACTCATCCTCGCCATCATAAACAGACTTAGTATTCAGATGTTATAATCATATATACCTGACAGAAAATCAGTTACCTTGCCTTGAATAAATCACGAAATCCGTAACCTGTCTCCAAAATGTCCGTGTTACTAGGGGTCGCAAAACCGGGACTAAGTAGATTGGAAACCAGTTTTAATCCCTATATTTACAATAGCCGATTTCCAACCTACTCTAAGTTTTGCGGCTCTGAATTTTCAACATTGCTTATTACTAATGTAAAATAAATAGCATGAAAGTGAATCCGAGTTTTAGTTGTGGATATTGATCTAAATTTCAAAGTTTGGGCAGAAATAGCAGATTTAATGTATCAAATATGAAAAAGGCTTTTCTATTCTAAGTCTATCTATAGAATCCGAGTTTTACTATCCGAGTTGTGGATATTGATCTAAATTTCAAAGTTTCGGCAGAAATAGCAGATTTAATGTATCAAATATGAAAAAGGCTTTTCTATTGAAAAGCTTTCTATTTAAAAGTCTTGATGTCAATGTTATAAAAACTGATTCAACTGAAAAAGTTGAATATTCAATTCAATATTTGACTGTTTTGTGTTTGATCAAACTTATTCATCGGTATCGTTAAACCGATTTGACCGGTTTTTGGGCCCCTCTACGCCTCTTACAATTCCATTTCGCACCGCCAAAGCCGATATGAAAGTGCGAGCGCTTCGCAATATTAGACGTCCTCAGTCACCAACGCTCTGAATATTTCTTGCTAAAGAACCCGTTTACCTGAACGATAAAGGGTTGCTTTTAAAGCTAGAAAATCGGATTTCGGTTGGGATACTGCTTTAAAATATTTCACAGTAGGTTTGAAATGGAATTGTGATATTAATTTGGTTTGCTTTGTGCTTTTAGGAACGTTTTCATTAAGGGATTTGGGGAATGTGTTATTATGGCGAACGAGGTTATTCGGTTTACAATGTTATTCATTGTTAAAATGGTTCGAGTTTAACATTTACAATTTGTTATTACAAGCGTGTGGTTTTAAAGAAAAAGAGTTTGCTTTATTTTCGCAAATTATTATTAGTTGACTATCAATTTTTATGGTACATTAAGTTGTTATGTACTTAACGCGCGTGCAAGACATTGATGGACGTCAGTGAATGTCATCGAGTTTCATGATTCAGGACAGGATCATTTGGTATTTAAATTTATTCTCATTATCATAACTATTAACATCGTTCGGCGTCGACGGTTTTGCTCCAATAAATATTGTGTTTTGAGGCTCTTATTTAAATATCGGTTGTAGTTAACTAACCGATCCAATATCTTGATTCTTGTACCTTTTATAATAATTAAAGATCGTATCGGAAAACTAACTATAAATGTATTTTTAATTTGTTACAGCTTTCGTGCCAGATTTTTTGTATGTTTGGTAAAGATAGAAAAAATATGAAATTTTTCAAACATTGTCAAAACGCAACAATATAATTTATTTGAAGGGCGAAAAAGACTACGCTCAAATCTTCAAATGCTGTGATATAAAAGTTGTCTAAATTAACAACAAAATGAATAAATGGGTGAAACTTTTTACTTAAGCCCTGCATTATTCAATTTAATTTCATCATCATACTTAATATGTACTACTCCATTTAAAGCATAAGCTAAAATAAAAAAAGTAACGTACAAAAGCGATATAAACAATATTATTCAATGATCATAATTACTAATGGTTAGTTAACTCACAAAGCATGCACATAGTGAAGGTACGCTAAGAAGAAAATAGAGAAAGACATAAGCATACACATAACATGGCTGTCTCATTTGCCACTTACGGGGATAGAGGCCGGTTTGTTGACAACCACAATGTCCTCATCGATATGTACGAGGGTGATGGGTTGGCTGGTGACCGGTACTTCGTGCCTGCAACCATATACACGTCAGGCATTCGACATGGGAAACGCCCCGGACGCTGAGCACAACATTCGTTAGAGGACACACACCAAAGTCAATACAAACAGTTTAGTTTACTTCGACGACATGTTAATTTACTCCATGGGAATCCCTGATATGCTCAAAGTCCGTTGCATTAGACTGGTCCTGTTGACGTATGAAATACAGATTAGAGAACAAAACAACAGCAAATGAACATGCGTGAGCGAATACAATTTACATTATGTGGAAGATGTGACGACAAACGCCGCTCCCAACGAGACAGAGAGACAGGTGTGTACAAATGCATTGTGTCTCAAACTTAATACGCATTAAACAGTCTCTGTTGAGAGACGGTGGTTCTGTCCACTCGCATGCTCATTCGGTGCTCGAGTCTCCATCGTAAGATACATTGTTACATTCTACATACAATTAGATTTAAAATACAAACTACGTTCCATTATACCACCAGTTGGTCAAGTATGAAACTGGTGCCAGGTTAGGGACATTTTGAAGTTCCATATAAACCATACGACGTCACAATTTATACAGGGATAAGAACTTTGTTACTTAGTATATAATCAAGACAAGAAAGAGATGTTGTTATTAATATTATGGATTAAAATAGAAGTATTTGAAAATTGTGTATAGTGTAAGTGTTCTAATAAAAGTGTGTATTGGATCATTGAAGAATGGAATTTGTTGATAGTTGTTGTATTCGTCTAAAATGGAACCTAAAAGTAAGACTTACAAGCTATCTACAGACAGACAGTTGTAAATGATAAAGATTGATTAGTACCTATGGACGACATTGGCTAAGAGGTCGTTATGCTTCAGTCTGTAGTCAGGGTCGACTCTTTCATAGTTGACAGTGAGGGTGCCAGCCCTGATGCACCTCTCGTACTCTGCTGCGGGGTGAGCCCTGAATTCTCTGGCGAAGACGTCCAGTATCTTCTCCCCGACCCACCTTCCTTTGGTGAACGTGGTAAATGTGAAGTAGTACGGGTAGACTTTTCTGAGGCCTGCAATAATAGTTTAAAATTAATTTAGTGTGAACACAACCACATGACGCTCAACAATCGCCGTCATATCACTAAAAGGCCGTTAATTACATCAATTTAGACTTTTTAGGGTAACATGCTAAGTGTATTTTTTGTGATTTCTACTATATGGAAACCCCACAAAACTTGACAAAAGGTAATTATAGCACTAATATTGAACAATAAGAAAGTTATTTAACTTTTTGTGAAATTACATTATCATGTTATGTCGTGATTACACGAAACCTAGTTTTGTGGCTTAACGACTATCTAGATTAACTACAACAAGTAACAGGTCGGTAACTATTGAAGACGTTCGAGAACTTCATCAAATTCCTTGAAGTAGAACAAGTTATAATAGCAAAATGGCTGCATAGCTGAAATGAGTGCCGTAATGTGGGCAAATTAAATTGAAGAAAAAACGGCAATGCGGTATGATGACTCAGGCCATTAGCCGCCAACCCTGATAGTATAATGGTTTAATGCTAACTATGTAGAAGGAAATATTGTACTCGGGAAATTTTATAATAATAGTGTTATGGCATGTAAAATTGCCTACGTCATTAAGTTATGATTTGCTAATATTCAAGTCAAGTATTTTGAAAGAACGTCTATTTCTTCATGTTAAGACCTCGCTCGAGTTACTTTGTTGGCATTAAATTATAGGCAGCTTTGAAATGCAAATTATGTCAGACGTGTGAGAATGAAATGTGTCTCTCGCTTTATACTAATACTACGCTATAACGCTACTATGCGATTATCTATCTACGCTCGTATGGATAAATAATCTGTCCCGAATCCGTTTAGTTATTGGCTTTAACTTTAACAATCCATTATGACAAGAAGAAGAACAAGAAAATCAGGATATAACAAAGCGACTACTCCGAATAATAAAGTTTGATCTGCAATATTCGTATTGCAATAGCTTTACATTGTTATTCTTTACATTGTTATTCGGAGGAGGAGAAAGGATCGCGAAAACATAAAATTGGCATTTTATAGATAATAATGATATTTTATACTATTAAATAAAGAGGTCAATCTCATAGTCCACGTTAAAGGCTTATAGGTGAACCGAAAACACGAAACACTTGCGCGATGTAATCGACTTTCAGCGCCATCTATTTGTACTGGTCTAAGTGATCGTACCAGATTTAAACGAAGTAAAGGCGGGTCACTAGTTATAAATAAAGCTGAATACTAAATTCCTACTGTTACCTCACTTACGCGAATTGGAAAAAGACATGAAAACGCAATCATCTATACTTTCGAAACTTGATGTAATCCAATAATTTGGTGAAGATTATAGACATCTTCTTGAGCCGAATCCAAAGGGATTACGGATTTCAATTTGGAAAAAAGAACATTTTCGAGATCCGCCGAGCATGATTAAGTTTCGGAAAAGTCTTGGCGTCATGGGGAAATAGCACAGTTGAAACACAGAGTAAGATTACTGGAAGCAATCGTGGTAGTTACCATGGGAGAGCAGCGCTTCGATTATCGTGAGAGAGCCACGCTTCGGCAAGAATGGGCCGGCTCGACCAGTAGCTTGAAACAGCTCGGCAAAACATAGCCGGCTGTGTTTTGCCGAATGAGTGAGGGTACCGAAGCCCCACCGTGGGAAAGGGGGTTAAAATGTTCGCAGCGCACTTGTGACTCCACTGGTGTTGCGGGTGTCTACGGGCGGTTGCAAACGCTTACCATTAGGTGATTCGTCTACTCGACTGCCACCTATCACATAAAAAAATAGAAATTTGGGTCGAAACCCGTTCCATAGCTACTAACAAATTTTATACTATGGTCGAATTTAGTCAGTATTTTACATGTAATATTCAGATGATGAAATTCTACAATGAAAGCTAAGAGGATTGGGAAAGCGGGTACCTGCCATTATACTCCCTCACTTTTGTTTTAAATCATAAGGGGGAATAGAGATTAGGAACAGATGGAGAGAGATAAAGCATTATGGTAGGTTTGAAAGTTTGAGATAAATCTCCGAAAAAGTAAACTTTTTGTTGCATTTTTTGACTCTATATTTTACGAATTACCTATAAGGTACCTACATGCTTAATAGTGCAGTGTCTAAAGATTTTTACATTACAATCATCCTCTGTTTTTCTACCCTTATGGTAATCTTTTTAACAAATTATTATAGCGCCAGCTATGGGGTGTTTTTCAATTAAAAATATAGAAACATCTTAATTGTTTTAAGGAAAGTAATAATTATGTGTTTTTTTTTCGTTTTTCCATACGAACCTACAGCTCGTATATAGGGCGCCATCTTTGTATATAGTACTTCCATTGCCTAGTTTCATGTTTGTTCAGTAATGTTTTTGTGTGCATTAATATCTATTTCTATGGTGTGTGGGGATAAATTTGCAAGCATTTTCATACTTTACAAAAAAATTAACAAAAAGAAAAATCATCTACTCACCATTTTCGATATAATACGATGTCTCATTATACCGATCATCTGTGAAGCCTGGCCTCTTCGCCTTCAGTGCTTTTGTTTCCAATTTCGCCTGAAACAAAAAAAAATACATTAAGAGAAAGACAATAACATTTTTAAGCGAAAAAAAATTGAAAATAATAACAAAATCAAGAGCAGTAATTTTTCTTTCGTGAACCTGAAATCCTTTTAGCGTTACAAGGGCAAACGAAAACCAGTTCATACAAAAAATAATAGATTGACGGAATATTCTTCGGCAAATAGACATTGGAACGTTATTTCTTTTGATGAGGTTCCGTAGAATTCGAATAGTCAAGATGAAAAGAATAATGTTATTTAACATTATTTTACGTGTTTAAGAATTGTATTTTTATGAGATTGGTGGGAGACGAGCAGACGGATCATTTGATGAGAATGAGATTTGAATTGTGGGAGAGCCATGCTTCGGCATGAATGGGCCGGCTCGACCGGAGTGATACCACTGCCTCACAGAAAACCTGCGTGAAGCAGCTCCTGTGCTGTGTTTCGCCGAGTGAGTGAGGGTACCGGAGGCCCATCGGGGGGGAAGGGGATAAAAGGTTAGCAGCGCACTTGTGACTCCACTGGTGTTGCATGTGTCCATGGGTGGCGGAAATTGCTTACCATCAGGTGATCCGCCTGCTCGTCTGCTACCTATCACATAAAAAAAGGAAAAAAAACATGTTAAGCGATTGCTGCCACCCATTGACATTGCAATACCAGACACCGCCAGCTTCTTTCAGAAAGTAATACGCTCCTTTTGGAAGGTTTGCGCCGGTTCGAAAGTACCGCAGGCAATAACTTATTCCTTTGTTGCTATAGGGTCTAGCTGTAGGGAAAAGGTCTTTGAAAATATCCTATAGTTTGAAGACCAACCAACAGCGCCTACGCTGTGTTTCGCCGAGTGATTGAGATTACCGGAGGCCCAATTGGGTGAAATGGCGGTTAAAGGTTAGTAGCGCACTTGTGACTCTACTGTTGCAGGTGTCTATGGGCGGTGGAAATCGTTTATTGATCTGATCCATCTGCTCGTCTGCCTAGGTGGCAGATCACATAAAAAAACTTAACGTTTAAATCAATACATCAACAGAACAAAGTCCATTGAAGCATTGAACACAACATCTTTACCACTGATCCCTAAAAGATACCGGGCGCGCGCTCTGAACAAAATGAGAAAAGTTTTTAAACGTAACAATCCGGTGCTCTGACGCGAACCCCGCGATCGCACGACATATACCGAATACTTTTCCCGCTCGTGTACACATTCCGATAATTCCGAATCTATATGCTGGCAGGATTTTCATCAGACTGTAGTTGCTGAATCTGAAATGTTTCAAAAATGATTGCTGCAGTTTCGCGTTCCATCGCCGTTGGTTAAATTTTTTTAACATGTTGGCAGTAGATTTAACTTTCGAAACTATGTGTTCTATTAAAAATGTCTTGTTATATTTTTTGCTTTATACAAAGTAAAAAAAAATCAAGTGGTCCTATTCCACTGTTCTGTTAATAACAAGACATGGGAGGCGATATTGAAGTCGAATAAAGGAGGAAATTTTCGAGCAATTTAGAGGTTGTTATGGACGAATGTATTAAATCTCTAAATTCGACTTCAATGTCGAGTGCACGAGAATGGCCCAACAGAGATTTGTATGGATCGAATGTAGAAACTCTGAATCCAATATCAATGTCGATTTAAAAAAATTGCATCTTTTTTAATAAATAATTATAAAAAGGAAAACGAACATACATGCTTACGGTAGCCATCGATATTGCACTTTTGACTCTACTGGTGTTGCATTTACCATCTGGTGATCCGTCTGCTTGCCTACTAGCTATCGCATAAAAAAGCATAACTGTCGAACGATGCACAAATGTCGCATTCCTGTTCGTGAAACAAAGATGATTTTCCATCCCAAAACCCACTCGAATACATGAAATTATTGCGGCTCAAATTGAAATTTTAATTGACAATACATACCCTGGGACTTTAGTGTCGGAAAATGTGCAAATGTTATTTCATCGTGAAAAACCCCGGCTAAAAGGTAATCGGGAATGCTCCTTGGATTACGGTTGATTGGCAATTTTTTTGCTCGAATCTGATAGTTTTGATGTTATTGGTTTATTTCGGGAACTGGAAAAGGGGAAAAGTTGGGAAAAAATACTTTTATTTTTATTTGATATTCGGGGTGGATTGGTGATCTGTCATTCATAATGCTTTTTAGTATTTCGGACAGTTTATTTTTTGTACCTTTCAGGATTTTTTATTTTACATAATCTTCGGATTTTTGCGAAACTTAATGCTGTAGGTATAGGTAAATATATATTTTTGTTTTTTTTTAATAAGGCTATTTGTCTATTAATATCTTATTTTTTTATATAAAAATCCAATTACAACTAATCAGACAAGTAGGTAACGTTGACAACATAGTACATAAATGTTAATCAATAGTGCTCAAACACAGTGTTATTATTTTCTTACCCTCATATTCCATGGTAACACAATCTGTATGGAATTGAGCGTAGGATAATAAATTTTACGACGTATAAGACTACTGGCTAACACTGAGAATGGCTTTACCAAAAAACTGAATCACTATAAGGCACACGTAATGAATGAATGAATGAATGAATATGCTTTTTATTGCACACAAAATTAATGTCTTTTTATGTCTTATTTTTTCATGGCATTACAATTTACGTGTAGTATTGTTTGACTACAAGATCATTATGATTAATTGTACCGTAAAAGTTAAAAAAGCCATTCTTCAGTACAAGACAAATTAAACTAAAAATACACATCCCCTTAACTCAACCTTCTTCACATTTCACTCCTTTATCGCGAATGTAATTTAGCATTGTTCTAAATTAGACCACAAGATTGGTCGCTCTTGTTACTAAAGGAAAAGCGATCTTAAACTAGATAATTTCAAAGCACACATTCGCTGTGCTATGCCGGCGATGTCGTGAAGGAGTTAGCAAACATTTTGAATTGTTATAAGGGAAGTTCTCGAGTCTCGAGACAGGGGGCGCTTATATAGAAGCAGAGATAATGGGGAAAAGCAAAATGAAGGCAACGAGAAAACTAAATTGTATGACAGTCTATCAACGATACATTATCTTTTAGAATGATATCAAAATTCAAAATGAAATAATGTAAAAAATGTTTGTTTTTAAATTATTTTTGTCCAAATCGAGTAGAAATGCGTACACTGTACATGAACAGTACCTCATTATTAATTTGAGTTTTATAGAACTACTGATTACGTTAGTTTGATAAATTCAAATAAATAATTAATTATTATAATAGGTAATTGGCAATTGCCGTGTTATTTGAATGCAAATTAATAGAATAACTTAGAAATATTTATTTATTGCCCATTACACACAGTGGGTACGTCATTATTTAAATGTAACCAACATTTTCATCCACTTTAATTTTAAGACTATTTTTCGACGCCCCTTACAAAATAAACAAGCACAACGACTTTGTATGAGAAGTCGTTTTTTTTTTGGCATTTTTAATTGCAGTATACATACAACAAACAACATTGTATTAATTAAGTAATGTTTAGTGCATGTTTATGCTTTTTCATGAGTAGAATGTGTTAGCCGTTCTTACAGAATTAAGAAAGAAACTCAACTAATTATTAACGTTGTCTATTCGCACACAAAAACCAGCACATTAATTAAAAGGTTTAAATTAAAAGAACAATGAAATTTTAAATTGTACTAAAAACGCGAAATTTCCAAATGGCCAGGCATACTTTTACTGACTTAAAACACGCTTGGAGTGAAATAAATAGCTCTGCACTCGGCATTTTAAAGTAGACGCCGTAATTTAAATTCTTTGGAGTATTCCGACTGGTATATAGTTTAGCCTACTCATTAAAATCAGTGAAATAACACTTCACGGGACCTATGCAAATATAAACATATTGTTTGCAATTTGTTAGTTTGCTTTGATTATAGTTCCTTAGGCCCGATTTGATCTTTAAAACAAATAATACCTAATATAAGTTTATTGTATTTTATCATCTTAGATTCACTTTCTTTAACTTTTTTAGAAAACTACATTTTCTTGGGTCTGGTGTTCTGGGTTGACGCCCCTATTGATTATCGTAATCTGGTACTAATAGTACAGGGCTTACCCTAGTTTGAGACCAGATTGATTGGTGTGATTGTCTAGCGCATTTATTTATTTGTTTTTCTACTATAATTAACTGAACTTTTTCCTGACTGCGTAAAACTTTTCAAATCGAATTTGCAAACAAAGAAAAAGCCATCCAAGTAAAAATAAAGAATGAAATCGTCTAAGTCAAAATTAAATTCTGCACTTTTCGCATTTCGTGACCCGGCGACGGTTTCGTGATGTTGCGAGTACAATAACTGTCACGTTTTATGCTCCTGAGCCGCCTTTTTACAGGGCAGGCAATGTATTAAAATTGTGGTCAACGACGTCGTGAAGGGTCGTTTACACTGTAGGATTATTCATAAAAAATTTTAGCATATGCTTTACTGGCGCACTCAAGAGTCGTTCCTAACTTAAATTGTCACTTAAGAAAAATATATTGTCATTTTTTAAACTTTCACGCTCCATTATACAAATTCTTGATATAAACAGGACGATGTATAAGTACAATATAGTACCTACTTACTGCTTGTCGTTTCGGCCGTGGTCACAAGTGGACCATTCCACAAGTTGTAGGTACAGCCGCTGTTCAAAAATATGTATTCACTTTAGGACCTTGTTACAGTATATATTTATAAGTAAACGACTTCCACTTTCTTATAAATATGAATTGTGACAAGGTCCTAACGTGTATACATATTTTTGAACTCGACTGTACAAGATGTAACGCGGTTATACATTTTCGCGTTCATTCCCGTTTATATCAAGTATGTGTATATTTTGACACTTTTATTCTATTCTATTCTAATCTGTATGTTCGTAGGATATCTAGGATCATAATCCATCGAATCAATTTTTTTTCATAGTGTTTATAATAAAATACACCTTCGGTCATAAACATTGATCCCACACGTTTCCAATTAAAATCATCGACAATACCTGCGAATAATGTAAAGCGTATTAATCTTAACACAATAGTAAATTATTAGCACCCTATTATCACAACTACTCACGTTTGAAACATAATATTAATTAAATGAGGTCTCGCATATAGAGGTCTAAATGCGGAAACCGGAGTAATTCCACATTTCAATTCATTCCACTACCCAAAATTCAATCAAGGTAAAGCCAAATTTACATTACGCAACCTACTTAAAGAGCACAACAATACACAGAAGGATTGGCTTTAGCTAACATCGAAATCGAAGAGTTGTACCAATCCTTCTGAACAACATTTGTTCAAAGACTTTTGGAAATTGGCAAAAAAATTACAACTTTTCATACATAGTCCGTCACGTGACTTGTTCATCACAGAAAAATGATTCGAGGTATTTTTCGGGGCGCTCCTAGTTTTGAAGTGCACCGAATAACTATTAACTAGGTATTTCTCGACGCGCAACTTTTTGGTTCTAGATAGCAATAAAAAAATTCGTTGAATTTTCTAAAGTCGTAGAATGTTTGGCAGAGACGTGACGTAAATGTTCACAGAAAGGGATGTAAATGTTCAAAATACATTCTGTATTTACAAATAAAATAAAATTAAACTTAAACAGGTGCATTTAAAGACAGCTAAATCCACCCATGTTTTGGTCGGGCGATTTACATCCCCGCAACATGGTTCCACGGTGCACTGATGACGCAATAATCTCTCTATATTAGCTCATCGTGTCGTGTAAATCCCGCTCGAGGTAGGACTTTCGGCCATTTTGCAATAACGGATTTTGGTGGATTTAGGTATCTTACCGTAGTTGATGTTTTAGTTTTTGAATAGTTATATTTACCAGTAAGTGTGTAAATGTTTTTTTTATACAAGATTTATTGGTAAACATTTACCTCTTTCTAATTACTACAATCAATTATTCTGAACAATGTTAGCTCAACGACTTGTCTAAAGACTTCGAATTACAATTTTTACTCTTGAAAGTCAATTCTGTTGATTGGGATTTTTATAGATCATCATCGTCCTATCCATTTTGGTTCGTAGACGTTTCCATATCTCTTACCCGTTTGGTGACTGGGCGATTTATTCCACCCGCTTAAGGCCTTAATGACATGTCGTCCTATGTAAATCCTTCCCGGCCAAGGTCCTTCCCGGTCATTTTGTATGGATAATGAAAACAGAATGACCCAACCCTCGACTGCGGACGTCGTCGTAACGATGATGGATTCTGACGTATAGAGCGGCCTGAGTACTGCCGGTTAAAAATTAAAGGGCATCACGATACTGAAGTATATACAGTATAGAGGGATGGTAGCTTAGTGGACCTAGCTGCTGTAGCAAATGCTGAGGTTGTGCCTTGTTGGCCGCAAAAAATTACTTCTATTTTGTAATACCATTGTATGTACCTACCTTGTATTGTTGTGTATGTCAATGTAATGTTTACTGTAATTTGTTTCATTGTTATTTGCTTTTGTGGCCAATAAACGTCATCTATCTATCTATCTTTTCATACGAGTAGTCGTAGTTCAAATTCGAGCGTGCACCTCTGGGTTTATTTAATTTTTTTAAGTGATGGGTAGCAGACGAGCAGGCGCATCACCTGAAAGCAATTGGACACCTGCAACGCAAGTAGAGTTACAAGCGCGCTGCCAAGCTTTAATCCCCTTCCCCGGACTGGGCCTCTGATACCCTCACTAAACGAAACACAGCACAGGTGCTGCGTCACGTCGGTTATCTGTACCAAGTTCGTCATAGCCCCATGCACACAAAAACGTAACAAAATCCAGACAGGGGACACCCCGCCAAAAAGCGTACTCCTTTTTTTGGTGACCCAGGTCAAATGCCGCCGACCCGAAGTGCAATAAGCCGCCGACGTCACTGCGTTTCAGCGTCGTTTCATGCACACCCCCGGCTGGGAGACCGACCGGTAGTGTTGGGCTCTCCCATAACTGGTGCCTCAGCTAATCTGAGGCCGGTCAATGGGCTTACCAACTAAAATACCTGGGGCTGTTCCCAGCTTATCTAGGGCTACAGGGCGGGATACGAACTGGTAGTACCCCTGTCCGGCTTTATCAGGACGCCTTGCAACCACAACTGTCGGGAATTGATCGGGATATGTTGGTGCATTAGCGTATACCCTAAACCTTTATCGTTTTATTGGGAAGGGGAATAAGAACCAATTGAAAAACCCATCATTTTACCTTCTTATCTAGGATAATATTACCACTGGCAAAGTGGACTTGCACCATCAAAAGTAGACGATATTAAGAACTCGTTGTCTAGACTCTTCGCAGATAGGTACATTTGCCGTTATGGGGGTTGATGGGAGTTGCCGATGGGATCGCGTGACCTAAACTATTCATCCTTGGGGGTATTAAACTACGTTATAGTAGTGTTGAGTCAATGTTTATTTTTTACACTACAAATAAAAATATAGCCCATGTCTGGTCACTATGACAATATCCATGAAAGAAGCAGATTAAAAGACAATAGACATAAAGTTTAAGATCCCGAAGACTTTGACCATTGGAAGTTATACAATAGATTAAGAGGTTTTGTTTGGTTTAGTAGTAGTGTAGATCATAGGAAAAATCTTTGATATTTTTAATAGCGCCATACGGTTCTCTATGAGTCCCAAACCGTGATCTTAATCTAGAGTAAGTGAATCTCAAAGGCTTTATGAATAAGGCCTATTTGGTGAATCTAGGTACGAACCTATAAGTGACACAATTATGACGTCACATATACAATGAATTTATTCACCTGGGTATTGATTTTGACTTGGAATAAGATTAAGTTACCGAAAGTAAGCAATCTGTAGCTAAATATTTAACTGAATAAAAAAAATGGACACGAACAGAATTTGAAAGTGCAAAATCTGCATTTTCATCGATAGTAATTGAATTCGATATTAACATCACTAACACAAACAGCGTGTAGGTAGGGACTCTAACTAATACTAATTTGGATGAGCTTAATGGCTCTATTGGGGGTAGGTTATGATAGCTATTTCCTAATGAAGTTGTTCGGTAGTGTATGACTAATAAGCTTAGCTCATATTTTTGCTGTATTTTCAAATTAAATTAATTAAGAGTGTACTAATATTTCATTAGTACACTCTTAATTAATTCAATTTGCGCCAAATAACCGTAGGGCGACTATAAGCGATTGCCGCCCATAGACAACCACAACACCTAGTATAGGCACAAATACGCTGCCAACTTTAAACCCTCTAACTCCCGATTTGGGCCTTTTCTATAAGGCCCAAATACTTACTTCCGATGGCTCAACCCAAAATGAGTCTTGGACTTCGACATTACAAGTCGATATTTGTCTCGGTCTTGTGCAACTTGTTGTACTACATCCCGCCAGCGATAGGATAGTTATAGGAATCCTACTCTATTTCTATCAAAACAATAAAAAAAAATCAAATATCAATTTGATATATACAAAACCAATTCCCTAAAACAAATCTATGCCCTCAAAGTCCAACACTGGAAAAACATTTGTGTTCCAAAGTGGGGGATTAATATTTCAGACAGACAAAGGAAAACACCGACAGGGTTATCAACTCGTAGAAATATTTACCCCAGATCCTACATGACAATCCCCTAAAAGAGATAAAATTACCTTTACTAGATCTTTTGTCGTAGTATTATTAGACGTTTTTTTCTTAATAAAATTGAGACCCCGCTCAACGGAAAATCACAAAAAAAACCTTCATACTCAAGATCTAAAGTACAGCATGCACGTGAGGTTCGTGATCTTAACGATTTACATCTTAATGTCAACCACCATTCAGGTAAAAAATCTATAATACCTAGACACGATTTTGTTTAAGATTTACCGTTGTCTTCTTTTATGTCGGTATCACTCTTGACAGAGTGGTCGTGGTCATCCTTTCAGGCTTTGGTAGCAAGCTTTACGACTACAGTTAGCTTATATTTTTTGTGTTTTGTTGTGTTGTGGTGTTATTTTTCTATATGTTATTGCTGTTTCCTATGTTGGTAATCCTTTAAAAATAAATAAATACGCCGTTTCTCTTCTCTGACCATCAGTCTTCTACCATTGTATTGGGTACAAAATGCATTTGTTGAAAATTACAAAAAAATACGTCGAAAAATACTTCGAAACTCCTAAATAAAAACTTACTTATTTTACCCCTAATATTGGGGTGGAATCTCCTAAGTTGGGAACCCTGTACACCGGTCGGAGACAAAGAAACCGAATTCTCTCCCACGGTATTTACCAGACATAATAAGATTAAATATTCGCCATTTCCTGCCATAATTAAGGGCGGTCGGGCGGATTTAAAATTCAGATTTTTGGAATTGCGAGTGGCTTCTTGTTCAAACCTGTTACTGCGTGCGGGGTCTGATAGGCCCGGCGGAAAAGTTTTGGTAATATTTATGGAAATAAAAACTAAACACCTTATTTTATTTGCATAATACGTAGTTTGACATAGGACAATAAGCCAAGATCTGGACAGTATCACGTGCGCTTAAGATAGTTGGCCGATTGCAGCAGTGGCAGGTTTTCTTTAGGTCAATAAAAAAAAAGACTTAAACAGAAAAATATTTATACGTTTCCAAACTACGACTATAACATGAAGGAATCTTAGATTCGTTAATTAAACAAATATATAGATCTTCAAAAAATATTTTTTCGTGTGATTGCAGATATATATGTGTTAATACGTTGTTACAAATAAAACGATTCATCTACCTATCTTCAAACATTTTTTGAAACACATCATCACTAGATGGAATTAATATCTAAAACCCGTAGGTAGAAGTTCTATATTAGAAAGAAATTAAATATCTGATCTATTTACTTGAACAATAACTGACGTCACAGAATAGTTGTTCTGTACAAAATGAATGTACAACAATAACAGACAGTTCATAAATCTCCGACATCTTATAGATAACCTCCCAACATTTTGTTGAGCAAATGTTCAGTCGTACGTCACGACAAGATAGATTAGGTATTTTCAGCAAAGAAAATAGTTGGTAAAGTATAATTGGATTCGCTAATACTAGAGAAACATGTTTTAGTTTAGCCCAAAACCGGAGGGAATATAGACATTATGTGTAGCGGACGAAGGGAAAACACAAGGACATAATTATGTTAGTAAAAGTGAATCAAACCAAAATTACTTATCAAACCAAACCAAATAATGACAACTTTGTCAAATAAAGTAAATAAAAAAATCATTAGTTAGGAGCAGGTATGTCCTCGACATTACGTAATTGAAAAAAAGTTATACTTTTAACACGTCTACCATTTCTTTTCATTAGTTAAAAGTTTTAATATAAACGGATCGAAATCAGATGATTGGCTTAGTAATAAATCTCCTGCATTAATATTTATTTATTTAATTAAGGGCACTCAGTGACAAAATTTTAAATTCAAATTTGTGGGATTGGCCGCGGCTCTTCTGTGTGCGAATTGCTGTAGGGTCCAAAAGACCTAAAGCAAATTACTTGTTCCTCTTTTTAGGTTTTTGGGTTAACTGATGAAAAATGCGTTTTGTTTTCCTGTTCTCGTTAATACTCATCGTAAATACTGTGAGACAAGGACAAGGAATCACGATAATACCAAAGATGGAAAAGTCGTCGGAATCATGAATGCATGGAATTAAATTTATACCATGTCATGTAATGTTAACTACATTTTATCATGTAGTTAGGCATTCTTTTCACGTTTCGTCCTGCTGACACTGAGTCTTTAAACTATGGTTTTTTTTATAAATGACAGACGAGTAGATGGATCACCTGATGTTTTGTGGAACAATAGCAGTATTTCCGGATTGTTACAAGTTAGGGACCTTTTAGGCATAGAAGATTGCCCTTTCTTAGCCCCTGAACACCCAAGCGACACTCGGCTGTCGCGCCGCGTTACGTGACGTCATAGGCCAGTAACGCATCAGCGACCTTTCTGATCTCATGCCCATAAGCGGGGCGATTACTTATCATCAGTTAGCCAGTCAGCTTGTCGCCTCTAGC
Organism: Cnaphalocrocis medinalis; assembly: GCA_014851415.1. Taxonomy (NCBI): domain Eukaryota; kingdom Metazoa; phylum Arthropoda; class Insecta; order Lepidoptera; family Crambidae; genus Cnaphalocrocis; species Cnaphalocrocis medinalis. The sequence goes on along the minus strand of CM026277.1, from coordinate 15,739,314 downwards.
ATAAAAAGCAGTTGTAATATGTAAAAAAAATTGTACTAACCTTTTTGAGATCCTTGTTGAGGTCTGTGTCATCGGCTTTCCTCTTCTCGCAGGAGAGTATGCAGTTCTTGCCATTATCCTTTTCACCCTATAACAAAGAAAAAAAAAATCTTAGATTGGTATTCTTTGACATCTTAAATTGAACATAGTTATGCAAACTAGAACCAACCCACAAAAAGTTTTTTCGAGATAATTAAACTTCAGTTATAGAAAAGTCCATTAAATTATGTTAATTGGGTTTCATTCGAAATCAGGGTTGGTTTTTGTTTGCTAAAACTATGTCCAATTTGTGAAAGAATCCAAGTATGATTTTTCCAACCGCAGAACGAATCTAAATTACAGAAACTAAAAAAAATTCAAATATCCTAAGAAACCATTTTTTATGTGATAGGTGGCAGACGCAGACTACATTCGACTCGGCCCATTCATGCCCAAGCGTGGCTCTCCCACGGTCTAATAAAAATAAAAATACTTGATGTAAACGGGACTAAGCGCGACGATGTTTAAATATCAGTACGTTATAGCACTTACTGCTTGAAGTTTCAACGTATAATGCAACGCAAAAGTATATAGACATATAGTATAGAAAAGATCATGTGATTCCTACTTTTGTTTGTACAATTTGTATCATCCAATTTACAAAACACCTAACATCAATACAGCCCCAATAAATCAACAAACCAATCACCATCGAAAATATGAAACTCACGAACAGAGAATACTAAAAGGGGAGCAATAACAAATAATATCGAACGAATACTACGAATGCCACAATACATTAGAGATATTCGATTAGTCCATGTGTACCTGAGATATGGCATTAATATAGAATTTCATTTATTCTGGAATCCATCGAGAAGGCCGAGGGATCTTGTGACCACGATTGCGGATTTTGGGAAGGAAGGTTGACCTACATTACGTTTAACTAAGCCAATAGGTTGCCCTTATGAATGGCCCATGAAAACGAAATAAATGGACTCTTCCAAACAACTTTTGGCTAATTAAACTTTTAAGTTTTTGTTTTTTGTCTTTAATTACGTAATTAACATATACTTTCTTGGTGCATTGTATTAGCGTGGAAAACAAAATGAAACGACGGGGTGTTTTTTTCTATTTTCCGTATAGCTTCTGAACACAGTAGGTAGTAGACGCTTGCCTTATTTGAACAGTGTCAACAAAAGCCGAGCGGTGGCCTATTTCCATTGCCCATCCGCTGCTTGTCCATCCAGCGAAAATATAAATCAGGAATCTACTTGGCGCTGCCAATTTTGATAATTTTTATATCATGTTTTGATGTTATGTTGATCTCTTTTATAGTTATTCTGTTTATGTTTTATTAGCCAAAGTATACAAAACTGTCAAATTTCTTCAATCGACTCTCATCTTACTATCATACACATTAGGTTGAATATCAATTGAGGGAATTTGACAGGTTGTGGTAACCTGATGTGTGGCTGACTGTACTTTAGGGTTAGGTCTTATGTATGCACTGATATTTATTAATCAATGTAGATGGGAGTTACCATTAAGACCTTGTGTTTTTTCTTCGTTTGGTCAGTTTGGTTATTTAATGATTTGGAAATTTCTTTGATATTTTTGCAGTCCCGTCCCCAGCTAGTGCATGGCCGCCCTAGTATTGTCTCGTCCGTTTCTGTCCCTCACCTTGGCCCATCCTTGGGCATCCACAGATAGAATAAGTTTCCCCACCCCACATTTAATTCAATTGATTTTCCCTTTTATTCAAAACGCTTTTGTGCCGCCATTTATCAATTCGCTGAAATATACGGCCTTATAATTCAGTTTGCGTCGTTCTTTTCAAAGATATTTATTCGAGGAATGTAATGTAAAATAGACATTTCTAAAAGACTTACTGTTAAAAATAAAACAACTTAGCGCGCAGTCCTTTGCTCGGGTCTCTCTAAAGGCGTTTGAATCAAGATATCGAACTATATTTATAAGGTTCCGTAACGCATTAGAAAACCTTTTTTTTTTTGTAATTTTCCTGCACCGCCGAGTCAATGATAGAAATACACAAATAAGTTTGAAAATCCTCGGAATCGAACCTTGATCTCCCATATCAAACTCAAACTCGAGAAACACTACCATCGCTCAAAAATGGTCTATTGCAATTAGCTATGCCAGTACAATTGGTTACCTAAGGCTTGACGTACAGACATTTGACGATAAGTAACATTGAGCTGAACTCAGAGTGATTTCACCCTAGCGTATTTTTCCATGCGTGTGCTTACAATACACGCATAGAAAAATACACAAGGTAAATAATAATAAATTGAGACAACATCACGTACATTGTCCTGGTCCCAAACTAAGGTTTTCCCTTGTATTATGGAAACCAGAAACAACGAAGGAACTACAAACACCCAGACCCAACACAAATATCTGTTTCATCAACAAACATTTGTGTTGGTGCGGGAAACCCTTGTGTCTCAACCGGCGCTCAAACCATTGCGCCAACGGGTCGTCGAGGTTACTCATGCGTTAAAAAAGTGCTTTAAAAAATCAAAACGCGCGTATTAGTATTCTGAATCCGGGCTTAGTGGCAGATATCGATTTCTGTTATGATCAAACTATTTATTTATCGACAGGTTAGTAAGGATCTAACGGCGCGCGAGTGCGACTCGAACTTGACCGACTTTTTATTATAAGAAGAGCAAACGAGCAAAAGGGATTATGGCAACATCAAAGGATTGTAGATGCAGTGCCGGGATTTTAAAATACGTATTTAAGACGACATCTTTTAGCTAGTTTGTATAGTTTTTTTAAGTATTTTTTTATATGTAATAGGTGGTAGACGAGCAGACGGATCACCTGATGGTAAGCGATTGCGAGTCAGTGCCTACGCTGCCAACCTTTAACTCCGCGCCGGTACCCTCAGTCAATCGACGAAAAACAGCTCAGGTGCTGCTTCACACCGGTCTTCTGTGAGGCCGTGGTATCATCACTCTTGTCGAGCCAGCCCAATCATACCTAAGCGTGACCCTCTCATGATTAGGGTTCACTCCACGGCAAATTTCACAGCCTACCGACAATACATACGGAAGACCAGCGTCGGGGCGTCTGTGACATCCCAACACATGCTGAGTATGTGTCTTTTTCAGTGAACATAATATTTTGTCAAACTATTATGAACTAGCGGCCGCCCGCGACTTCGTCCGCGTGGAAAAGTAACTTTTTACCCCCTTTTTTACCCCTTACAACCCCCTTTTCGCAATAAAAAGTAGCCTATGTTCTTTCTCAGGGTCTAGATCATCTGTATACCAAATTTCATTTAAATCCGTTCAGTAGTTTTAGCGTGAAAGAGTAACAGACAGACAGACAGACAGACAGACAGACAGACAGACAGACAGACAGACAGACAGAGTTACTTTCGCATTTATATATTAGTATGGATTTGTTTTATGTTAATTTGTTTTATGGCAATTTGTATATTTGTATGTTACCCTGTTTTTCACTGAATAAATATTTTACTTACTTACTAAAAAAACACAGTCAGCGTGGAGGAGTATTGGACTAGGAAAATTTTATATCTTAGTGCCCAAAGAAGTAGGTACATACCTTAGTATTTATAAAACTTCGTTGACATGATTAATTCAGTTCTAACGTGTAAGTTGGAACCAAAGACCTGTCAGCGATCGTTCCTACCACAAAGATTATTCAAATAATCTACCTCCATCGCCGTCAGACCATTTTGCTTTTTATTCCACATGAACAAGACCTTCTTGAATGGTCTTGATTTATAGTCATGGGTCGTACTGAACCAAAACCGAAGTTTTATTTTAGCTATGATTAATGACACCGCCCTAATTTGGGGCCTGATAAAAAATTCGTGAGCGAAAACTGTGAAAGCGACACGAAAAAGTTTCGCGGAAAAATCGAAAAGTAACATGTGTAGGGGGCTGGATGATGGTATACAAGTTTTTTTTTCTGTAATTTATGGTTAAGGGACTTGGGTCGCGGAACGAATTTGAATTAAAATACAATTTTTTTCATTAAACATGCGCATGAATGTTGTCATCTATCATCGTGGCAGTGTGTTATTTTTATAGATCCCGAATGTGCAAGAAAAATGATGTTATTCGGTGACGCTCCCAAAAAATGAAACGCACATGTGTGCGTGAAGTAGTGTAAATACTTTGAAATTAGCGTTTTTTCGGTGAGGCCGTGGTTATTACTCGGGTCAAGCCGGCCTGTTCATAGCGAAGCAGGGCTCTCCCACAGTCAAAGCGAGCTACACGAGCTTGAACGAAGACTATCTTAAGCTAGTCTTGGTGTAAATCTGATGCTGTCATTTTTTATAACAAGGACAGCTCTCCTCCTCTTGCTGTACCTACTTACTTTCAGCAGGACGGCATCTAAGTATAGACTTAGATGCCGGCCGTAGATAACCATAGGGTTATTCCCGAGTGCGTGTATACATTAAATTACTTGAAGTGCATTATTTACTTAAAAATACACAACACCAGCTGCCTTGTTATTAGCTTGCGTTGCAAATATCAACAATACGAATAAGCGCACTACGTTCCTTTACTCACACTTCATAATTTATAAAAACCTAGTTTTATTCCAAATACAGTAGAACACGTTTCCGATAGAAAATAAAATTAACGCCTGAATGCAGTTTCTAAATAAAACAATCAACAAGCGAACCACGTACAACAGACAGAGCGCCTGATTGTATATGCCATCAGTCTGATTGTATATGCCGTCACTCTGATTGTATGTGCCACCAGCTGATTGTATAGACGAGCCCGCAGGTTGTATAGTCAAAGTGACGGTGTGTATGGGAACCAACTGATTGTATGGGCGGGCGCATATTAGCAGTAATTGTTGCAGCTTTGGTCCCGTTGAGGAAATAAAACTAAATTGGGCTTTTCATGGAGAAACAAATATACATTACTAGCGGCCGCCCGCGACTTCGTCCGCGTGGAAAAGTAACTTTTTACCCCACTTTTAACCCCTTACAACCCCCTTTTCGCAATAAAAAGTAGCCTATGTTCTTTCTCAGGGTCTAGATCATCTGTATACCAAATTTCATTTAAATCCGTTCAGTAGTTTTAGCGTGAAAGAGTAACAGACAGACAGACAGACAGACAGACAGACAGACAGACAGACAGACAGACAGACAGAGTTACTTTCGCATTTATAATATTAGTATGGATTTGTTTTATGTTAATTTGTTTTATGGCAATTTGTATATTGTATGTTACCCTGTTTTTCACTGAATAAATATTTTACTTACTTACTAAAAAAACACAGTCAGCGTGGCGGAGTATTGGACTAGGAAAATTTTATATCTTAGTGCCCAAAGAAGAAGTAGGTACCTTAGTATTTATAAAACTTCGTTGACATGATTAATTCAGTTCTAACGTGTAAGTTGGAACCAAAGACCTGTCAGCGATCGTTTCTACCACAAAGATTATTCAAATAATCTACCTCCATCGCCGTCAGACCATTTTGCTTTTTATTCCACATGAACAAGACCTTCTTGAATGGTCTTGATTTATAGTCATGGGTCGTACTGAACCAAAACCGAGGTTTTATTTTAGCTATGATTAATGACACCGCCCTAATTTGGGGCCTGATAAAAAATTCGTGAGCGAAAAACTGTGAAAGCGACACGAAAAAGTTTCGCGGAAAAATCCGACAAGTAACATGTGTAGGGGGCTGGATGATGGTATACAAGTTTTTTTACTGTAATTTATGGTTAAGGGACTTAAGGGTCGCGGACGAATTTGAATTTAAAAATACAATTTTTTCATTAAACATGCGCATGAAATGTTGTCATCTATCATCGTGTCAGTGTGTTATTTTTATAGAATCAGAATGTGCAAGAAAAATGATGTTATTCGGTAGACGCTCCCAAAAATGAAACGCACATGTGTGCGTGAAGTAGTGTAAATACTTTGAAATAGCGTTTTTCTGTGAGGCCGTGGTTATTACTCGGGTCAAGCCGGCCTGTTCATGCCGAAGCAGGGCTCTCCCACAGTCAAAGCGAGCTTACACGAGCTTGAACGAGACTATCTTAAGCTAGTCTTGGTGTAAATCTGATGCTGTCATTTTTATAACAAGGACAGCTCTCCTCCTCTTTGCTGTACCTACTTACTTTCAGCAGGACGGCATCTAAGTATAGACTTAGATGCCGGCCGTAGATAACCATAGGGTTATTCCCGAGTGCGTGTATACATTAAAATACTTGAAGTGCATTATTTACTTAAAAATACACAACACCAGCTGCCTTGTTATTAGCTTGGGTAGCAAATATCAACAATACGAATAAGCGCACTACGTTCCTTTATTCACACTTCATAATTTATAAAAACCTAGTTTTATTCCAAACACAGTAGAACACGTTTCCGATAGAAAATAAAATTAACGCCTGAATGCAGTTTCTAAATAAAACAATCAACAAGCGAACCACGTACAACAGACAGAGCGCCTGATTGTATATGTTATCAGTCTGATTGTATATGCCGTCACTCTGATTGTATGTGCCACCAGCTGATTGTATAGACGAGCCCGCAGGTTCTATAGTCAAATGTGACGGTGTGTATGGGAACCAACTGATTGTATGGGCGGGCGCATATTAGCAGTAATTGTTGCAGCTTTGGTCCCGTTGAGGAAATAAAAATAAATTGGGCTTTTCATGGTGAAACAAATATACATTACTAGCGGCCGCCCGCGACTTCGTCCGCGTGGAAAAGTAACTTTTTACCCCACTTTTAACCCCTTACAACCCCTTTTTCGCAATAAAAAGTAGCCTATGTCTAGACCATCTGTATACCAAATTTCATTTAAATCCGTTCAGTAATTTTGGCGTGAAAGAGTAACAGACAGACAGAGTTACTTTCGCATTTATAATATTAGTATGGATTTGAAATATTTTGTAGGGGCAGCTCGACCGCACGCATGTACATTCGTTAATAGCAGGGCCAAAATTTGCTATTATTATAAAAATACCTACATACATATATTATGAAACAAATGATCTTGGATAGAATAATAGTTTCTTTCTCATCTGTCTAAACTTTGGGGGTTATCCATACTTAGAACTAAAAACTCAAAAAAATAAAAAATACGAACCATACTTGTGGGGTATCAATGGAGAGGTCTCCAAAATTCTATTAAGGTTTTAATATAATTTCATTCTTAACTTTTTAATATTTATATTTAATATGTGGCGTGTCTATGGTAGATTTTTGTAATGTTTTCATTTAACTTGCAATGTGGGTATGTAATTTTTTTATCTCCTGTATTTTTTTATCTGGCCTGCTAAAAACCTCATCCTCACCAGAAAGCCCCATAAAACAATGCTCTCACGTGATCAATAACGTCCACATGAATGATCGGTACGCCATCGATCAGAGCAGAAACGAATAATATTCGTATATATTCGTATGTTGTTCGCGTCACCGGGTGGGCAAGACGGCTTGATTTATCGGACTCGCCTTTCCGTGGTCAGAAATAACATAATTGTACCAAAAGGTATTCCTGTGTTTGGTGATTAATGGCCGGGCAATCATCAAAATACAGTAATTTACTAAAAATAATAGAAGTCGAATAAGTGGATGTTTTACTGTTTTCTGGCTGGCAGGCATACAGGGTGAAAATTCTTACCAAACAAATACAACCTTTACAACAAGTCTATGCATTTAGTTACTTTCTATTTCTGAGATTTTTTACAAAAAGAAAATAATTAAGAAATTCATAAACCGATTCTTTAGATAAATAGGAAAAAAACATACTAATTTACGTATTTACGTAACGAAACGGTACAATTTTAAGAATGTAACATATTGAACTCGAATCAGTTGAAAAATAAATCCTACGATATGTCAATAATTTCACAATACCTATTTTAAAGTTATTTTTTATTACCGAACTTGTGGCCCGCCCTCCCTTCACTTCAGGACAGTAGTTACAAACTAAACCAATTGAGGGCGCTGGACGTCGAAGAAACCGCGCTTGTGTTTCGTGTTTTCGGTTTTAACACCGACAAGGCTTATGGGTATAAGCCTTGTCGTTGTTTCTAGAAGTTAATTCTTTAGAAATAGTACAGATTTCTTCATTTGCATGACAAGATTTACTTTATTTAGTAGTATGAACGCCCCGTAAGTGTTTTACGTACCGGGCCGTGATCTCGGGGTCCCGGGTTCGATTCTCGGGTCGAGCAAAAGTATAATTCGAATTTTTCGAACATAGCTCGGGTTTGTGATCACCAATCCGCATTAGGCAAGCGTGGTGATTAAGCCTAATCCCATCATAGTAGCGATGACTTGATGGCCTTTGCCCTTCAGTGAGACAGTATATAGGCTGATACTTTACTTTACTTTTTAGTAGTATGAAATAAAAAAAAAACAAAATAATTGGTTAGCTTTCCCATTTAAACATTTTTTATGACAGAGCGCATTTTAGATTACAACTCTCATCACGCCGCCTCTTAGAGTTCTATGTTTATTCCATCTCGTTTGAAGACACATCACTAGTTAAAATACCTTTGACAACATTCACAGAGTTCGACGTAGACTTCCACGTATTACCTCGTAAAGCGGAGATTCGCAAACAAGCACCGTATTTTACTTCACTTGATGGAAACACACTGGAGTATTTAGCAGTAAACCTTTTATGATGTTAAATCAAAGGTTTCACAGGTTTAGCATACATTTTAAGCTTATTTAGTAATAAGCTTAAAAATATATCAAGTTTCCGTTGGTTACTAGTGTAACATCTTAGATTTTCGCGTTGCATTATAACTATAAATTAATAAAACGGGAATTAATGCGACGTTTATTTTTAAGTAGATTGTATGTACCTACTACTGCTTGACGTTGAAAAACATATTATAGGCTATAAGTTAAAATGCCAGTTAGAAGCCTATTTGATTATTTTCCATCGCAAATTCTAGACTAACATCAACGTGTTAAAAATGTGATTATTGCTTCCAATTGCTTTGCCATCAATTAAATTATTTTTTAAAACATACTAGTGGCCCACCCTGACTACGTTTCAGGACATACGTTTCACTCTATACCAATAGATGGCGCTGGGCGTCGATTTCATCGCGCTAGTGATTTCCCTTTTGGTTTGTTTAAAAGCTGGTCGATGTTTATAGAATGTACCGCTCTATTAATAGTGAAATTTGTTCTTCTTATTCCGCCAAAATGAATAAAATAGTTTATCGGGTACATTTGACTGGGATATCTTTACTGTTATCTTCCCATCCACCGTCGTACATCGTAAATAATTCGCCAAGTTTCCACGTAATTTTTGTTTGTATTCCACATGAACTCAAGACGCGTTGTTACGTTTATAACGACTATAAAATACTTATCCTTAAGTACTTTGTAAAGTACGTACACGAAATAACTTATAAATGAAAAGTACTTAAACTTTACGAGCGAACTTCGGGAGACGCGGCTTAGTAATGAAGTTTGACCAGTGTTGATGGCGTTGTAAGACGTAATTTAAGTTGCTTTGTACGAAATGATAAGGAGAATTGATGACACGCTGAGTCTTGTAATGACAAATTGCGTTTTGTAAGTAATGACAAATTGAGCTTTGTAAGTAATGACAAAATGAGCTTTGTAAGTAATGACAAATGGAATTTTGTCAGTAATGACAAATCGAGTTTTGTAAGTAATGACAAATTGAGTTGCTTTGTGATTTTTTTATTATACCTACTAAAATTATGGAATTAACTATGGCTTGCGGTATTTTCAGCATGATGCTACCTTCAAGAAAAAGAGTGATTTTTCTTTTTTTAACGCTGGCGCACTCCTGACTACCATGGTTTTTCAGGTGTCCATGGGCGGCGGTCATCGCTTACCATCAGGTAATCCATTGGTTTGTTTACCCCATTTACCTTATTTCATAAATAGTACAACTTATGATTCATTTTGAGATATTTTAGTTTAACCAACTATTTTACCAGCCAGACTGAACAACATTTTTGGTTTATAACGTTTGGAAAATGCCATAAAAAATACAACTTTTCATACAAAGTCACGTGACTAATTCATTCATTAATTATCAAAGAGGAAAGAAAAATCGAAGCGAAAATCTGAGGAATTAAATATCGGTTCTAATCATTTCACGTAAGGAATTTATATAAGAAGGAGTACAAAGAATATAGAGGTCCGAAATATCCCACATAGCTCCATGGAAACAGCCTCTAAAAAGATAAGAGAACATAACTAGAAATAGCAAAGTACCTAGTCTATAAATAACAAAATTCACCACATCTCATAAAATGAAATCCAAACCAGAAAATTCCACTGTCCCTTGGGTAACAAACGGCGGAAAATACGATATCGAAATATCACACAATAACACAACACCCCCGTTCTAAAGGGACTTGATATATTTTTATACTTTTTTAATATAATTCGGAAGGTGATTTCGGTGCCAAAATAGGGTGCGATGTGAACATGGCTCATACAGGATGTTTTTAAAAACTTTCAAACTTTTCGTCACTTTTAAGTATTATCATTAAAAGTTTTTTCCAAGATAAATTACCTTATACGTTTTTTTTTATTTACGTGATAGTTAGCAGACGAGCAGGCGGATCACCTGATGGTAAGCAATTGCCGCCGCCCATGGACACCTGCAACACCAGTGGAGTCACAAGTGCGCTGTCAACCTTTTATCCCCTTCTTTCCCGGGTGGGCCTCCAGTACCCTCACTCACTCAGCGAAACACAGCACAGGGGCTACTTCACGCCGGTTTTCTCTGTGAGATAGTAGTATCACTTCGGTCGAGCCGGCCCATTCATGCCGAAGTGTGGCTCTCCCCATGTTCCCCGGGCCTCACGGCTATATAATAAAAAAGATTTATTGAAATCCGTGCAGTAATGTTTCCGAGCAGATACGACCTAGTGATCTTCCAAAAAAAGCTTATTCCTTTCTTTAGAGCCGGCAATGCATTTGTGATGCCTCGTGTTACAGATGTCCATAGGCGGCGGTGATCACTTACCATCAGGTGAGCCGTCTGCTTGTTTGTCCGCTATAATGAAAAAAGGAGTTTCTGAGCTAATTAGCGCGAACATACAGACAAACAAAAATTTTAAAATCACTGATTCATGTCTTTTTTATTTTCTTGATTTATTTAGACATAAATTAATATTCAATCTACAAACACAGGCATTTTTATTATTATCTATGTATAGATGTACTGCTTAGTAATACATCCTGTATAATTGAGGCCGTTGGAGATTTAAGCCTTGTAACAATATAGGACACGTTGTGAAATTGTCCCAGTTATATGTCCCTTGGGGGCTATATGATTTTGATTTGAATGGTTATATCTGACCTTTTATTTCACATGTTTAGCTATTGCAAATAATATTTATTTTCATCCTTGAATAGGCAAACAACTTTACTTAAAGATAAAGAAATAATAAAGCGTTTTATTTATTTAGGAGTATAATTTGAAACCTTTGCCCTTTTCAAATAATATTTCTATCAACACAATTTTTCACAACACAATCTTATTTTCATTTTTATATGTACTTGCCTACAACACATGGTGAAAATTGTTTGAAAAGTAGCTTTAGTTATTTCCCGTTTTTGTGTAGTAAGACATTGAAAATCCTTTACAGTGAAATTGAGTGAGAACATGTTGCATTACAATCTTATTGCCATGCAAAACAGTATATCTTTTGACTGAGTCCAAGAGAGGGGATAAAATAAAAAAATAAATAATAAATGCGCCAGAAAATCACACCAAGCCGTTCATCATATATCAATAAAGTTCAAATTAAAAATTAATGTATAAAAATTCAATCAATTATGTCTACAATACTTGTAGAATAACAAACGATTGTATACACAGAAAATATATCAAATTGAAACACGACTCTTTCGAGTGGTCTCTTTTCCTAGTTTCAAGTCGATCGATCGCTACGACGCTACGAGCTACGACCGAGTTTCACACCGTGCTTGTTTCGTAGCGTTTATCGTAGCGATATCTGCTGGCTGACTACGCCGTTTGGGCGGCAGAAAAAAACTATGTTGCTTGCGTAGACGCAAACGGACGACGAGTAAACGAAAAAGTTCGTCGCATAAAAAAAAAGCGAGTTTAACAACAAAATGTATGATTAAACTGTTAAAATGGTGCAGTCATTAAGATTTTGCTATATAACGGTTTTATTGTATTCCATCAGTGACTATTTATAACTAAACACTCTTCTGCCAAACAGCTTCGTCCTATTTTCCCCGTCTATTGATTTTACTCGAAAAAGTTGCGAAAGTGATTAATTTGACTAAAACTTTTAATTGACTACGATCTAAGGGCGCCTAATAAATTGGTTATAGAGCACAATACAAGTTGTTGATGGTGGCAAATTGAGACAGGCTTCGGGATAATTAGTTTTGGAGCCTTTTATTTTAATTTAAGGTCTTTTATTTAAGGTAAAGGCCCTTTTTTTGGTCTTATTATTTATTATAACAGCTGACTCGGCGAACTCCATATCGCATTTATTCATATTTTTTAAAGTTTCCCTGGGCTTTCACGGATATTATAAGACCAAATTTAGCCAAATCGATGCAGCAATTCTTGAGTTTTAAGCACAGTAACGAACAGCAATTTTTATATTATTACTATGGATTAGGGTCTAATTTAAGGTAAAATAAAATACTACATTTTGTTTATGACCACGACGGCATGTTCAAAATTCAAAATATCTACAAGTGTAACACTATTAATGACATGTTTTGAATTTTTCGAACATAGCTTGGGTTTGTGATTACCAATCTGCATTAGGCACGCGTGGTGATTAGCTTAATCCCATCATAGTAGCGATGACCTGATTATATAAAATGACGGAGGCCTTTTCCCTGCAGTGGGACAGTACATAATAAACACTTACTATATACTTAATTTACTTATGACAGACTTGTTGAAATCACTTTTTTCAAACGCTTCCAATTTAAAGATTCAATATCTAATACACAAGCATCCAAGTTTCCCTTCCCTAAGACAATAGCGAACGGGTTAAAACAACGTCTACAATATCACAGAATAAGTGGTATTAATACCAGATCAACAAGTGGCGACATGACACCCTCGGAGGCACCGAGCCAAGAGGGAGCACTGGGAACGTTGCACAACACTCTCGTAATCTGATGGCTCTCAAACGTTTAAGGATCGTTCTTCGAGATCTAACTTTCGTTGTAATCTTTAAATCCAATATACTTCGGAAATAGACATCAGAATCTTAAAACAATATGCCAATTATAAGGAAGGTAAATAGGTAAGTCCTTAAAAAGTAAAACTAACAAAAAATATTTTTCGCGGAGCAAACCGGAGTGATACCACTGCCTCACAGAAAACCGGCGTGAAGCAGCCCCTGTGCTATGTTTCGCTGAGTGAGTGAGGGTACCGGAGGCCCACCCGGGGGGAAGGGGATAAAATGTTGGCAGCGCACTTGTAACTCCACTGGTGTTGCAAGTGTCCATGAGCGGCGGCAATTGCTTACCATCAAGTGATCCGCCTGCTCGTCTGCTACCTATCACATAAAAAAAAGCAAAAAAATTATGTCAACTAGCAAACAATGGTACTACCCAAAGGCTGGAGATTGAATTATATCCAACAAAACATATTCAACCTTATTCTTAATCCATTAAGGTTTCAGGTTCTGACCTTGGGAGAGCCACGATTTGTCTTGAAAAGGCCGGCACGTCATAAGAGATACCACCTAAAAGAAACTCTAAAGAAAACCGGCGTGAAGCAGTGTCTGCGCTGTTTCACATAGTTATTGAAAGGGTACTGGAGGGAGGTGATCCGCCTATTTCTTCTTTATCTGACACCCAAAAAAATACTAAAAAAAACAGTTACCCAAAATACGTCGCTGTTTCCTTTTATCTGTAATATAAAACCACAAAAACGTGATACCAGTGTTGATTTCAATTAACTAATTTTAAATTTAATTCGTTACTTAACTCCCAGAGGGGTAGCTAAATCCCCCAAAGGGGGTGGCCATGGCGTAGAAATAAAACTCGCAAACGAAATCAAGCTACGCTGACAAAAACTGAACTTAATTGGCACAAGAGAAAAACAAAATGGTAGGAAGCCGTGTGTCTGAAACAAATGAAAATCTACGGCGGCTTACGTCATTGACTTTGGAACTGACGGCGGCCTTTATAGGGGCCAGTAGTGAAATGAAAAATAAAACTTTACGAAGTGTAGAATTTGTAGGTTAGGAATCGCATTATGTCTATTTATTTTTTAGTATATCTTATGTATCGAGATATATATTTAATTTCATTTAAATTATATACATTATTTTTAAATAGTTTTAAATATTTTCTTTATGTATGACGATTTGTAAGTGATGTGTACAAGCCTATGCAAATAAGGAATATTTCCCATAGCACCATATGAGTACATGTCTCGTAAAGCGTGGATTAGCGCTTAACACCGCGAGTGTTAAATTAGTTATTATGGGAATAATGAAAATCACGGGATTAATTAAATTAATCTTCAACATCGGGCGTAAGCAGACTTTAAGCGTACTCGTATGGTATATGGACTTTAACTCTATACAGATGATTTAGATTTTACTCCCTACATGTAACCTACCCTAATCTACACGTTTCTATAGTTTATAACGTCGATTTTTTTTCTAATCATCCAATTATTTTCTCCTGTTTGAGTGTTGCGATGGTCAGACTTCACAGCTTCATTGTAATTACCAAACTTGCTATATTCTGATCTTAGCGTATTCTTTGGACATGTCTGGGAAATAATATGATGAGATGATGAGGATAAAAATCTGGCGTAGTATATAGGATCTCTATGTCCAGCAGTCGAAGGGCATGGGATGTCTGCTTACAAACACAGACACTCTTAGCAGGTGGAGTATTACCGAATTCCACGAGCATTTTCGTTCAGTATAGTCCGGAACCCTCTGGGCAGAAACTATTCACACTTGCCAATGTTTTTTTAACTTTTTTCTGTCTGCCCGGCGAATCATCGAATCTGTCCGTCGTTTTAGAACTTTTCCAATCTTTTTTCGGGCGGTAGAAAATCTTTGTGGATTTTTGCGCTTGATTTTTTTGAGCGCGTATGTGTAGGCTATAAAAATGGGAGATAGAGAATGTTAGTAAATTCTACATTCAGTGGTCAAATGTTTTATAAACACTATGAGCTACAATATTTTAACGCTATTTTATCTTTTACCCAAAGGTTGTCTGGAAGAGATCGCTATTAGCGATAAGGCCGCCAATATTGTATTTGTTTATTACTATTAGCATTAAGTTCTGTAATGTGTTGTGCAATAAAGAGTATCTAACTAACTTTTACAGTGAATCGTTCCTAGCAAAGGGAGGAGCAAATAAAAAAAAACACATATTCACGTTTAATTCGTATCAAACCAATCTTGACAACCAAAACATATCAAAACTATTTAAAAAAAAAGAATATACTACCTAACTTAATAAAGCATTTAAAAATTCAGCTTCCTTAAAAGGTTATTAAAATTGTTTAAAGTCATGGTTCATGTTACGGCAGTAATTTAGATACATGTGTTGATTTTGCACCCCTCAGCTTTTCTCCCCTAAAATCATGTGTAATTTATGGGTTCATTACTCCAAAGATAAAGCAGCACTGCCTCAAAAGTGACAACATGCTGTATGTTCATATGTCAGTTTTCATATACACCATGAATGTTACGTCATTTGAGTGTGACATTTTGAAATGACATGACTAAATTACTTTGCCATTGAATATTTATTATCAGTGCTCGGAGATCTCAAAACGATTATGGTACTTTCACGTCTATGTTAATGGATTGCTTTGAATGTTTATTGAATCTATGTATACTTAATTTTTTTTTAACCTATTATAAGTTCAGGCAATTGATCTTGAGTATTTTATAAACACAAAAAATACATTTTGCGTCATTAAATGATATATCATAAGAATATTCCATCATTAATGTGTCCAATAATTATAATTGTCGATGGGGCCTTTGGTTTAGGTAGGACACTTCCTGCCCATGTCAAAGGTCGTGGGTTCAATCCTTACCCTAGACAAACATTCGTGTAATGTTTTCGGTTCTGTCAGTGTCTGGGTACATTACATGAACTGAAATTTATTTGTACTTCCTCTGTAATATCCGTAACACAAATATTTAAGCTACTTAGTACGGAATCCGGTCCAATTTTGAGATATAAATGAAATGATTTATTTATTAATATGAAAATTACATACCTACAAAAATAATATGTCATGCAAGTTTACAAATACTCGACGAAATCTAAAATATCTCAGTCACCAACCCGATCCGCTCCAAAAGTAACTATTAAAGCCAAAAATAATCACTGTTATTTACTACTCTATAAGTCATGTAAAATGTCAACTTTAAAGAGACCGCCGCCATTACCGCCGCGGCCATTACATCAATTCGTATAATCGTAGTTTTATAGGACATAAATTTGGCCTTAATTTTCACACTTCAAGCGCAGATTTATAATAGTGATGCGATAGATAGAAAATATATAAACAAAAACGCCGGCAGCCTATTACGCATGCTGATCAGGCATGGCATACAGTGTGTATCTGTAAACGTTTACATCCCTTTAACCACGTATTTTACCAACCATTTTGAACAACATTTGATTAAGGACTTTTCGAAATTCATCGAAAGTTTTTTTGATTCACGCCCATACAAAATGGCCATAGGTATCATGCGACTGAATTTGTATGAAATGTTAAAATCTTTTAATTGCGAATTTCTAAAAATTATAGAAAAATTGTTGTTCAGAATGGTTGGTAGAATACGTGGTTAAAAGGATGTAAATGTTCACAGATACATCCTGTATCTAAATTAATTCACACAACATCTAATACATTGAACTGACTCTGTGTTAAGTAGCTTAAACATTTGTGTGAGATATCAGACAACAGAGGAAACACAAATTATAATACTTAAATACATATACTCGTATTACAACTAGACACTGAACAAATACAAGCGTTCATCACAAGAATGTTTGTCTACGTTGGGGATTGAACCTACGACATTTTGAGTATGAGGCAGAGTTACTATCAAAAGCGCCACTCGGCCAAACGATTTGAAAAGGCTGAAATTTTCAACGACTTTATTCTGGTGATACTCTTTCAAAATACTCGAGTGAAAATTACTCGCAGTCACATCACTAATTCATAATATGGAGTGAGTGAAATAAATATAGCATTGACAAGGACGGTCGCTGTTATGACTACTCATGAATAATTTATTATTTTCAGTTGAAACATGTCTACCGTGCAGAGTGGTCGCGCGTTATGTGACGTGTTCTATTTTTTTTTTATAACAACGCCTTTCATATTTTATTTAAGTACAGAGTCGAATAAATAATGAGCCTGTCAACATTTGCCGTTTTTTTTTCAGCACCAGTGAAATCTAGTAGTCTACTTTTCATATATATTATGGCTCATATTTTACCCTGTCAGTTAGACAGCTAAAATGTGACTTACAACGTAATAATGATCATTAGCGTTAAGTTACGTCTCCCGCGGCAAAAAGTCTTTGCAGATCTTTTTTGTGATAGGTGGCAGACGAGCTGATGGATCACCTGATGGTAAGCGATTGCGTCCATAGACACCTGCAACACCAGAAGAGTTACAAGTGCGCTACCAACCTCTAACCCCCTTCTCCCCAATTGGGCTACGGTACCCTCACCCATACGACGAAACACAACGCAGGCGCTACTTCACGCCGGTCTCATGTGAAGTAGTATCACTCCAGTTGAGCCGGCCCATTTTTGCTGAAGCGTCACTCTCCTTTGATGAACTTATCTTGTATTTAACTTAGTAAAATTTTAGGCTGTACATTACAACTACTTATAGACTAAAATTCCCAAATTTAGCTTAGCCAAGTGACATAAACCTGAGGTAGAGTAACATGAAGTACTTCGCGGGTGAAGCCTTAAGCCCGTGTCACGTAGCCTGAAGACTGAAATCCTGGTAAACCTCGACACTGAAAACGTCCGAATTTAACGGATTTAATGTTGGCGACATTGCTAAAGGCTTTATTTGTCGTGTAAGATATTTATCCCATAAAAAACAATGCTCGTCAAACAAAAGTTTTGAAAAAAAAAAAAGATTTTTTTTAATTCCAAAACATTATTCCTACCGTTAAAATGTAATATCTAGTCGATTATTAATTCATTCGGGACTTTTCTATTTTAAGTTGCGAGTGTTTTAGATAAATAAAATTTGTATGCTATGATTTGTGGTATCATAAAGAAAATTTATTTTGAGTATCACTGTATCGAAAGGTGTATGGAATATACGAGCCAATTTTCGGTTCGATTCCCAATACAAATACAATTTAAAAAATGTATGTAATTTTCCATTTTTTTCAATAATATAGGAATGACTTTTTTTCGTAATATTTTCTATTCTAAAGAAGGTATTTAGATTAATTACTCTAGACGGAAATTTCCCGCCAGGTAGCATTACAAAGTTCCATCCTGTATCAAGTAAATATTTACATGTCACACATGAACACTCATGAGCGGCGGCAATCTCTTACCCTCAGGTGATCCGTCGGCTCGTCTGCCACCTATCACATAAAAATGCAATAATATCCTGCGCTAAAATTATCGCAACTCGCGCTGTAAATTCCGGAAACCATTCAACTAATTTATTGCTTCGCATCACCGACCAATAGCGATAAAGCTTTCATCATAGGTCCGTTCCATAAAGGCGGACAATGGTATCATAATTTTTACATAATAATTCTGTTTCGTGAATACTATAAAAAACCATACGAGTTTGAAATCTTTAAGAAACGTGGGCGAGCCACGCTTCGGCATTAATGGACTGGCTCGACTGGTATGGTACCACGGCCTCACAGAAGACTAGCATGAAGCAGTTCCTGCATTGTGATTTGTCGAGTGAGTGAGGGTACCGGAGACCCAATTAGAAGGAAAGGGGGTTTAAGGTTGGCAGCGCACTTGTGACTTTACTGGTGTTGCTGGTAGACATGGGGGCGACGACAAAACCTCATAATGTTTCCATTTAATGTTTTAAGGAGCGGGACCTTAAGGAGCTCAGCTTATTTCTATTCGCAACTTAATGTATAATAAAATAAATAGTGGCCCGCCATCACTTTGTTTCGGAGGTTTAGTTTCAACCTTAACCAATAGATGGCGCTGGGCATCGATTAAATCGCGCAAGTGTCTTGCTTTTTCGTTTATACATAAAGCATCGTCGTTGCCTATAGAATTTACTTCTTTATAAATAGTATAGAAGATAGATATAGAAGAAGATGGAGGAGATTAATTGAAAATAATCCGCATTAATTAGTAAGAAAGTGTCTAATTTGGCGAATCGTAAAATAGTAACTGTTGGGTTTAACTATTATTTTAATTATATACCATTAAAGAGTTAAAACGTAAGGGATATTTTAACGACTGTTTACTTTATAGGCAATACTGTTTATTAAATAACTTGAATTTTAAGCGTTATTTAATTTATTTGACATAAAATTTAAACACTACCTTTAATGTACATAACCGTACGGTTATAATGACTAATAAAAGTTATGGGCAATATATTTTTTTATTTAACTATTTAAATGTGATATTAGAAATTAGAGGGCGAAGGGGTATGATATTATTTCCACTTTAGAAGTGTCTTTCGTGCAAACTATTCAGTTTTTACCTCTAAGTAGGTATGGGGAGCCCCCAACTTTCTTTTTCTATTTTTGTATAAAATTCACAGATAAATAATCACATAAAATAAACTAGAAACCATTTTTTATACATCATTTATTTATTATTGTACCAATGTGTTACCAAGGATTATGAGAAACTGACCTAATAGAACATAGTTTAATTGATCATACGCACAATCCTAGACCTGTTCCATACATACTGTCCGGCTCTGTACATAATTACTATAGGTCAAGATCCCTGTGCACGCGCAAGATCGTGTTGCTCAAATTAGCCTTAATTGTCGGTATTATGGCTGCATTGAAAATTTCAAGCGTAGATTCGGTTGCATAATAGCTAATTGCTGGGTTAAATCTGACTATATAATAGTTAACCGAGATGTTTACTTGGATTAATCGGTCAGTTACCTTGATTTTCTTAAGGTCTCATCCAAACCTTAACTGTGGGAGAACGCTAACTTAATGCTAGGTATACTCACTTTTTACACTATTTTTTTCAATTTCGTTGAAAAATTAGTCGCTAATTAATATCACAAAGATATCTTATCATCTAGTTGACATGATTTGACAGATGACAAGTCCTGAATAGTTGCGGCCACTAGGGGCACTGTCATCGCGCACACAACGAATACTTAATATAATAAGGAATGTATATTTTTTTGGCACAAAATCGAAAAAATTACCCTGTACAGTTAATTTGTACCTGAGTGTAAGCCCGAAGTCTGGAAATTGGCGGTTTTGTATCCCCGTGGCTCGGAAAGCAAGTTAAGATGTTTGTTCTGCGCCCGATCCTCTTTGGTCGTGTCACACTGGTGTCACATCGAATCGAATTAAAAGGGTAAGGGAATAAAGAGTCCACCTGTGTTTGCGCACACACTTGAGCACTATATACCCCGATTAGCAGAACTTTTTCATACCTAGAGTAAACTGACTAGGAATTCAGAAAAAGACACAGTCCCACTAGCTAAAGCTTTTTGAGGTCAATAAAAACAGGTTTTTAATAGCTGACTTACTTATTCCGATGGCTCAACAACCCAAAATAAGTATTGCCCTCCGATATGAGATGTCTAGGAGATAATAGCTGAGTAGGTACCTTTTTTGTTAAAGAAACCTAAACTGTCACGAAACAAAATGTCATAATACTACAATTAGAGCCACGTAATCTGAGCAATGGCTACATTCTCACGGTGCTCAGGTATAGCCATTACTGCTTATGGGTTTAGCCACCGAGCGGTGTGACGAAGATCAAATAAAATTGGTTCAAAGACACCTGGACACACAAAATCGCGTGACTTGGTACCCTTAAGTTGAGATATCAGCGACGTTTTGGGTGGTTCAATTTATGAATGGTGAGCGATTTGGCTATAATAATTAATTTTGTTAAAATATTAAGAGAAGGTAGATGGATAGATATTCTTTTAATGTACAGAAACAAAATGCACGTATGCATTACATCAACGATATGATAAAAAAGTGGCGGTATTATAGCTTGTGATTTTTTCGAGATAATAATTTAGTAAAAATGATTGATTTGACTATTATATAAGTATAATAAATAAATTGACAAGGACTAATAGAGAATCTAAGTGAGAAAAAGGGAGTTAACATTTCAATAAATTTAAGAGCTTCATAACAAAACATGTCATTAACACAGAAACTGATCAGATACATTAACCAAAATGTCTTCCATGTGCCAGAAATTGTACCTTTTGTACGTTACCTCCTTTTAAACACATGAATACCAAAACATTTAATCGCTCTGTTTTATATCTTGGACCATACATCGGGACGATCGTGATGAGATCTCATTAAGTACAAAAAGAGGCTATTCTGACATCCGGCGCAATTTTGGGTTCCGTGACCTTTGTGGCCTGTCCCTGTGTAGGAATAAAAGCATTGATCCATCAAAGTGTACCATGGTGTGTAAATTTGAATAAAAGGAAAAATGGAAAAAAACGGCCTTTGGAAAAGAGTACACAATCTCTTGGACATCTTTTTTGCTTTGTACTAAACACGCGAACGATTTTGATGGGCCCCAATTTTAATACAAAAAGGAGCAATTCTGACAACCGAACGCCAGCAATTTTTTAATAATTTTGATCAACATTAATTATGATTCTTGAGAATTCACAACAAAGTCAAGTCACCCATGTGACAAATATTTTTCGCAAAAAATTTTCGACGAATTTCCAAAAGTCTCAAAGCAAACGTCCTTCAGAACAGTTAAATATATGAAAGTATTTACCGGTACCCGTATAAACCAACCCGCTGGCTCCCACACCTTGTACCACACACTGGACGACCGTGATGGGCCCTCATTAAGTACAGAAAGAGGCAATTCTGACATCCGATGTGAGCAATTTTGGGCGCTCAAGTAATCCCCATCGCCGGTATAGGAATAAAGCCATCGATCCCGTAATACGTTCCGTTTGAGCACGCACGATCACGCGGGTACGACCTGTACACTTGGGTGCAAGAAAATAGGTCACTCTTAATGAGAACGTGAGATATTTTTAATTGTTGATAACATTAAAATCTTTAAACGAGCCTACGCCTTCCGAAAAGGCCGGAAACGCATCAGTGCTATGTAACAGGTCAGGAAAAAAACCTACTTTACCAACCCTGTTTATAATAGGTCAGCATTAATTAATAAATAAATAACAAATTGAGACAACATCACGTCATACATTTTTTGGTCCCAAACTAAGGTTTTCCCTTGTGCTATGGAAGCCAGAAACAACGAAAGAATCACAAATAGCCAGACCCGACACAAATATCAATTTTATTACATCAACAAAAATTTGTGCTGTTGCGGGAATCGAACCCGCGACCCTTACATCTCAACCGGCGCTTAAACCATTGCGCTAAACGAGTCGTCGTAAACTAAAAGAACTAAAGCAGCAATAAACATTTGCTGACCAATGACTTATTTTTGCTAATCATTATCATATTTTTTTACTGCATAGCATACGATTATATCCCTTATTCAATCATTTTGCGAGTCCTAAAAAGTTTGTTCTCAAGTGTACACAAATACGTGCGACGGCCATAGTTTTTATGCGTATGTACACATAGACACGCTATTTCGCGAAAAGGGTTTTCGTTTAAGATGCTTTCGGATGGCTGAACAAAAACTATGATGAAAGGAAAATACAGAAGGTATTGTTACAAAGCTTTTTATCAATTTTTAGTTTCTTTTGTTATTTTAGCGCCTCGTTTTTCCTTGCATATCTAGGAAGAAACGTGACGTGAGTATTTTTTCGGCATTATGCCTAAATAAGTGTACCTAGTTTTAGCCACGCTTTGGTATGAGGTAGGGTAATAAATATTTTTTTTATGTCGATTATAGACATCTATTTTCATAGTCACTTCTCTATAAGTCTGCCTATCCATCGAACGGGAGCGGAGTGAAATCACCAATAGAAAAAGTTTGTTTGACGAATCATCATTTCAGCCAATAGACGTCCACTGGTGGACATAAGTCTCCCCCAACGTTCTCCATACAGATCGGTCCTTACCACCCGTATCCAAGGGACTCCTGTGACCTTCACTAGATCGTCGGTCCACCTGGTAGGAAGCCTGCCACGGCTGCGGCCTCCTGCACGCGGCCTCCACTCAAGGACCTTTCCACCCCAACGGCCGTCTGTTCTCCTCGCAATTTGCTCTGCCTATTGCTACATGAGCCACGCAATTCTTTGCGCTATGTCTGCGACCATAGAACTCCTGCGGTTGTCATCATTTCTGACAAGGCAAAGAGATTTCGAGTGTTTGTTGAGTAGTGGAGTTTCTATGCCATTCTATTTGCAGATTTTAATTCTCTCCGCCCCGCTCCGCTCCGGTGGACAGACACCTTAAGGTAACACAGAGTTTTTAATACAATTTTATACACATAATTTTTTGTGGGTTTGTCCCATTCTATACGATGTAATATCGTATCGCATGGAGTTAATGTTACAATAAAACACTAATGGTGGTCAGTTGTTTGCAGTTTTATGGATTCTGTTGCGGCTGTCCTTTCCGGCGAAACAGGTAAGCGACAAAACGGTTTGCCATTATGTGACCAGGCATGGTAAGTCAATTAATGTTAGTACTTCGCGTCTATAGGTAGGATTAATTATAATATTTTCTCAAAAGCAGGCAAGAATTTTCAGTTTATACCGATGGTGATTGGCCGTTAGACAACATATATTGTAAGTCATATACACCCAGTATCACCCAAGTCAACACTTGGGTGAGTCTGTCGTCGCTTAGAAACTGCTCCAAAGAAAAAAGTCCGATTTTCAATATGTTATATAGGAGATCGGACTTTGTTCTTCGGAGGAAGCGAATGCAAGCAGCGTACTGTTGCCTTGTCCTAAAATTAAGTTCATATTTTCAACTGGTCATGTTTTTTTTAATTGATAGGGGAATCTAGGGGAATGTAGGATTTAAAAGTTGGCAGCGCACTTGTGATCACATGTGTTTCGAGTGTCCATGGGCAGCGGCAAACGCCCATCGGCAATCTTTCCGCTCTTCTGCCACCTCTCACATTTAAAAACAAACTAAATTGAAAGGTAAATGTAATAGAAATAGAAATTGAGACAACATCACATACATTGTCCTGGTCCCAAACTAAGGTTTTCCCTTGTACTATGGAAACCAGAAACAACTAAATAACTAATGTAAAGATTGTCTGGAAGAAATTGCTACAAGCAATAAGACCGCTTTATTGTACTGTTTATTGCTGTTATTTCACTCATATATTCTATTTCTGTGCAATAAATAATATATCTATCTATCTTTAAGTAATCCCATGTAAATATTCGACCTATTAATTAAAATTAAAGACAAGCCAAAACACATAATGGTCGATCAATTTCATTGCGCGAGCGCATTTCCGCGTATTAATTTAACTGCGCATTTCGTGGTTCATCTGCCTCCATTAATCTTTACGCGCATTCTCGTAGATTTCACGTGTTAAATCTTAGGCTGTTTAATAACTCACGATTATTTCATTTAATTAGTTATTAAATTTTCTTTTCGAGTAATTTATCGAAAGTTTCCTTTATTTCCATTGTCTGGGATTACGTAATATTGACTGTGGGAGAGCCACGCTTTGGCATGAATGGGCCGGCTCGATCGGAGTGATACCTCAGCCTGGCCAGACGACAAAGTTACTGGACTATTATTACAGGTATGTATTCACCAATTCTCCATACGTCGAATAAGCCGCATTTTCAAAGTAGCATACCTGAAACAATAACATTTTTAATTAAAATCACGTCACTTTAAAGTACGATACCAAAGTAACTGCACCACTGAGGCAGTCAAATTGAAGTAATCTACCACTAACGTACCACATAGGTTATGAAGAAGGGATTTTATTACCGCAGCTTCCCGAATCTTGTTTAATTTTACTTTACTTTAATTTACTTCACTTCAGTTGACTTTACTTTAGTATACTTTAGTTAATTTAATTCAATTTACTTTAGTCTACTTTACTTTAACGTCGTTAGGCCCAGACATCAGACACAATAGAAAAACAATTGTTTTATGCCTTTTAAAAGGCTTTTGGGTCTTACGACGTTAATATACTTTAGTTTATTTTACTTTAATTGAGTCTAGCATACTTTAATATACCTACTTTAGCTTATTTTACTTTATATTACTTAATTTGAATATACTTTATTTTACACTTATATTCACAATTTTGCGTAAAAACAAAAATCGCAAACGTGTTAGCCCCCAAACTGCGGGCGGAGCTCTACAAACCCGCTTGGCTCGCGTCCAGCACTTTCTTTAACTTTGAACTACGACTCTTGATTACTCCCGCGGGTAATAGATCCGTTTGGCACAAAGCACTTTTGCCGCTTACTTTAAATTCAAACATATGGTTATACGAGGCTTTGGAAATAAAAGTTTTGGCTTTACGCCTGTTTGTGCCGACGAAATGTATTATAAATTTTACTTCTTCATTTTTTAGTAGCTAATCAATATTTAATCTATTAGCCAATAAAAACCAGGCTTTAAAATAATCTTATGTGAAGTATTTGACACCAAGCGCCATCTATTTTACGCCTATTTGTGCCGACGCGTACGATTGGGAATGTATTATAAATTTTACTTCCTCATTTTTCAGTACCTAGCTAATTAATATTTAATCTATTAGGCAATGATAACCAGGCTTTTAGATAATCTTGTGTGAATTATTTGACACTAAGCGCCATCTATTAGTAATACTTGGAACTAATAGCATTTTATAGAGGGTAGACAAACAGACGGATCACCCTATGGTAAGCGATTACTGCACCCCATGGGTACCCGCAACACCAGTGGAGTCACCAGAGGAGAAGTGCGCCACCGATTATTCCTTATTGATTCAATATTTCAGAAGAAAGAGGAGCGCTAATACACATTATACTCGTAAAAATATTCAGCTGAAAAAAATATTTGTAACCTCAATATCATTTTTCCTAAAAGCTGTCCACAGACATAACACACGTCACTAAGGGTTTGATAAAAAAATCAATTCATGTCGAAAAGTCATTGAACAAATATTGTTTAAAAATATTGTTCGGGAGCTATGATGCCACAAGCAGACAGACAGACAGACACGTCAAACTTATAACACCCCTCTTTATCCGTCGGGGATTAAAAACGGATAGTAGAACACGAAGTTAAAGGGATGTAAATGTTCACAGATACGCCCTGTAAAAAAAGAAAAAAAGAACGACAACTCCCCCAACACATTTATGTAAGTACTCCCTATTTTATTTGTTAACATTAATAGCGTTTTACGAAAATGTAGACAAATCACACTCGTGCCAACCGAGCCCCACAAACACGCTTGGCTTTTGTCCAGCACTTTCTTTAACTTTGAACTACGGCTTTTAATTACTAGAGTAATAAATCCGTTTAGTACAAAGCACTTGTGCCTGACGGTAGAAACAAACGTATGTGTCGCATACTTTAAAAGTTCAAACGTATGAGTTTATTCAAACGAATGTTTACAACTTTTTTTTATTATGACTTGTGGCTTATAAAAATGTGGGTATAATACTACTATAACCTAACTAGAATACAGTTTTTGCACATATTTATTTTATCCTTTTAGTGAAACCGATAATAACAGATGTTGACGAATCAATTAGTTGCGACTTTTCATCATTTTCGTTCAGTTTGCGAGGTAGCGTGGCTAGAAAGGATGCTTCTTAGCCACGCCACTGTTTTTATCAAAATACTTCTAAACCTTTGTACAACATTTTTTTTTACTTCTTGACAATAAGCGACAAATTACCGACATTTGTTTTGCCAAATATCATTCTGATTGCTTTTGTGGCGTGGCCAGAAAGTACAACACAAATAACACAATTGTTGTTACGTAACATCTCTTCAGTCTTAAATTCACCCACTCTGAATACTAGTTTTAACTTCTTTCTGCGTTTGAAACATTTTAATCCCAAAATTAACGACCCATCAACAATAGAAATTCACGCAACAATAGCCATTTTATAGGCCAGCGATTTGCTTATATTTAAACATTAGCTGACATATCTCGTCGTACACTTGTGGCCATTACAAAAGCAATAAACTTTATCAAAACACGTCGGTTGAAACAAAATCAAAATGGTGGTTAATACCGATAGTAAACTGGTGACTAACACTTTACGGCTTTTATAGAAGGTCACAAAACAAATTGCCACTAGGTTTAAGATTAGTTTTATTACTATTGGTTTCCTTTGGGTTTCTTCAACACATTCTAATGTTTTAAAGTTTCGGAGTAGGCTGGGTAAATTTAGAAATCTAACTTTTACTAGGCGCAGCCATTTGTAAATCTAGCCTTATATTGTCACCTTAAAATAGTCCTGAACCGTTAGTTGATCAACTTCCAAAAAATACCAAACAGTCAAAATTTATATTGGAGAATGTGTAACCTAACCTATTTCCGAGAAATATACCGAAATATATATTAACAGCAGTTTGCTATTTTTGAAAAGTTAATAAAATAAAATTAATCAACTTACTTAATCAACTTACTTACTTACTATTCGGATTATTTTACGATGATATTAAAACGAAGCGATATCCCCCCATTTTAACCAGAAAAATTAACAAATGACGACTCACCTGATTATGGTGAAGTAACCAAACCCATGAACGCTTACAAAAGTCGATGTTCATGATATTATAAAACACCTTTTTTAAAATCCCCATGTTATTGTTAATCCTTTAGAAACACACGAGCCTACGAGCGATGTCTATCAACACGAGCTAAGACGCCAAATCTAACTTTTGACTCGTAGATATATTAAGACTTGCAAATGCTAGTAGTAAATACAGGGTGTGTCTGTGAACATTTACGAGTACGTCCCTTTAACCACGTGTTTTACCAACCATTTGGGACAACATTTTTGTTCAACGGCTTTTGGAAATTCATCGAAAACCATTTCGATTCCTCAAACAAAATGACCATTTCACGTGATCGACTTTGTATGAAAAGTTGTTTTTTTTTTGTTACGTATATCCAAAGTCATACAACAACTGTTGTTCAGAATGGTTGGTAGAACACGTGGTTATAGTATGTTCACAGATACACTCTGTATACGTAGCAATACAGTAACTAGGTTCAAGCATTAGCAATCGTAGTGCCAAATTGTATAACGACCAGCAATATATCTTGGGTCAATACACTTTAATCACCTAAGAGGAGTAGTTTACAAAATGGTGATTGTAAAACAATCGATCAAGAATCTCCCTGGCATCACTCCAAGTCTATAGGTCAGATTCCTCGCGGGTGAGTCCGCTCGTCCTTTGTCAATCTCTCCCTTTCGAATTAGACGACACAAATATCTGAGTAATGGTCATTCCGATCGAGATCCACGCCAACCTTGCTTTGAGAAGATTTATGAAGAACATTAGCTACAACATCAAGTAGACAGATAGAAGTATTCGTTTGCGTCTGAGTTCTCGGGTTGAGAATAGCCCGACACTTCCTGATAGGGTCACGTGAGGCGTTGGTATACATAAGATTGTTGTATGTTCAGGTGATCTTAACATCTAAAGCGCGTTGGTTCTATATCGGTCGTAATGTGGCAATAATAGAAATGTCAGGGCTTGAACGGCAACAACTTCGAATAGCACGAGTTAGTAACTAACACTGTTTCTTGACTCGTTCTTTACTTGCGAGTAATCAGTGGTGCGGCACCCGTCGATTGTCTTTTTAAATTAGTAGTAACAATTACTATACTACCTCACTTTTCTTTATCATCATCATCAGCCCGGAAGAACCCACTGTTAAGTATAGGCCTCCTTTCTTTTTCGCCAAAGTTCCCGGTCCTGAGCTGCTCGGATCCAAGTAGGACCTCCTATTTTGGTGATATCATCGACCCATCGTGACGCTGGACGACCAGGATTTCGTTTGCCTATTGTAGGGCACCATTCAGTAAGGAGCGAAAAACAGTTTTACTAGAAAAGAAAATGTCGACGTAAGCAATTGTTTAGAACTAATATTGGAGATAACAGTACGAGCGAACTTGACATAGCTTGCATCTTTTTTGAGTGATAGGTGGCAGACAAGCAGACGGAATCACCTGGTGGTAAGCGATTGCCGCTGCCCATAGAAAACTGCAACACCAGTAGATACTTAAGTACGATGCCAACATCCGGGCCTCCGGTACCCTCACTCACTTGTCAAAATGTACAGTTTTTGAGTCTCTGAGTTTTTGTTTCCACTAGCGATATATGTAATCGATAAATTACTGTAATGGCATTCTATGAAATGTTTCCACAACATCCGTATTAGCAATAAGCCCCTTTTAAACGTTGTATCCAACTTTGATACACTTTAAATCTTATTTAACCACTATTTAAGCTGCACAGTTTCAGCTCCAAAAAACCGCTACCACGCCGAGAAAGTTAGAAATACATTTAAAAGCTAGAAGCTCTCCCAGTATTCCCATGTGCCGCATTATTCCCGTTTTAACTCACAAAATTGACGTGAAACGAGCTTCAATTTATATAGCCACCAGTACATAAATAATGGAGGTCTATATTATCACAGTAAATGTGATATTATATTCTCCGCTAGTGATGTAATTCGTGTAGGTCTTTGCTTGAGTGACAAAAAAACTGTTTTTTTTTTCTCATCATGACGGCCTTTGCCCTGCAGTGGGACAGTATATAGGCTGATACTATCATGGATAGTATGGGTATCAGCCGTGGGAGAGCCACGCTTCGGCATGAATGGGCTGGCTTGACCGGAGTGATCATCACGGCATCACAGGAGACTGGCGTGAAGCAGCGCTTGCGCTGTGTTTCGTCGAGTGAGTGAGGAGGCCAAAAACAATATTGGTACCGGAGGCCCAATTGGGGGAAAGGAGATAAAGGTTGGCAGTGCACTTGGTGGGCTCTCTTAGTGTTGCGGGTGAGACATGAGCGGTGGCAATCGCATACCTTCAGGTGATTCGGCTACGGAACCCTAAAAAGTCGCAAACAATAATTTGAGTAAGGGAAAATTTCATGTGCTTGGCTTGCTTGGCGAAATATCACTCCAGCAGAAAAATTTCACAAAAGTGGCAAATATCACTACGTAGTGATATTTCACGGGAGTCACATCATTATACTCGGCGTCAGAAAAAGGCCCATAATCCCTTTAAAAAGCAATAAGGGCCGTCTACATTAACGTGTCTGCGACCTTACCGGGTGATTGCGTCTGTGCCCTTCAATTTATTGAAACATTAATGTCTTCGCTTGGTTACAGGGCCAATATAAATGCTAACGAAATTTGACGAAACCTGGCTAGGAAGAATTCGGGGGCGAGATGGTAATTCGATTCTTTGGAATGTTATATAACATTTTTTTGTAATAATATGGCTCTACCTTCCTTTATGCGTAAAATTTCGTCAACACAGAATCCGCTGAATCGAAAAATTATAATCTAAACGAAGAGTTTCTGGAATGTTATACACGTTTCTGTTAGCCGCCTGATAGGTATCTTTACCTTTAAATATTTCTTTCTTAATTATTAGGTACCTATAATTGACGTTAATAAAACCAATTACATTTTTTTATGTGATAAATAGCAGACGAGCAGACGGATCACCTTATGGTAAGCAATTGCCGCCGCCCATAGACACCTGCAACTCCAGTAGAGTCACAAGTGCGCTGCCAACCTTTAACCCCCTTTCCCCCAATTGGGCCTCCGGTAGGCGCTGCTTTACGCCGGTATCTTTATTAATTAAACACAATAAGGAAAAATTGCAAAAAAAAAGTCCGTGATACTAAAAGGAAAAAAAACGTAAGCACGAATTCTCACCTTGACACAACAATACATATAAAAAAATACGCTTCCTCTTTAATTAACATACACAATACAGTTTTATGTATGAAAACCGTTATTAGTCATAATAAAACAAATGAGAGGAAATAAAGAAACATGAACTTTTTAAAAGCGAGGCGGTAAAATGTTTTATGTTCCGATACAAAATGGTACCTGAAAAAAAATGAAGACGAAAATATGGTACAGACCCATGCAAGGTCAACCAAACCGTCAAGTGCGAGAGTTTGGTGTAAGTTATAAACGAAGAACTAAAACAATAATAAAAAGTAAAAAAGAAGAACACTGTACTTAAAAGATTGCCAATTACTTAATTCCGCCCCCGCCCTCACTTCGCTTCGGGACCGTAATTCAGAAATGAACCAATAGATGGCGCTGTGCTAAATTACATCGTGCAAGCGTTTCGTGTTTTCGGTTCACCTATAAGCCTTGTCGTTGACTATATAAGTTATCTCTTTATAAATAGTATAGATAAGTCAATAAATTCACACAACATCACGACTGTCCCTACGTACACTATCGAAAGTGAAAATTCGTGTTATAGTTTTTTTTAATAGGTACTATCTCCCTGTTTTAAATTTCGTCTTTATAGCGAGACAAGGTTTTGAACATAAACAATAAAATTATTATTTTGTCGAAAAATTAAATATTAAAACAGAGGTATAATAATGGTAAGAAAACAACGGAAAATTTCATTTCCGATAGTCTACGTAGGGACAGTATTCTCATACATCGACCTGAAACAGTAAGTGGCATACAGATATATCTGTAACTTATTGGTGTTTGTTATAATATTATTTTCGAGAAAAACAATGATAATCGTCATTTTTTTCAGAATACTGCCACCTAATCAAAATATTTCGATCTAAAAGAATTTTGTAACCTATTAGCGCATATTAAAAGAAATTGTAAGAATACCTCTTAATGAAAGACAGTTGTCCGGTCTCATACACATTCCTCAGCAGCCATCTTTCATACCTGTAGTCATTCGTATTGTCTATTTGTAACTAACAGTAGCAATGGCTCCACGTAATAACTCACACATGTTCGTGTGTGACTAATTAATACAGAGCCACAATAATTCAATCAGCACGTCTCTGTACTGCAATGCATTATGCGAGCGAGCGAGCGAGCAATAGAAGATTTAACAGGTGTAACAAGAACAACTATATTTGTAACCTAATGTCCATTGGCTGCCATCGGCGAAATGTATTTATAATTGACATAATCACTACGATGATGAGTTAATTGCTTTGATAGGTGCCCAAGTCATTAATGCAGGTGTATGTAATCGTTGGAGATAAATAATTGATGTGCCTTGATTGCACATTTAATGGTGACCCAGTTGCACTTATTGAGTTGTTTGTCCAATATGTCTAGTTACATTTTGTTCACACGTGACCAAAGATTAAATAAACTTGACGCATCAGGCAACGCCTGGGGTGACAGTGGAGTCTACCTGCAGATTCTGTAAGGCAGAGGACGAGACACCCATGCGCATCTTCTGTCATTATGATGCCCTCGGGCACCCAAAAAGCCGCACCCTGGGTAGCTACTACATCAGCCCGGAGGATGTTAAGGCTATTGCTCCCAAGGCTATCACATGGTTCATGACGACCGCGGTCCTGGGAGATACTCTAGAGGGAGTGGAGGACACAACAGATGAATTTGGTTGCAGTGTCCACTCGGAGACGAACGCTCCCAAACTTACAACAATAAATAATAGTAACGCAAATTCTACTCATGTTGATGCTCCTATTTGACCAAACTGACAAAAATTGTCAGTGACTCTAAATTTAGAGCGACTTTTATAACATACTAGCGACCGGCTCTCACTTCGTTTCGTTATTAAACCTACCAAATAATAATACCAAGAGATGGCGCTGGGAGTCGACTACATCGCGCAAGTGTTTCGTGTTTTCGGTTTACCTATCCTACGCCTTGATATGGATACTATGAGATTAACCTGAATAAATAGTATAGAAGAAGATTATAGAAGAAGAAAATTTTCATTACTTACAAATACATCTACTTGACTAATTTGCGTCTTTCTTAGTGTTGTACTCTTGCTAGAAATTTATTTATCATTGTCTACACAACAATGCAGTTCAATTTCAAATATTTCATCTCTCTTATTCAAAATGAGCCTTGGAAATTTCAACTTGGAACTGCTCACAAACACTTTGACAAAATATGCGTATTTCTTGGCATCACTTGCACCACACCTGGAACAGTTTACGAGTTACGAGAGCCCTCCATTTAAGGAACAATGTGATATTAAACAAAAATCATTACTGAACCTTCGCGGTTTATGTCCAACGCTTGGACAATGAGCATTTTGGCCAATGTGGTACCGCTGGAACTCGCATCTGCGGAGAAATAGTTATGAAGGTTTTACACCACTGGTTTGAGACTTAAATGCGGTTTGAAAGAATTGACTGTCTTTGGGACTTGTTGATTGTTGTGTGTTGATTTTCTTAATAAAAATGGGAAAGTATACAGAGTGTATTTATGAACATTTACATCCCTTTAACCACGTCTTCTGCAAACCATTCCGAACAAAATTTGTTCTACGACTTTTAACAATTCATCGAGATTGTTTTCTAATTCTCATACAAATTGAACAAGTCACGTGACCGACTTTTTTCATAGACCAAATTCAGAATGACTGGTACATAACAGAAGTGGTTACACGGATATTAATGTTCACAAACACAGCCTGTATGTCTGATTGTTGGTACGTCTTAACGACAAAACGGAACGACGAATTGTTGTAACTTTTTACTCGGAGATAGTTACGTAGATGACAAATGCGACTTTTTATCTATTTATAACGCGAGAAACCGCATGGCGCAGCTAGTTTCATATGGAGACAAAGTAAGCACTAACTACCTTATTATAAAACGCAATCTTAAGTTATTACCGTACTAACGCTCAAGCCAACACACAATGTAAGAAGGGACTGGAACGGGTTTAGCTCGGAACTTTTCTTAGGTGTTAACAATAATACAAATTGTTTTTTTAACAGGGCGTATCTGTGAACATTTACTCGTATATCTCTTAAACCAGTCTTCTTCTTCATTTGTTATATGACTTTCGGCAATTCGCCTAAGTAAATTTCAACTTGACATACAAAGTGGAAGTTAAAACACGTGGTTAAAGGGATGAAAGTAAAAATAGATACAAATACTTCATATAAAAGGGACTAAACGCGACGAAAGTTAATAAATACATTCTAGCACTTACTGCTTGACGTTTCGACTGCGTTACAACAGCCGTGGTCACAAACGAATCAGTTCGCTTCGTTTATATGAAGTATTTGTATAATGCAACGCGAAAGTTTAAAAAAAATTGAAACACTCTGTATAGAGTCAAAGATAGTATAGAGGAAGACAATCTAAAGATATCACATGGGTATCAACTTCGCTTATTTTTTTTATACCAATCCAAAGATTAAATATAAATGATTCGCTGACATTACTTACGTACTTTGACTTTGAAATTAGCGTTTCTTAATCCTTAGAATCCATAGAAAATGAATTACCATATTAAATTATAATTACTGCCAGTATTTTCATATCTCCTAAGAAATATTCAGCAAACATCTTACTGTAAGTCTATTTGACGGTAATTGTGTTTCAGTCCTAAAATTATAGTTATAATCTCAAATTTTATTCGTACTTAAGAAGTTTGTAACAATAAAAAGGGATTACTTCTAGCTATAAGTTCGCTGCGTTTATCGTACAGTTAACTTCGTACATATTAAACAGGGTAGTTAATTCATTGAAATTAGTAGGTATAAGTAGAAACAGAATTCATTCTCGCATAATTGTTCAGAGCTGAAATATTTAAAAGGCTATAATCCTTTAGGTGTTAGATCCATACCTAAGTTCTAAGCGTTAACTTTTATTTTAATTATAGCAATTTATTCTTATGTAAATAATGCACTTAAAATTTAATCGATGGACTCAGGTGGGACTCGAACCCACAACTTTCTACATACCGCGTGGCTATTCTACCAAATAAACTAATTAAAGTTCGTACTAAGCCGAAGATTTTTTGTTGAAATGTCGAAGGTGATGGGAGACGAGCAGACGGATCACCTAATGGGAAGCGATTGCCGCCGCAGATAGACACCTGCAACACCAGTAGAATCACAAGGGCGCTGCCAACATTTAGACCCCTTTCCCCCTAATTGTGTCAGAATCGATCGCCTTATAGGTAAAACCAAAACACGAAAAGCTTGCGCCATGTAATCGACATCCTGCGCCATCTTGTAATATGTTTTGGAACTAATACAGAAAAAGACCTGGTCCCGAAAAAAAGTGAGGGCGGGCTACTAGTTGGTAATTTAAACTATCGAAAATCTAAATGTGGTAGCCTTTGTAGTGTATACGCACACAACAGACGCAAGCGCATCTTAATGGTTAATATCAGACGAGTTATGTCTGTCAGCGATACCTGTTCTGCTGCGGATCGTAAGGACGTGGAATGCGTTCCCGGCCTAGGTTCCCAGGTGAACTTGGGGTTTAAAAAAACTTTATCCCTAGTGGGAATCGAAACCTGGCCTTCTAGGTAACGGAATGTTAGCCATTGATCATGTTAATGTTTTATGAATTATGGATGGGTATAATAACAATGTCATACGTATAGATGTAATCGTATAGTTTTTCTTTCTACAGTTAAAATACAGATAGGTCACAAAATTAAAAAGAAGTAACCAAATAATTACAACATAAGTAATACTTAAACATTTTGCAATTTTGAACAATGGCGCATTTGGTAGAGACCTCCTTTCATACGCCACAAAGGACATGAGTTCGATACCCGCCCTGGCGAAACACTCGTCTACTGAATAGTTACGTTTTTTCAATGTCTGGGTATAATTTAATTAATGTATTTTAATTGTAATTCCTCTGGTATCTGATATCCAAACCACATGTTCTTTTATCTATTTGAACTAGTACGAAATCAGGTCAATGTACTAAAGAGATGTTGTATGAATTTAATTTTGTAAACTGACAGTTTATACCCTAGGTATAGGTAACAGGTGCGATTCGTCCAATCTTTATCCGACTGTAAATTCATGGTATAATGTTGTCATTCATACAAATCGGATCGTATACCATAGATATATCCTCGGGTGAAGATTGGTCGAATCACACCCTAATGGTCCGGCCTTTTCACCCGTGAGCAAACTTTTTAACTTACTCCTGTGATACCAAACATTCTTCCTTGAAACCGTAGGACCAAACAATCTGGTCATATTGTATGGGGAAGTGTTTTTTTTAGATTTCCCACCTTCTTTGGGAGAAAACATTTTCGCAGTCTTGAAAAGTTTTCTCGATGATCAAAACTTGGATTCGAATGGCACAGGGCCGATCGATTTGGAGAAACTTGAGGGACGCCCTCAAGCTAAATGGAGTGACGATTTGCGCAATTAGGCTAGCAAGAGCCGAGTGCGAGGAGCCACAAATCGTTCGGAGTGGCAAACATTTGGCGTGGACTATAATACCCTGGTAGGCAATTACCCTGATAGACAACGGGCACTCGATATTGAAGTCGAATTTAGAGATTTTATACATTCGTCTATATACAAAATTCTTATTCGACTTCAATGTCGAGTGCACGAGAATTGGTCCCCTGGTGTGAACTAAAACGCGCTTATGATGATGACTTCCATTGAGAGGGTTTGTAATTATATAGTACCAGTAATTGGATATGTAAACTTGTTTGCCACATAAACATACATAACATGATTAATCTATTCAAACCCTTGATCGTATCCAACGATGCATGTTACACATCACACACAACATAGTCTAATACTATGTTATACAGCTTAGTCTGAACTCCGGATGCAATATAGCTATGGTCTATCTCAATTAGCACATATTAAAGCGATCAGTTGCACATAAACCAGCTAGCTATTGGAAATTATTTCATATAAGTTACAAACTAAAACATCTTAAAGCAAAAATGTATAAGCCTATACTGTTCCACTGCAAGACATAGGCTAATAGAAATCAAGTCATCGCTACTATTGGGATGGGATAAGGCTTAATCTCCACGCTTGCCTACTGCGGACTGGTGATCACAAACGCGAGCTATGTTCGAAACATCGGTAATTTTTGCTCACCCCGGGAATCGAACCTAGGACCCTGAGATTGCGGTACCTACTTAAACCACAAGACCAACGGGGCGTTAAAAAACAAAAATATTTTAATTAAACATTGATATATTTGACCTGCTACTCGTATAATATTTAGGTACCATCTCTCAATGGTATGTCCTCGGACACTCTTAAAGCCGCACCCTGGGCATCTACCGCATCTCACCGGAGGTTGACCTTGGGCAAAGGGGATTTCCACCCCCTCTTGGTACTGAGTTTAATAAATATGTGTCACTGTCCACCCGGGGTAGACTTTAAATCTTTGGGGTTGACAAACAAAAGAAGGGCAGCGGGCAAAACAAAAGAAGCTAGAATTGGCCTCTTTCTGAATAGTGAAGATGTCCGAACGTTTTTTAAAACATGTTTAAGTTTAGGTACAGTGGCCAGCACATCAAGTTACTACAATCTGTCAAATTTCCTCAGTTGATATTGAACCAAACACGTTTGACATAAAAGTGAGGTTCGATTGAGACAGATTGTAGTAACATGATGTGCTGGCCACCTTACATTAAACGTGTACAAAGAGTCAAAGAGGTCAACAAAACGTTCTCGAAAGAAACTTCACGCTAAAAGCCAGGTTTCCTCTAGTAACACCGCTAACAAAAGCCAATAACTCAAAGAAACCAAGAAATCAGTTTTTACGTTT
This sequence comes from Cnaphalocrocis medinalis, assembly GCA_014851415.1. NCBI lineage: Eukaryota > Metazoa > Arthropoda > Insecta > Lepidoptera > Crambidae > Cnaphalocrocis > Cnaphalocrocis medinalis. The sequence goes on along the minus strand of CM026277.1, from coordinate 15,701,447 downwards.
AGCGAGAATAAGACTTGCAAAAAAACGTTTAAAACTATAACCCGCAATTTATGTTCCGGCTTATTGGCAGAAACGATTGGTTTCTCGAATGTTAAACTGTTATCGTTTGCTTTAGAGCAATACTTGGAAACGAAAACGGTTTCGCCTTTAATATCTAAAAAAGGAGTTTTAAACGATATGTGTACATCTAAAGGACTCATGGGGTAATTTCGTTTTCGTTAAATGAAACGTGTGTATATAGTGTGTATCTGTGAACATTTACATCCATTTAACTACGTCATCTGCCAAGCATTCTAAACAACATTTGTTATATTATGACTTTTGGAAATTCGCATAAATAAAATTCAACTTTTCATACGAAGTCGGTCACGTTATTTGGTCATTTTGTATAGGGAGTCGAACAATTTTTCGACGAATTTCCAAAGGTCGTAGAACGAAATATGTTGTCCAGAATGGTTGGTAGAGGATGGTTAAAGGGATGTAAATGTTCACAGATACACTCTGTAAAATTAAAATTACTGTGCTCGTTCAGCTTTTTGGGCTCATATCATCATTATTAAATATCGTTTTATCCCTAAATTATGGTTTCCATTTATATTGCACATTCAATATATTTATTTCAAAGACATAATGTCCCTAAGCAGGTACTGAATAAATTAATAACCACCCTAGTATTACATGGATTTCACAACTTTTTATGGTAGAATAACAAGTATTGTTTTTTATAGGACACCGAAAACACTTCGAAACGTTTTAAAAATGTTATTATGAATAATATTTCCGAGCTCTTCTTGAGAGGATTATTATCGATGAAGGTAAAGATGGAATTCGATTTAAACGCGGGCGTGGTAATAAGATCGTAAAATGTATTTCTTGGAAACTGCAAAACACAGGATAGATGTTTATAGGTTTAGACCATTCATACATTAAACAGCAGATAAGTGAATCTTAATAAAATACTATTTAATTTCAAAATATATATTTTGAATGTTTTTAACCCAAATGTGAATCCGAATATTTTTGTGAAGCAGTTCTTGCGCTGTTCTTCGTCGAGTGAGTGAGGGTACCGGAGGCCCAACAGGGGGGAAAGAGGGTTAAAGGTTGGCAGCGCAACTTTGACTCTACTAGTGTTGCAATCGCTTACCATCAGGTGATCCGACTGCTCGTCTGCCACCTATCGCATAAAAACCCCGACACAAAAACGACGAGATGTTATACTTGTAATTTCGACGTCTCCCTGTAGGATCGTAGCTTAAAAACGTATGAACTGATTGAAAACTTGTAATAGTCGGGAGTGTTAATCGCTACGTTTGATGTCTTCCAGTTCAAAATAGCCACCGGCCCCAAATTGATAGATTACATATTTTGACTTAATTTCTAAAATTATTTTTAAATCGACATTACAAATATTGCAGATTTCGATACAACACTAGTCGCTTATTCTTTGCTAACTTATATATAAAACAGCATTATTAAAATAACTTGTTTTTATTTAACTAAGTTAAGAATTACCATATAAAGCATCTAATCCACACTTAAACCTATAATAATACTAAGGATTTAAGTAAATCATAAATAAAGATGTATGTTACATCAGCCTCAGATTATCCCATGGAACATAAATCTTGACAGCTTGTACTCTGAAGGAAATGAAAACATACGCTTTAGCAAACACTGTGCAGTCACAGTATAAATATTTTCAGTAGCGACGCGTAGAACATTTCAACGTCAATAATTTTAAAGCTAAAATTCAACCTCATTTTTTTAAGCTAGAGTGAACAGGCCACTTCTGGGTATGCCCACTCCATCGTAGGTTTTTCTCCACTCTGGAGTTCAGTATGAAGCCAAGGGTAAGCTCATCTATCTTCTATCCTAACTAATATTATAAATGCGAAAGTAACTCTGTCTGTCTGTCTGTTACTCTTTCACGCCAAAACTAACTAGAACTAGACTAACTAAAGAGATAACTTCCATGGAAAACGACAAGGCTTATAAGTAAACCGAAAACACGAAATGCTTGCGCCATGTAATTGGACACAGCGCCATCTATCGGTTCATTTCTGAATTACGGTCCCGAAGCGAAGTGAGGGCGGGCCACTAGTTTTCAATAAAAAGAAACGACTCTCTCTACTGTCCCTTTTGACTATCATAGTCCTTAAATAGTGGAACCAGCCCGAGTGGATCATCGTATATACGTGTAAAACCATTTGAAAAAAGTAAATTCTTGCAAAGTTCTTCTCGGTATAAATCGATATTCCAAATCAGCGGTACATTACAGATTTGACATTCATAAATGTTATATAAGAGCTTAAAATGAATAAAGATTTTTTATTTTTTGATTTCAACAATTTTATTGTGAGTATCAATACTATCAATAGTCTAGCAATCAAAACAAAGCAAGGTTCCTCACGATGTTTTGCTACTGGGAACCATTATACTATGCCAATACTGTAGAGTCGTCGCGAATGCTATGATTTACGATATATGATATGTCACAGATAGGAGCGTTTTGCTGGGAATCGTTCGTGGATTTTTCAATACCCTTGAGACATTTCTACATCTTCTTGTTGCAATTTATTAAATGGTAGCACTGGGAATTCTTGGTGGTAAGGGATCACCGCCCACGAATACTTGGAATACCTTAAGGGTTGTAAAAGCGCTGCCTTTTTGTAAAGGCTGCTTCCGTTTTGTTTCTGAGAATTTCGTCGTATTATAGACATCATTTTTCACATTTACTAGTGTTGTTGTATCTTTGGAATTTACACCTGTGTGTGAACTGATTTTATTGGATCAAATGTATTGAATATGGTCGCAATGACCAATAGGTAACGAACTTCTTTATCATGGGAAATGAGCCCAACGACGAAGCGCGTCACCTGATACTAAATGATCATCGCCACCTTTGGATATCCGTTACACCAAATGGAGTACAAACCGTGGGAGAGCCACGCTTTGGCATGAATGGGGCGTTTCGACCGGAGTGATTATGAATGTGTGAATGATTGATACTATGGCCGTACAGAAGACTAGCGATAACAGCGTCTGCGCTAAGCTTCTTCGAGTGAACGAGGGTCACATTTTGAAAAACAAATTTCATCTACTTTGGTTCACATTTTATCTAGTCATCAATCAAAGAAAAAAAAGTCACATAAGAGCGTTTTCCTTTGAATTAGCTTGCTGCCAGAAATTTTCCCGGCGTCATTTCCAAAAAGTCCTATTTAAAAGGGCTGCAAAAAGTACAGTCAGCCACGAAGTATCGATGTCGTTTACCGCTCGGCCCGCGCACAATTCGATTAATTTGTCTCCCACCAATCGTCGGCAGGTACAGTTAGGGATGTGCTCTTTTACATGAATGTATCAACTGTTTTTAGCGATAGCGACAAAATTTTTTCTTTTTTACTTTACAAAGATTTAAACTGGTGTTATCAAGTGAGCAAACAGTTATGTTGCTTATATAAAAATTTTACTTTTTATGTGATAAATGACAGACGAGCATGAAGATCGGCTTATGGTAAGCCATTGTCGCCATCCATAGACCTATGGCTTAAAATATTCTATTTTTGGTTTCGACTCTGGACCAGCCTTTTTACAGGGAAAAAGGAAGGTTTTTTTTTGCTAGAAGAGTACCAGTTGTCAAGTTATATCTGCCACCCATGAGCATCAGTGACATAATATCATCGTTGACTAATAGAGCTCATAACCTCTGCGACCCTGAACATCTCCAGTCAGAGCTTGCGCATGTTCAGGAGGTACTTCGACGAAATGGATATAATATGCCAAAGTTGTTGAGAAGGCAAAGAAGGAAGGAAAGATATCCAGAGGTGAACCGCCAGGCAGCGTTTTTACCCTATATAAAGGCATAACGGATAAAATTGGAACAGTACTGAAGAACTTCTCCATTAAGACTGTATACACTCCGTTATGTCAAATATCTAAACAACTGCGGTCACCAAAAGATGTTATACCGTTCCAGACTCCGGGTGTCTATAAAATCGATTGTAGTTGCGGTAGTTCTTATATTGGACAAACGAAGCGGACTATTGCAGAACGTGTCAAGGAACATATCGCAGCTATTAAAAATCGACAAGCGAATAAATCGGCCGTAGCTGAACATTTATTAGAATCGGGAGTTAATCATTGGATGGAACTACATGACCCAAAAATCCTCTCCACCGAGTTTTTTTTTAAGCGATTTTTATTGTTTAGTGGAGGCCGCAGTCGTGGCAGGCCTCCCACCAGGTGGACCGACGATCTGGTAAAGGTCGCGGGAGTCCATTGGATGCGGGTGGCACAGGACCGATCTGTGTGGAGAACTTTGGGGGAGGCCTATGTCCAGCAGTGGACGTCTATTGGCTATTGGCTGAAATGATGGAGGCCGCGTGCAGGAGGCCGCAACCGTGGCATGCCTCCAACCAGGTGGACCGACGATCTACTGAAGGTCCCGGGAGTCCCTTGGATGCGGACGGCACAGGACCGATCTGCGTGTGTCTCGAATAATATATCGAATTCGAATATCGATTATTTTTTCACGTCCCTACAGTGAGTCAGTTTTTTCACCGGTCGGGAACGGAACACCAATCAGGAGTTGATTGCGAATGTACCGCGTTTAAGGTGCAATGAAATTAGTGGCTCTTGATATTTGAGCCGGGTTGATGTACACTGAGAGACTTGAGTAAGTACTCAATATCTGTATACCATATCCATAGTATAGATTCAGTAGGTAGATAGGTGGTAGACGAGAAGATCGTTCCCTGATGGTGAATGGGCTTCTGGTGCAGTGAAACACAGCACAGACGCATCTTCAAGCTTACTTTGACACCGTGTTATCATTTCCGTCAACGCTAATTCACACTAAGGCTCTTTCACGGTTAAAAAAATACTTAAATCCTACTTACACCCCTTCAAAATCGTCAACGATGCCGCAAAACCAATGGATTTACCATGCAAGATGAATAGACACACAAATAATCAACTTATCATCTGCATCAACCTTGAGCCGACTGGCGACTGCGCAGAAAAAAAACTAAAGTCAATTTTCTAACCTAATTCCAAGGATAGGTCATATTTCATGGTGAAGAAGGATTAGGCGACAAAGGCTTTTTCCGGAACCCTTAGCTCCCGATGAGTCTCGAGCCCTATTTCTCAGAAGCATACCTCGGCTCCCCTTTGTAAGGGAATCGCATGACGGATAGAGTAGGAAAGATCAGTGAGAGAAAATCGCACCTAAACACGCGGTCAGATTTTTTTTATGTCAGATAGGTGGCAGACGAGCAGACGGTTCACCTGATGGTAAGCGATGGCCGCCGACCATAGACACCTACAACACCAGTAGAGTTACAAGTGCGCTGCCAACCTTTAAACCCCTGTCCCCCCAATTGGGCCTCTGATGAAACACAGCGCAAGCGCTGCTTCACGCCGGTCTTCTGTGAGGCCGTGGTATCACTCCGGTCGAGCCATTCCTCCCCTCGAATTGGACCTCCGGCTTCTTGGCGAAACACACCGATATACAAATGTATATCGGAAATGTATATGGGAAATCCCAGCAGACCTAGACTCGAGATATTTTATAACATTGACCAGACCATGTATTGAACCCAAAATCTGCGCCACACCTTAACCAAGCACCATCAGTTTGAATTAATATAACATTCTCTCTCGTTAAAGCTACATAAGATCCATTTAATTTTCGGTTGCGTCTAAAGATGTCGCTTTGAAGTCCGGGGTACGCTTAGAAAATTGGGGACTCTAGTAGCTGTAAGAGCTGTCGTCTCATGTCCGCAACATTTGACTCTTTAAAAAACCTGTACTACGATTTTGCGTTTTGCGGAATCGTCAATTTATCACACCTCGTATGACAGTATATCAATTCTGAATCGTGAAATATAGACTCTCCTAAATAAATATTATGCAATGCAGATACTGGTGCAGTTTGTCTACCATACATATAGGGATCCGGATGATTTGTAGGTTCAAATTTAAATTGTTGAGAAGGAAAGCGAGGAAAAATGCCTGATATTTATCTGCGTTATACGTTTCTTCCTCTAGAATAGTAAATGAGCATTCCTGCTGATGGATAGTAGCATACCGCTGCAGCAATATTGTGTAAGTTATAAGAATATAACCCTTTACAATCCTTCACGACTTTTTTTGATCACGCAAGAGGCCGCATGTGTTTTTTCCTACAAAGAGATAGTTTCACGAACGATCCAGGTTAGTTGCGTCTCCAAAAGGCCTTTTTGCCTACGCGTCAGAATTTTTTGAAAATCGAGTTTCACTATAATATCAAGTCGGTTGTAAAAAGGGCTAAGAAGATCCGAGAAGTATTTTTTGGTATTCATAAGCTGTCATTTGAATACTTTCTTTTGATACTAGAGGCAATAGAGTCGTGGGTCACTAGTTGGTTAGTTATCACCGCACGAGATCAAAAAGGTTGTAGATGTGTTGCCGGCCTTTGAGACACATATGCTGACGTAGCTGTGTTTCGTCGAGTGAGTGAGTATCGGAGGGGATTAAAGGTTGGCAGCGCGCTTATGACAAGAATGGCAAGTGTCTATGGGTGGCGGCAATTCCTTACCATCTGGTGGTCTCGTTTGCCACCTATCTCTTAAAAGAATTCGCCAATTTTAGTCGAAGTTGTAAGGAGATTCCTCACTGTCGTTCATGTAGTTGTGAATATATTCCGGACTTTCGGCTCATTTCGATGCGGGTAGCGGCACAGTTTAGCATTGTTGGCTTTTTCGGCCTGTGTCGTGTCCCGTCGCGTTCTACTTTTTGTTTGCGTAACGTTACAGTTTTGTTGGGCTTATTTTTTATCCTTTAGGCTAGTGGAAAAGGATGATCGAAAGCTATTCTCAAAAAAAAATTGAACAAAAAAATAAATACCTAATTAAGGACTAATTATATAATAACTTGATGATTGGTTGCCGTAGTCAAAAATCGGCTGGAGAGTAACATTACATCTCAAGCAAAATCCCGTCGTCAACTTTGTATCATCAATCAATTTCAACCCGATTGTTAATAACAACTTCGCTACAATGATTTTTTCATTACATTGCCCACCCTTTTCCAATTTCCCAAAGTTCGCAACTGACCAAATCAGTGTAAACAAATAACAAATTTCCAATTACTGCTCAAAGAAATACCAATGCCCACTTGATTAAATAAAATTAATTGTTCATCAAAGCCTGTCAGACGGCGCATGCCCGAATGGCAGCCATGTTTTGGCTTAAAGTCATAAAATAATTTTATTATTCACAGAAGAATGGCTGCCAACATTGCCAAACAACAGGCTACACACACATTCATACGCGCTTACAATCATCTCGACGTGTTTTGTCGTGAATTACGCAGAGGCAACCTGCGAAAGTTACACTACTACAAAATGAAATTAGAAATATGCTTATTTAGTTATGTTCTGCGACTTTTGAAAATTCCTTGAAATTATTTTCCTCCACACCTAATGAATAAGTGACGTGACCGACTTTGTATTAGTACAGTAAAAGACGTTTAACAATACACCCCGTATTTGAAAGATTGCTTAAAAAATTTGGCTCGAGTTCCACCACTATCACCGGACGCCATTTTGTGCGTTCCAAAAAGAAGATGGCTGCCTTGGCGACGCGGTTTCAAAGAAATTTCGTGGTCCCCTGTCCTTTTGTTCTTGCCAGCTAGAAAACGAAAAAAGCTTAGGGCGAGACGGTTGACCCTACTCAAAGCAATCTTGCTTTGTCGTTCTGTCGACATTGTGATATTTTAAAGCGTCGATGCCGATAACTCAATAATAAAGCAAAAGGAGTCTCGTTTTCTTTGAGGGCTTTGATTTCACACTATTTTGAGTTTCATTTGTAAAGATTCGTTTTTCCATCTTGATTTAATTAAAATTGTTTTTGTTTTCTTTTACATCAATTACAATTAAGTTTCTGTTCAATAGGTAGAATTACCTACTTATTTTGTCCTTTGATCTACACCTTTTTTATAAAAGTATTATAAAAAAGGCAATTTACCAATTTAGACAAACAATACAAAGCAATAGCAAATGTTCTGTTATGAATTTTATTGCGTAGTGGGTGTTTTATTTTGTATGGAATGTTTCTTATTAAAAGCGTGTGTTCGGGTGAGATCTACTCAGTTTTGAAGCGATCTTCAACTGATTTTTATTTTCAATTCAAACCATTGTTGTTAGATGCACTTACTCGTTCGGTCAGTAGGGCGCCCACGCTATCGTTGGCGGGATGTAGTAATCCAACACCTGCAAATTTGAAGCAGGAGATTGGCGACCAGCTGCACAAGACTGAGACAAATGGCGACATCTCATATCGGAGGCCAGGACTCATTTTGGGTCGTTGAGCCATCGGAGTAAGAAGTTGTTAGATGCGTAATATTTCTGAAAAGTTATTTGATTTTAAATATTAAGGTCGTATTGAGGATCTCAGATCAAAAGCCGCCAATGAACTGAACAAGCAGCCTTACATCCTAAATCGTGCCAAAGCGAAACAAATTAAACACAGCACCCGTAAAATTTCCGATTGGCTCACAGATTGGACGATCAAAGAAAATACGTCACTCGCTTTGAATTCGTTATTTGCGCTGGATTTGACGATCCACTTAGCGGAGTAAAGTGAAATCATTACGGTTAGAGCTAAGTCATTTACGTCGAAATTTCAGTTGGGAGGGCTTACTAAATTGGAAGTAAGTACCCTTATACCTTTTTGTTCGTAAATGGTTTAAGACAGGAAATTTGTAAAAAGGTTTTTCATAAGATTGCTACAGTTACATAAGGATATACATAAGGATGCTCATGGGATCTTTAACGAGAGACTACGACGAAAATTCTCATAAGGTTGAAAACTATTCAACAGCGACTGCTGTCTCCCGGCTTAACATGTTTATTGCTTGAGTCAAAAGCTTGAAAAGTAGATGATCAAAATCAAAGTACATATTCATTATTCACCAATTTTCCTTTCGCTGCTCAAGATTTTTCACAATGTCGTATGTACCTGAAACAATAATATTTGAAATTATTATATACCATTTATAAAGAGGTTAAATTCTTAAATTAACGATAAGGCTAATAGGTTAACAGAAAAGGCGTTTCTTGCTCGATTTAATCGACACCCAGCGCCATCTCTTGTACAAGTTGAAACTAATGCCCCGAAGCAAAGTGAGAAATATTAAGAAGAGCAAATATATTATGTTATAGATTTTCCTTTATATAGAACCAATAAAAAAATATATCGGACACATCAACAAAAAGTGCGTGATATGTTAAAAATAACTATAATTATCATAAAATACATAGGCGTTCAAATGACAGCCCTTTTTTTCGTCGGTTAATAATCTGACAACATTCATTACATGCACGCAAGCCCTTGTTTTATGGACATCAGAATCAAGATAAGTAAAATGAATATATAGGTACATAATAATTTATGTACTATTAATAATTTATGGATTATTATTAATCGAATCATAGTAAATGATGTCGATTTTTTCAAACATAGGTCGGATTTGTAATCACATCACGAACTGGTGATCATCAATCCGCATCACGTAAGCGTTATCGTATCTAATTAAGCCTAATCCCATCATAGCAACTATGACTTGATTTCCTGGAGGCCTTTGCCTTGCAGTGGGACAGTATATAGGCTCAAACGATTTCTAATTGATCTGCCCCATTATGATGTGACCAATATCATCATTGACCACAGCATCTTAGAAGATTAAAGTTGCAGCACTAGGAGGTTAGTGGGATTCCACACCTACGAAGATGGCTATGGAGGCCTGTTGCTGCCCGGCATATTTTACCACCATTAGCACAGAATACTTAATAGTACATGTACAGAAAGCCCACTCCTAAAAACCGTTTATGGAAATGAAGACTCAGGCTACCATAACATAACGTTGAAATTCCGACCGCCCAGCGTTCAATGCCTACTATTATTCATACCTAGAAGTGCGTTCTCTTTCTATCGCAAGCAACTGTCGCGCGTGGGTCGCCGCTCGTTCTTGATTTTCTACTAATTTGCCCCTCCGGAGGGGCCGCCGCATGTACTTGCAAGTTCGATACCTACACGCGGAGTGGGACAGGTCTTGCCATTAGTTAGGATACGAGTATTAGTTAGGATAGCCTTTTCTGAGAGATAAACCTGTGACAAACAGAGAAAATATCTTTAGTCCTATATCTCTAGATTCTCCGTCACCCGATATTTTTACTGCCATTTTGGAGCAGGTGCGTCGAACACCCTTCCACGTTCCCTCCGGACCGATGTCTCTATCCCTCTAGGTAAAGTTATTGCATTCTGTCTGATATTGGATCGGTGCATATGGAAAGTGACGGCGTTTTCTAATGCAATATTCTTAGAGCAGGATATGGGTTGCATTGAAATGGAACGGCAGATTTCTAAATAGCAATTAACTTATTACCTCATCATCGTGTCCGTAAAGCCTTTTAATGTCCCCACTGCTTCACATGCTCTTGGCTTCATACTATGCTCTTGGCTTCATACTATGCTCTTGGTTTCATACTAAGCCCTACTCAACTCTAGAGTTGAGAAGCCTAAGCAGGCCTCTCCCACTCCGCGTGTAGGTATCCTACTTGCAAGTACATGCGGCGGCCCCTCCGGAGAGGCTAATTAGTAGAAAATCACGAGCGAGCGGCGGCGCATGCGCGACAGCTGCTTGCGATAGAAAGAGAACGCACTAGGTATGAATATTAGGTGTTGAACGCTGGGCGGTCGGAATTTTAACTTTATGTTATGGTAGCATGAGTCTTTATTTTCTATAAATGGTTGTCAAGAGTGGGTTTTCTGTACTTGTACTATTAAGTATTCTGTGGCCTAAGATAGAACGAACTTACCCAGAAGTAGCATATTCAACTTTGAAATCTTTGGAATTGTGGTAATTGGAGGAAACAGATGCAGAAAATGACGGAGGAGTGAAATCGTTTTGTACGGTAACATAAGTCCGTTTTACCGTGGGAGAGCCATGATTTAGCATAAATGGGCCGACTCGACCGGACTGATATCACGGCCTCACAGAAAACCGGCATGAAGCAGCGCCTTCACTATGTTTCGTTGAGTGAGTGAGGGTACCGGAGGCCGAATTGGAGGGAAAGGGAGTTTAAGGTTGTCAGTACACTCTACTGGTCTATGTGCGACGAATATCGCTTACCATCAGGTGATCCTTCTGCTCCTTTTGTACAGTCAACCACACATCAGGTTACCACAATCTGTCAAATTTCCTCAATTGATATTCAACCTAATGTGTTTGACAGTAAGATGAGAGTCGATTGAAGAAATTTGACAGTTTTGTATACTTAGATGTGTGGCTGTACGTACGTAAACATAAGTTAAAGCACTGGTATTAATACTACTGTGATTGGAAACAACTTCCCAAAAGGGATATCTATCTCAGTATACCAAAGTTGGCAGGTATAACTCACTTTATTGACAGAAGTTTCATCCTCCAGGCAATTGAGTGATTTACGAATGAGGGTAGGTAACTCCTTTGAGGACGGTATCCCTCCAAACTTGTCTTCCCTTTTAAAGTTTTTGTCCCCATTTCGGATGTAAATTGGAACTTAATTATTTTGGGTGCTTTGTCAACTCTATATCATTGATACTATAGCTCTATTTAAAAAATATATTCACATAACATCTCATTGATTGACCTGATTCCGTATTAAAAGTAGCTTAAGCACTTGTGTTACAGACATAGACAACAGAGGAAACATAAATATAATACTTCAATTCATATGCATATAACACCTTGACACTGAACAAACACAAGTGTTTGTCCAGGGAAGGGATCAAGATTTTGGCGTATAAAGGAGGGTTACTGCCTAAGGCCAGCCTTGCGCAAATATAGGTGGGTTATTCTTATAGAGCTGTGATTAAACCCATATTCTTCTGAAATCGACATTAGAATCATCAAATGTACCAATAATAGGTATATAAGACATGTCCTTAACAACATTTACCTAACTTTAACGTTATTTAAAAATTGTGATGTAAACGGAGAAGTATGGATTTAAAGACATCTCTATAGGAATGACCCAGGTACAGTCAACAGCAAAAGTAGATGATCAAAATCAAAAACTCCATACTCACTATTGAGCGGAATTCGCGTCAGAACTGTACAAATCACTTTGAGTCTATACGGAGTTTGCGTCAGAACTGTATGAATCACTTTGAGGCTCTACGGAGTTTGCTTCAGAACTGTATGAATTTGACACCATACAGTTCTGACGCGAAGTCCACCCAATAATGAGTATAGAGTTTTTGATTTTGATCATCTACTTTTGCTGTTGACTGCTCTTGTTAATTCGTAATATCAAAACGCACTGGTCCTACAACAAAGAGTAACCTCATACAGATGGTGAACGCGTTCGAAAAGCGAGTAATTTAAAATGTATTTCCGTTAACAGAGCCATACCCACAATTGCGCACTTATTGTCCGTAGAGGGAGCCACTTACATTTCAATATGAAAAGAACAGGAAATTGGTTTCCAAGTACGACACCGATTCAATGCTTCCCGTGGTTTGTATCGATTGGCATAGATAAAATGATCGAAATAATATTTTTCGTTCAAATCTGAACCCTATATCTTTTATTTAGAGACCACTGAAGGAACGGAAGTGTACGACTTTTTGTTGGAAAATAATAAAGCATTAATAGCGTGTAAGTAAATGGAATAAGGTTCATAATTGTCGTATACGAGAAATATACCGTATGGTATGGATGGAAATGTAGGGAATTATTAGTTGTACCTACGTAGCATAGCTAAGTACCAAAACTGACAATGATTCAATTAGAAATCAAGGTGAAAAGTTCAGGTGAAAACTCAAATTACAAAATTGGGTAGGTACAGTTAGTAAAACAACAATACATTTTGAATAAAAAATATTTTTTGTATTGTAGGTAGGTACGTACAAATATTATTATAATATTTTGAATAAAGGATATTTCCATTCTTTTATTAAAAGTTTATCAACAACAAATAAATTTTGGGGGCTCCCTGTACTTGAAACTAAAACTTTTTTTTCATCAAATCCATACGTGTGGAATTTCTATGTTTATGTATTATCTATTAAGTTTTTAATTAAAAACATAAAAGCCGGTAAATAAATAGATTGACTTGGCCATCGCACGAAAACACGTTACGATTCTCACAACTTTATTTGGCAAAAGAAATAAGTTGCGAAACATGGTTTATTTATTCCAGTTATGCTTTTGATGACATTTAACTTACTAGGTCTTTTTTTAGTCCGTTGGTAGCACTGTTTTTATGAATACAAAGTAGACAGCTGCGAGGCCCATATATGACCCGCACCTGTATTACGCTTTTTGACATGTCTTTCCAGATTAAATGCGCATCGAAAGATATTGTCGCATTAATGAAGGACATGTCGTGTATCATCACACGCGTGAATGCGGTCATCAAAATGGGTATTGGGTTAAAGAAAAATAGCGCCAAGTTCGAGTGATCGGGTGCACGATTGGTTCTGTCCTTACTTTTTAAATGTGGAACTAGTAACATTGATCTGAGTAGTTTTATATCTGTTTCTGCCTTTTCAAAATACGTGTTCCAATCTCTCTTTTATCTTTTTGATAGAAAATTAAATGCCCTGATAATTGACCAAAGGTTTTCGAAGTAGCAATCAAGAAATATTGTAGTTACTTTTTAAAAATGTATGAAATCTTAATGATACTTTATGTACTTACCTATGGCTCTAAAAACATGTTCCACATAAAATGTACTACCTATACGCAAAATTACAAAATTTAAATTTTCAATTTGCTCTAGTATCGGTCATTTTCAAAACTTCAAAAATCGACGCGATGATGTAAAAATTCTGACGCCAGATTTATCAGGGACTGAAATTTAGTAAAAATAAGGATACGTAGTTAATTTATTTGTGTTACTATTGTCTGATAGCACTTCGTAACACCAATTCTTATATTATAACACCTTTTACGCTTTAAGCTTATTTTATATTAGCTCACACTTTATATCAATACAAAAAAGTATTTCTATTAACTTATTCCTTTACCGTAGGGACCCTAAACGAAGTTACTTTTGTTTATTTTCTCCCGTTCTACTGCAAACGTAAAGAGATTGCGCCGGAGTCGACAGCGCAGCAATTTAACGAGATAATCCACCGTGCATATTACACGCGATCCTTCGCGAATTGATTGAACTTGGCCTGAACTTGACTACTTGAGATTAGATGCACTTTAATCTGTGATGACGTAATTAACCGTCTGCTCGTCTGCCACCTATCAAATAGAAATATATGTTCCTGCACACTCATGAACGCCTCGTTGCGTTGGTCCAGTGGTTTAAGTACCGGGACGTGATTTCGGGGTTCGTTTCCCCTGGTCGAGCAAAAAGTATGTTCCGAATTTTGCGAACATAGCTCGGATTTATGATCACCGCAAGGCAAGCGTGGTTATTAATGATATTTTTGAAGAAAATAAAACATTACAGACTTAGATCCAAGTAAATTGTATTTTTCAAGATGCAATACAATATTTCTAACACGCGACAAGTAACAATAAAGTTAATTATTGCTAAAACGGCCACTTTTAGCAATAATTGACATTATTGTTACTTGTCGCGTGTTTTATAAATTGTATTGCATCTTGAAAAATCCAATTTACTTTTATCTAAGTCTGTAATGTTTTGATTTCTTAAAAAATATCGTATTTTCGCCACAATCAGTGTAAATAGGTATAGCCCCTTAAGCCTGATCCCATCATAGTAGCGATGACTTGATTTCTTTTATACAGGCCTTGGTCCTGCAGTAGGACACCATGACATAGTCTTGAAATTAATAATAGCTTTAAAGATTTATTAACCCTTATTATATCACAGTCACGTATATCACGTTTTAAATTGTCTGAAAAAAAGAATCAGATTTAAAAACCAGATTTTATATTTACACATTGACATAACACACAGAAAACGCCAAAACTGAATCAAAATTTCAATTAATTTATTTTGATAGAATTTTTGTACGGATGATTATTATTTTTAAACAATTGATTTATTTTTACTTGGAATGCATTATTTAGACAACAATACTTATAATAGATATTTCATTTTAATATAATTCAAATACCTAGGTTAGATGATACTTAAGACACTCAGGTGTAAAATTTTATTGCATTGCACCCAGATAGCATCTTGGGTTTTTATTACTTAAATAATAATATAAAGTCATAAAAACTCAAGTAAGTATAAAAAATACGCAGTGTAAGTCTACATAAAGTAAACATATTTATATCAGGGATACTATGCTCGATTTTATCGATGGGGATATGCCAACCTTTTAACCTCCTTTATCTCAGTAACACGGAAAAACAATGTTTCTTGAAGGTGTCTCGTTAGTATAAATCGTTATTCCGAACCAATGGTAGATTATAATGTACACTTAATAAACTTATATTTAAACATCGTCGCGTTTAGTCCCGTTTATATCAAATATATATATATATACTTTCTTCTATTTCCATTAAGTTAATAAGAATTGTATAAACAAGACAAAGCTGGCAAAGTAAGGATCAATTAAAATAATTGAGAGTCTTTCTGAGGACCTTACGTATAACAAACATGCAGTTAAGTGCCCATGGTTGATGTCTTTATGTCTTAAGAAATAAGAACCAATTGTGTGCAGATAATGTGAGGCTGATAGTACGTTATAGAAACAAAGGCGCAATATTTTCTGGCTATCCATCAAATTTATGAGCTACGTTGTTCGTCATAACGAAGAAAATGGGTTGGGAGAAATCTTCGTCATGATCCGTAGAAATTAACGCGGCTTTGTGTCACAGTTGAGCTTACTTTACCAGTAAAGCCATTCTAAAATGAAGCACTTAAAGAAAATCGTCGGCTTAGCACGAGGTTTGGTGTGGTTTGGTGAGCTTAATTGGTAGAATAGCCAACAGGAATGTAGAAGGTTGCGGGTGTGAGTTCCAACTGAATCCCCTCCATGATTTTTACTGTGCATTATATACTTAAAAATAAATTGCAAAAAAAATGCTTCAAAAAGAGACATTTTCTATTTTGCTTCTTTGTGCGGCCTTTTCCGCAATAGGGGTTCAGACGTGATTTTGCGTTTAGGTAATATTTTAGGGTATATTTTAAAGACATTTGGGAGTATTTTTCATAGAGAGCTATTTAATATACAAGAATGATCTGTAAAATATACATACGAGTAACATATTGTTCTTTTCATGGCTTTGGTTCTAGTATACAATCAGATTACTAAACAGATAGATATTCTTTATGGCATAAAAACACGTGTCAATAATAATAAGACCGTACATCAAACGATATTGATTTGATTTTCAATAGTAAAGTTAACGTTCTAATACCAATTAAATGAACATCTTTCTTATTACCTTTCTTTATTTCCACAACTAGTGGCCCGCCCTCACTTTGCTTCGGGACCGTAATTCAGAAATGAACTAATAGATGGCGCTGTGCTAAATTACATCGCGCAAGCGTTTCGTGTTTTCGGTTTACCTATAAGCCTTGTCGTTGTCTATAGAAGTTATCTCTTTATAAATAGATAGATAGATAACTATGTTTACAACTTCATTCACTGTTCTTTCTAGACTGTGAAGTTCTAACCCAGATTAATAAGGCGGTCGTTATTTTTAGACGCGGGTCTGAGGGACCCACCGCGGCAAATGCGGGTTAATGGCGTTTTTCAAATTGCCGCGAAATACCCCGCCGATAATGGCGGTAGGATTACCTTGCTTGTGGTTCCCAAAGTGGAAAAAATATCCCCCTTGTCATCATCATAATCTTCATCATCAGGCTAGCTTGACATAACTTTTTTTATGATATAGGTGGCAGAGAAAAATAGACGGCGGCCACGAGGTAGACCGAGGAGGCGATGGCGGGATGAGCTCGACACCTATTGCGCCAACTGGACCGTAGTCGCTCAGGATCGTGAAATGTGGAGGAGGGGTAGGGAGGCCTATGCCCAGCAGTGGGACACGACGGGCTTTTAATAATAATAGGTGGCAGATGCGCCGACGGATCACCTGATGGTAAGCGATTACCGCCGCCCATGGACACCTGCAACACCAGTGGTGTCATAAGTGCACTGCTTACCTTTTAAACCCCCTTTCCCTGGAATGGGTTTCCGGTGCCCTCACTCACGCAGCAAAACACAGCGCATGCACTGCTTCACGCTTTTCTGTGAGGACGTGGTATTTACTCCGGTCGAGCCGCCCATTCATGCCGAAGCGTGGCTCTCCCACTGTTACCTCTAATATTACCTCTCTCACTGTTTGCTCTGCTCTATTAATAAATAAATAAATAATAAATATAATTACTATTAGCTTATTACTTTTTTCTTCAAATGAAAAACGGATATACTTAACCGAATTCACAAGCAATAATCTTAATCAAAACTGTTTCTTATCAACAACAAACTAATTAAAAATAACACGCGTTTCTTATCGTAGCTTGTTACATGAGTAAAACGTTCTGCATAAATAAGGCCATAAATGTTGTATTCTCACTCCGTTTTTGTAATAGTAAGAACCAAAAGTAACAACTTAAGGAATTCATGTTAAAATTTACTACCGTAATTTTACTCATAAGTTATTCAATGATCTCAAAGAGTTATACTATGTCCTCACATAAGACTGACGCGAAGTAACGCTTGCGATATGTTTCGTAGACTTGTGACTGGTTACAGATATCTATGGACGATGGCAATCGCTTACCATCAGGTGATCCGTCTGCTCGTTTGCTACATATCATATAAAAAAAACTATCAAAAAATGGGGAGCAGTGCAACAGTGGAAGCTAATAGGGTAGGCTTTGTGACTACCAATGGGAACTAAAAAAAGATTAACCGATTCATTGCGTAGCACAATTTTAGGGACTTTTTCCCATGGCGGCTAAAAAAATCTTCTGTGACGCCCTTAGGCGTCTTCCGCCATGATTGAACACATAAGTATTGCTTTTTGTCATGATTTTGACTTTTTATGAGTTCATTCGGCGTCATACGCCATACGTAAAAGATTTATATGACGCCTTAAGGCGTCATCCGCATTGAATCTCGTTCCGGATGCTACGAATGCTACCAACTAATGAACTTGTTTACCCCATCCTTGCATTTTTCGTTCTTGCCCTTTGCCACTGTTACGAGTACCTTATTTCGCTGCAAAAACACAATCCAAAATACCTTATACGAAAACTTCCTTGCGTTTACGATGACTTTTACGAGAGGATGTAAAACACTTAATCGTTCGGACACACGCAAGGAGTTAGGCCAAAACGTCCTGCGGTTTTCCCTAACACATTCTTTGTCACATAAAAAACTGGCGAATTCCGTTGGAAAAAAAGCTTCAAGGTTGCATGACGATTTATTTATGAACGACGCTGTTGGCATTTTAACCCTTACAATGCAAGGGGGAATTTTATAACAGGTATTTATTCAATGCACAGGCGGGACGGTTATTTTGGTGAATTTTTATCCCACCAAAAATTTTAATCGCACATGTAGTACTGAAAAAAAAAAAATTTTTTTCTCTCATTTACATCTTTTAAGAACTAGATAAAATAAAGAAAAATAAACACACACAACATCTCGTACATTAACCTGACTTCGTACTAAGTAGCTTAAGCACTAACATACTATGTTACAGATGTCAGACAAAAGAGGACTTATAAATATAATACGTAAATGCATATCTTACACCTAGGGTACCTAGACCCTAAACAAATACAAATATTAATGACACGAATGGGAGTTTAGATGTGCGTTTGAACACGAGAGACACATTATTGTAAAAAAACAAGTATCAGCCTATATACCTACTGTTCCACTGCAGGGCTAAAGTCATCATACAAATCAAGTCATCGCTACTATGATGGGATTAGGCTTAATCAAGCTTGCCTAATGCCGATTGGTGATCACAAACCCGAGGTGTTCGAAATATTCAAAACATACTCTCTGCTCGACCCGGGAATTGGACCCAGGGCCCCGAGATCACAGCCTACTGTCTACTGGTTTAAGTACCGGTACCGGTTTGTGATCAACGCAATTTATTAGTCAAGCGTGGTTATTAAGCCTAATCCCATCATAGTAGCGAGACACAATATTAATACGTATTATGTTATTTTTTCTTTTTAGAGACTTTAGTATTCAAAGTCCATTAATGATAGTATCTGTGCATAAAATTGCAATTTTAAAACTAACAATTTTTCATGCACGCGTATCAGTGTGATAAAATCTTCAATAATAAAGAATGGAATTAAACGTCGTATGTATGTAAATTTCATCCAATTCTCTACGGATCATAAAACGAGTTATTTATATAAAACGCATCATTTCGAGATTATTGAGATAGGCAAATCATTTTAATGCACTTTTATTGGAATCGATATAACTACATTTTACTTTTCTATAGGTATTATGAAACAAGTCTATTAAACAGTTATTGCATAATCATAAAACGGAGGAATATGCACCAATAAAAACGTTATAATTTTTATATGGTCTATATTCTATATCTTTGCAATATTATGTACATTAGATAGTCTACTTGAATCTTAAGTAGGTAGTTTTACTATTGGTATACTTAAGAAATCCATTCAAAACCTGCGAAGTAGTAGAAGGGTTAAAATTTTGTCCCCCGTATCTTAATAAGAATATAAAATTAAGGATCTGGTACACAATGTGAAAATAAATAGTCATGTAGCTATGCAACACATAAATTGACGACCCATTTAGCGCAGTGGTTTGAGACGCAAGGATCGCGGGTTCGATTCCCGCACCAACACAAATGTTTGTTGATGAAACAGATATTTGTGTTGAGTCTGGGTGTTTGTGGTTCCTTCGTTGTTTCTGGTTTCCATAGTACAAGGGAAAACCTTAGTTTGGGACAAGGTATGTGATGATGTCTCAATTTATTTATTATTTTTAAATTATTTTGAGGACAAAAGTTACGATTTCAATCTTTCAAACTAACTCATGGATGTAAAGTTACATTTAACGCAATTTGACGGTTTGAAACGAAACAACTGTGTGTATGGTAACAATAAGTAAGTAGCATATAGCATAAAACGTTACGTGGAACTTATCCGTATATCGTGAAACAAACCCTGACTTTCATAAAGAGCCCTGTAGTTATAAGATGAAACAAAATACGGGTACAAAAGTCTTAAGTTACACACGTATACAATTTGTCAGTAAGCCATGTTAGCCAGCGTACGATTAATCGTCATCGCATTATATTGATGTATCGATTATTATCGCGCGAAGTCGATGTATAGATAATTGTACAAACGATTTATAAAATGCTGCGAGAATGCAGTGATAATGGACGCGAGTGAAGGTTTAAGAGAAGGGAACTTTTAAAAAATGAAATAAAAACATTTAAAACTTTGATCATCATAACACATTTGACTTCACAAACAATGATATGTCTGTTTTTTTACGTGGTATAATTAATTTTGGAAAGACATCGTTTCGGCATGGATAGGCCGGCTCAACCAGGGTGAGAGTGAGGGTAATGGAGACCCAACTCGGGGAGAGGGGAAAATATTGGAAATGCACTTGTGGCTCTACATAGGTGTTGATAATGTCTAGGGGCGGTAGCAGGTGGTAGTATGAAAGTTAACCTAAGGAGCTGTAGGTACAGTCAACAGCAAAATCAAAACTCTATACCTACTCACTATTGAGCGGAGTACGCGTCAGAACTGTATGAATTTGACACCATACAACTGTAGGGTGTGGTACCGATAACTCTTAACATTTCATCTTGGTATGTGTATAAGTATGGTTACTTTTTGGTGTTTCAAACCATTTACTATGGTATATGATTACAGCACACATACATCTGTATAATAAGATCAAACACCGCGTATAAACAAGATCAAAATCAAGGCACGACCTTCTTAAATTGCTACGTACATACCAAAATCTGCACAATCGGATTTCCAACGACGTACAATTTTACACAGTTTTTTCCCTTTTGTCAAATTTTCGGCCATCGAGAATCGAAGTACGCTCCAAAACCAGCTGGACACAAATGTGTAAAAAAAGTAAAATGAACGAAAAAGAACAACAATGCAAAAAAAGCAATGGCGATTCCCCAATAATGAGATCAGCTAATACTCGGTTGCATACTTGCGCCGGCAAAGGCTGCACAGTGAAAATATAAAAGAACGCAATGCAATACTCGTGGAAAATGTAATAAAAAGTAGTTGGTGTTCTTTTAGCCCCGATGCAAAAACGACTGTTTGTCTATCTGTCTGTGGCATCGTGGCTACTAAACGGATGAACCGATTTGGATTTTGTATTTTTTTATTGAAGGTTATAGGAGTCGGGAGCGTTTTTAGCTACATTAGATGGCAGCCGTATATTCGCCGCATAATCCGTATATTCTTTATGCTCCAATAGTTGTCTAGCAACATAGATAAGCTTTGGATACCTATACAAAAAGAGCATTGTAATTTAATTAAAACCCACACGTCAATTACCTAGTAAGTAAAAAAATATGCTAAATGAAAAATAAAAGTCGCGTTAGTACCCGTTTTAATTGATTACACTTCTTATTTGTAAATTATATGAAAATAATAGACAAAAAAAAACAATTTTAATTTCGATACTCTCT
Organism: Cnaphalocrocis medinalis; assembly: GCA_014851415.1. Classification (NCBI taxonomy): domain Eukaryota; kingdom Metazoa; phylum Arthropoda; class Insecta; order Lepidoptera; family Crambidae; genus Cnaphalocrocis; species Cnaphalocrocis medinalis. The sequence goes on along the minus strand of CM026277.1, from coordinate 15,679,802 downwards.
TCACCACACAAGGGACGGTCGAATGTAAAGTCACCCTACTGTCTTCGATTTCACTATGACGTCTCGGTCAGGTTCTAACGAGTAATTACCATTTGATTTACGATTTAAACGCTATCGTTAAGTCTGCCAATCGGATGTGAGTTACATGTTAATGTTGGCCTGAATTGAGACATGCGTTGGGGCAACAAATCGCGCATTTTTCAATGTAATTGTACAATAACTGATGGCACGCCGAATAAGGGGCTTAGACTGCGTTTTAATCGTAAATGTACGACGTTGTTTTGCTAGGGATGTGTTTGTTAAGAACCAATAGAATCGTATCGCTAGGCACTTAAATTGAGAGATTTTATTGGTTCGTAGCAAACGCATTCCTCGAAGCGCATCCGTTCTCATCTGTGGTGGAAACGCTGCCTCAGTCGCTTTTTCTGATATAGGTGGCAGACGAGCAGACGGATTACCTGATGGTAAGCGATTACCGTCGCCCATGGACACCTGCAACACCAGTGGTGTCACAAGTGCGCTGCTTACCTTTTAACCCCCCATCCCCTGGATTGGGCCTCTAGTGCCCTCACTCACGCAGCGAAAGACAACGCGTGCACTGCTTCACGCCGGTTTTCTGTGAGGATGTGGTACTAACTCCGGTCGACCCGGCCAATTCATGCCGAAGCGTGACTCTCCCACTGTCGCTCACAATTTTTTTTTAATTTTGTGGAGATAAGCAAAATGCAATCACCTGATCGTAAGCTATTGTCGCCATCATGACATCATAATTGTATTCACGAGTTTTCACTTCCGCTTGTTCAGTCTGGATACTTAGATTAATATCGTCTAGATGGATAGTCTTCATTCAAACGCGTCATCAAAGAGAGGCAAAAAATTGATTAATGTGGGCGTGACTTTACCTCATCAACACGACCACAAACAATTTTTGTCGTATGTACGATCGACTCCACCGTTTTGGCGTACTTCTAAGTGCTTTCCTTACGATGGTTTCTAGCCATAATAAGTATACTCGTATGTCGTCGACTCCAAAATGAGGATACATACACTTCAGTATGTTATAATAATAGTTAAATTATCTGTAGCGCTACCATGAGTTGACATCTAAAACTGGCATAACGTAAATAAACTATTGCTCTGTCTCTTTCTAATGCATCACAATGAAAATGACAAAGCGATAGTTTTCGATAGCGAGGATAGTATTTGAAACTCATGGTAAGGCTACTGATTTCTACTTTCTTACACGAAAGGAATCATTCTGACCGGTAAAAAGTATACCTGTTTCTCTTTTTTTATTCTGTACCCATTACACACATTTTTAAGCCATTTTAAAACTGAATCAAAGTGACATATAAGATATTACATAAATCCAATGGTTTTAATATAAAAGTCATTGGACCATTACGTTAATTTTAAATCGAGAAGATTTTCTGTTAACGCACGAAAATCCACCAGCTCAGACAAAGATAAATGGTAGATATTATGTATGTGTGTCGTGATGAGAAAACTTATTTAAATATGCAAAACACTCTATTTTATTAAAACTGTAAGCTATGACATGCGCCAGAATTCACCCTCTCTCAAAATGTTTAATAATACACACAGTTTTGGTCAAAATAGCGCTGTCTTTGCACAATACTGCATCCATAATACATTTTTATATTCGTTTTATTAAACTAAAGTCGAGATTTTTCGCAGTGCGGTCACACTGGTTTGGCATAGGCTTAATCAATTTATGGCGGGCCGTGGAGTTATTTTCGGGTTTATTCGGCATTTCGTTGCATTTGTCTGTTATGTTTTTTTTTATTACCGACCGATATTTCGGATTTGGCGCGGATGTGCAAACTTTTAACTTAATCTATGCTCCTTTTATTGGTTTGATTCTGCAGGTAGTTTTGTTGCCAAATTGGTAGCGTGCATTTTTGAAAATAAGTTGCAATAAAATATAATTTACGATGTAAAGCGCGTATTGGCTCAAATCGCGTTTTATCATACGGGGTGTAACTAATTCTCTTGACTCCAAATAAAAGTACGTCCATAACTGTAAATCATCTCTAAGGGTGCGTTTCCACAGAAGCGGAGCTGCGTGAAGTTGAGCGGAGACTTACCAATCACATTACTCATCAGAGATGAGTTGTATATTTTGAGCAACGTGATTGGTAAATTTTTGCAAGTCTCCGCTCAACTCCACGCAGCTCCACTTCTGTGGCACTCTTACGATGAGAACTAATAAAAATGAAACGCATTTTTAATTAGTAATACACAGTTTTACTCGTAATAATAAATTTCTAAATATCTATCTCAGAAAATTGACAGTTCTAGAGACAGTAGACGCTACTAGGGATGTGTTACGCCTAGTGGTGTACTAGGGGATCGATTATGTCTGGCTAAAAATACATTACTTGCTTTGGCTAAAACCGTAAAGTGAATAAGACCTCAAAGATATTGTTCTCTTTTGTAAATTAAGCGGTCAAGTGCGTAACCAAGTCTTTATTAAAATTTAACTGGCATGCCAGTACCGTGTTTACAGTTCGTAACTCTGGCCATTGTTACGATTTGCGAATGTTATGACTACGACTAGTTTCACTTGCAGTCATTTGCGTGAATCTAAGTCGTTTCGTGTTTATTGGGCCGTTTGTGCCCTACTGGTATTTTATTGCTGTATACTTCAGTCACCTGGATTTAACGATCTCAGCGGGTGGGTTAGTAAATCACCTGTAAGTGTAATGGAAAAAAAGAGGTAATTATTATTTTTTATATCATAGGTGGCAGACGGATCACCTGATGAGTCACAAGTGCGCTGCCAACCTTTAACCCCCTTTCCCCCCAATTAGGCCTACGGCACCCTCACTCGACAAAACACAGCGCGGGCGCTGCTTCACGTCGATCTTCTGTGAGGTCGTGGTATCACTCCAGTCGAGCCGGCCCATCCATGCCAAGGCGTGGCTCTTCCACGGTTTTTAATTATGTTTAAGTTAAGCGTTCGAGTCAAGCGCGGGAGGAATGATTGGGCAGTCGAAAAAGTTGTAATTTCACTACAAAATAAATCAGCAAACGCAAGTAACAAGGGCATGAATTAGAACGATCTAATCCCCTACTTAGTGATGTAATTGGTTTCCGAAGCTTACATAGTATCGGAGGATTACCTAGTACCTACCAACAGGCGTCTCAGTATCTAGACTAGTCTATAGTACAGTCTATGGCATTGAATGTTGACCATTTTTTTATCTGATAATTAGTAGACAAGATGACAGTACCACGAGTTTGAAATACTATCCTCGCTATCGAAAACTATCGCTTTGTCTCTTTCATTGAGGTGCATTTGAAAAAGACAAAGCAATAGTTTACGTTATGTCAGTTTTAGATGTCAACTCATGGTAGCGCTACAGATCTCCTGGATTGTAAGCGATTTCCGCCGCCAGTAGAAACCTATTGATATTTACGAATTTATAAAGACAAACAGTGCCTATTATATAATTTATGGTATTATCGTTTAACCAACTTTTAAAGGAAACGGTCATTTGTATTTCGAAAAAATATTCTCTTTTTCATACATAACGAACTCGTTGAAAATATACAACAGTAAACCGTCTCTTCTGTAAAATTTTGAAATTTCGATTACCGACTTATTGCGCGGAGGCGGATTTCACCATTTGGTTACTTTTTAGCCATTAGTTAGTTTTGACTACGGATAAAAATAATGTTTAAGACATACATTTTTCATAAAAATCAGTTACAATCAACTTAGAAACAAAGGTCAGTATTATCACAGATTATATATAGTGTAAGTTTTATTAAACTGCTAACCTTCTAATTCCCCGACTGTATTATAATCATCACTATAATCACAATTATTACTATAATCCGATAGGTAGTCAGCTTACTCACGATTAGTTACCTAGTTAATTCCGTAGCTATCTATGAGAACTGGTTGTGAGAAAAATAGGATCAGCAGCTGCAGTCTTAACGCAACTTATTGCCTTCATTTTAGATTGCAATTAAGCACTGCGCAGATTCAGTCAATTACTATAATGTATCTAGGATAAGATAGTTTTTTAACTAATATTTTTAGGTCTGAACCTAAAGTGACCATACGTCCGTATTTTGGTTAACTTTCCCGTTGTCCCAAAATAAGTGAATGGACGCAAAATAAGAGTAAGGGCCGTTAGTTTGATCCAAAGTCAAACTGAACTAATGGTTAAAAAATAGTAACAAATGGTCAAATACACCGTTTAATTTTAGTTGTTGTAATCCCGAAGCCCAGTATTTGTGTCACTTATTATGAATAATAGGTGACACAAATACTGGGCATTACTGTTTTGGTTAGATTTTTATTTTGCTTATTTTGACGATCTGATATGCTAAAGGGGCTTTATTTGTAGCACCGATTATGAGGGTTTCCGGATTAAAACGACTGAAATTTAACGGTACATAGACAAAAAATATTTAGTATATTTAGCATAAACACCAGTCACTTTGACCACTGGTTTAAACCAATGGTACCGCCACTGACTCGAAGTAACCCAGCGCATGCACTACTTCACGCCCGTCTACTGTGAGGATATGGTATCACTCCGGTCGACCCGGCCCATTCATGCGTCGAATTTCAAAGCGTGGCTCTCCCACGGTTAAAACCTTCTATACTTAGACTGGATTACCAACAGGACATATAACATAAATCACGGCATTATATCAGATAAAAAAATCTTTACTACTAGCATAAATAGCTAGCTAAGTATATGCTTACAGTAAAGTGGTTTTTAACCGTTTCAAAGACCTTAGTGTTAGTTAATACCCGTCAAATGGTTATTTTTCGCATCCTCTCTAAGCTAAGCATTTCATTAGTCCACAACCATCGCTTAAGTGTCAGATAGTGCCTTAAGATTAACACGCTAAACCAGTGGTTGTCAAACTGTACCCTATAGGGCGGATCCAGTTGTCAACTCAGGGTAGAGACACAAAATAATTACACAAAGAAAGTAGGCTGCCCACTAAGAGCTAAAAACGTGTCATGTACTCACGCATGCGCACTAACGGGGATATACGCCTTTTCGACCACATTAATCCTAGCCTATGACATAAGATTGTCGAACTGTCCAGGTCGGTGGTAGAGGCCGCGCGCTTATGTAGTCATGCCGGGCAACAAACCATATAGCATATGTCAACGAACTCTTTCTAAATTCAAAATCAGGCTGAGTCTACCTTCTGTGTGTAATTATTTAGTGGTAGAGAGGTCAAAAAGTCAAGGAATTGAAGTCTATCGGAGCCACAGGGAGGATACTCGCTAAAATCATAAAAAAAACAGAGGTCAACTTCTTTTGGTGAGGAGGAGGATATTCCGATAGTAATCATCAGCAACCCCACACTCGTCCACTGCTGGACATAGGTCTCCCCTAACGCACGCCACTGATCCCGATTTTCGGACACTCTCATCCTGCCCACACCAGCCAGCCTTCAAATGTCATTATCCCATCTTGTCGCAGGGCGTCCTACACTACGTTTGCCGAGTCGCGGTCTCCACTCAAAGACTTAAAGCTCCAATGGTAGTCAGTTCTGCGGTTTTACGATAGTATCTATGATTATTTGAATCAAAATAATGCAACCAATACATTTGTCTACTCGTCTACTACCTATCGCATAAAAAAAGTTTGAGAATCTCTATCGTAAACAGAACATTAAGCTATCTCAAGCAGCTCAGTCCACCATTTGCAAATTTACCCCATAATACCTATCTGTAAATGGCTATATTCTTAATGTACTAAGTAATTGGTTTTAAGGCAGCTACCTTAAGCGTCGGACGGTGTCTGAGGATTAACATACAGCTGTTCACCTGAGGTCAGTGTTGCCAGCCATACGAAAATAATTCGAAGCACAAAATTCAGAAGGCTTTTTACTTTTTGACGCGGAAAGGGTACATCCCAGAATTGGTCCAAATTTATTTAAATTTAGAAAAATACAAAGGGCTAATTTATCTGTATGTTTCTTGTGACTACAAGAGAAATATGAAATTAAACATTTTAAACTAAACACTAAAGTAGGTGCAAAAGCCGCCGGTAACACTCGTATGACTTAATTTACAGTAAATAACTTTGGACACTTGCAAAAGCATGTATTACCTATTCACCAAATAACAATGTGAGAGCATTATTATTGATTTTGGGTGACGTTATTATTCGTGTTATTGATGAATTATTAAAGGTTTAGAATGTTTAAAAATGAAAGCAAAATATTTCAATGTTATTCATTAAATTGTTAAAAAAAAAACTCCCAATGAATATTTTTATTTTTTTTATCTTTACATTTTTAGTACGTAAACTCTCTCTGGTTCAATATTTATCGATTATATTCGTTTAGATTGTTCCAAAAAGTTGGTTCCAACTATTCACCGAAAATGTGTTTCCAAACCACAATCTCACGTTTCAAATATGAACACACCTTTAAACATTTTTCCATTGCTTACTACAAAAAAATCCTAAGAATAGTTAACTAACTAACACAGAATGTTTAAAACTTTGCTATGGCAACACTAGCTCAGGCAGTAGCGTTTAACTGACAGGTTACGGTCCGAAACATTTCTAGCGAAGCTTTAGCAAGTTCAGTGTCAGAAAAGCTTAAACCGCAAGCTTTAATATCCTTGAGATTGTAATGTTAAGCTATGGAGAAGCTACTTACGTCCGCGATTAGAGAAAATGAGTGTTTATTTCATAAGTGTAAAGATTAAGATGCCATTTATATTTATACTATTTTTAAAATTAACTTCTATAGACAGTGACAAGGTTTATAGCTAAACCGTAAAGGCGCGATGTAATTGGCATGCTTATTAATAAATTATTCGTGGCCCGCCCTCTCTTCGTTTCTGGACAATAGTTTCACATTCAACCAATAGATGGCGCTAGTGTTTCGCTTTTCCAGTTTACCCTAAGCCTTGTCGTTGTCTCTGTAAGTTACCTCTTTATAAATAGTATAGAAGATATAGACGATAGATAAAGAAGATCAATTAATTTCGATTTGATATTTTACGTAGCTATCTGATCATGTTCGTATGAAAAAAAATATTATATTGGTTCCGATTTTTCGCTAGAGTCTACTCATATCTCGTTTGATATACACCGACGTGTTTATTTGCGTTTATTTACAACTCGCTATGATTTTTACGCACTTTTATTGAGGCATTGCGCTAAACGCCGTAAGAAGTTCTAACTACATCATTACCAGGAATATCCGAGTAAGTCGTTACTTACAGATAGGATTTTATTACCGGCAATTTATTACTATTAAAACTCATCTTAGTTACTATGCCGCCCTTTGGTGCAACTAGTCCGATTACTAGTTTTATTTTTACTGTGGGACTAGTTCTAGCTTTTACACTCTGTATATGCGTATACGCAGTAGAATACAAACGAGCGTCCACGCACATTCCACGTAATGAAAACTTGAGTGAGATAGAAATGTGTACTTTATTGCTCAAAATACAATCGTGGTATTAGGCATAACAAAGTGTATGATTAGAGTTGTCGCACTTTTTAATGGTATAGAGGGCAGACGAACAGACGGATCACCTGATGGTAAGCTATAACTGCCGCCCATGGACACCCGCATCACCAGAGGCGTCACAAGTGCGCTGCCGACCTTTACAACAAAACAAATGGGAAAAGAGGAGTTCGCTAATAAAATCTAAATTCATACAACATGTTATTTTATGTTACGTAGCCGAGAAATAATGTACTTGTAAAAGCACCGATCTCTTTCCACTGTGTCCTATTTTTTCTAGTCGATACTAAGAAAATATTTTTATCAAGATAATAAGAGCATTTATATACTGCCTGGTGCTGTAATTGCGTATGGCAGTATACACTTTCATCATTTTATTCAACTTAGGACTTTATCCTTTTAACGTGAGAGTTCAAACGTACGTCATCAAAGGGGACGTGTACAAAAATAACGACATATTTAGACTGACCAACTGTTAAGCAAAGTGTTTACGATTATGTATATTATTATGGTACAATCAGCTGGTCCTTTCCTAATGCCCTTTAGCCATTAGGTTGTAAATGGGTAATTTTGGCCTGGCGTTCTGAATGTAGATTTTTTTAAAAGTAATAACCACTCATCTGATGCATGTTAATTACTTAATTAAATATGTGTTCATCTGGTTTTATTCGTTTATTTTTTGTATTCAACTGCAAAAGTGCATGTACAGGCATTTAAACAGATTACATGTATTATATTACATGCTCTTTTTGTATGGTCATGCTGCTACTAATGAAAATAATATAACCACCTGTTTCACTAAACAGGGCGTATCTATAAATATTTACATCCCTTGAAACACGTCTTGTCGCGGTGATTCTGTGATATTTCTATGATGGAGGCCTTTGCCCTTCAGTGGGTGGTGGGGGACAGATAGGCTAATTGATACATGATGGGATCAAATTCAATTTCCACTCTATATATTTTCAAACAAAGCCTAACACAAACAACAGATAATAAACGCGTGGGTGGCATGCACCTCTCCGGCATCGGTGTTTGTCACCTGTCACTTTGGAGCCATTATTGCGAAGGTGCGAGACGGCTGTCATCAGCAATGACTAACGTTTAGAAACCATCCAATTACTGCGCCGGCATGCTCTAGTGTAGGAAAGGGCAGTAATGTAATCTTTATTACTACCACGTTACAAGCTATAATACCTTTAGCATTATTGAACTGCCTTTTGTAGCAGTAAACCTTTTACTTTGGTCTATGATATCAAGAACATCAGTATTATCCTAGACCTCCTAGTGTATCCTAGAGTTTACTCATAATATTATAATGTAACTCCATACTGAGTCCACAGAACTTAAAAAATAATATTGCTTTTTTTTATGTGATATGTAGCAGACGAGCAGGCGGATCACCTGATGGTAAGCACTTGCCGCCGCCCATGAATGAAAGTGGAGACACAAGTGCGCTGCTAACCTTTTATCCCCTTCCTCCGATGGGCCTCCGGTACCCTCACTCACTCGGCGAAACACAGCACAGGAGCTGCTTCACGCCGGTTTTCTGTGAGGCTGTGGTATCACTCCGGTCGAGCCAGCCCATTCATGCCGAAGCAGGCTTTCCACAATTTTTGGCTAACGCTTGACCAGCGGCCGAAGGAAATAGGATAGAATAAGGAGAAGGGTCTTAAGCAGTGACAGTGCACTTGTGACTCAATTTGATTGTCCAGAAGCGGTGGCAATCTTCCTGATGGTAACATTAGGTGACCCATCTGCTCGTCGCCACAATAAAAAAAAACACTTTACTGTGATTAATTTCTCAGTAGGTACCCGTTCACCCCACTCTCCTTTTCTGTGATCGTGATGGATTGCTTCAACTTGTTAGTGATATATTCTCAAGTGTTGAACAAACGAAATGAATTGTAGTGTTTTTCTAGAAATGTATTTGCCAAAGAAACATTTCTTCGTAAAAGGATATTTTACTATTAGTATTAATTGATTGTATTAATAGAAATGAGGTGTCGGATAAAAGTAGGCACTTACAGTATGTGGGTTAGATGGATTGATATTTATAGTAACTGATCTTTAATGTCACTTCAAAATTATAATTTGGTTCAAATAAATCTTGATCGGACTTGATCAATCTGAAGACAATAGCCATCGCACATGAATGATCCGAATGAGCTAAAGAGTGATTTAGGTGAAGTTGAGTCCCGTCGGTAATACTGGTTTAGTATATATCAATCGATGTTTCAAATGATCCAATTCACTGATACGCATCATTGCACTGACTCATATGAAAATGATGCGCTCTTTATAAGGATACATTTTTCCCAGATAAACTAAAACTAGATACCGGAGTTTGACATATGGGCAAATTCCCCACAACACGGGTAGTGTTGTTGACGCCCATAATGCCTCACCGGTAAAACAAATCGTTTGTAATGTGGCGGGACCGCTAGCTATTTTTAACATTATTCATAGTCACGCGTACCATTTTTTAGAACCGACTGTACCGGTCGTTGAGCTATCTCGTATTAAATGAGAAAAATAGGATGCCGTTAAAGCTGGTTGATCTGCTCGTGTTTCTTTTTTTATGTGATAGGTAGCAGACGAGCAGGCGGATCACCTGATGGTAAGCAATTGCCGCCGCCCATGGACACACCACCAGTGGAGTGGATGGCAACACCAGTGGAGTCACAAGTGCGCTGCCAACCTTTTATTGCCCCCCCCCCCCGTGGGCCTCCGGTACCATCACTCACTCGGCGAAACACAGCCCAGGGGCTGCTTCACGCTGCCGGTTTTCTGGGAGGCAAAGGTATCACTTCGGTCGAGCCGGCCCATTCATGCCGAAGCGTGGCTCTCCCACAATTAGTGTCTGATAGTTTTTTTTTGTATGACACAAAGGCAAACGTGCAAGCACATAAGCTACACCAGAAGGGTTGCAGACGCATTGCCGGCCTTTTAGGAAGGTTGAGGCACGTTTTTTAAAGATTCAAAATGTCGTACCGGAATGTCTAATACGAGTAGATTCTAATATAATACCTCTGATCCATAATTCAATTTTCAAAAGATTAGGATCAATATTATATAAATAATTATTATTTATTTACAAAAAATCACGATTCAACTTAGCTACGACTCATCAAATATTTACGATGCTACGAAACTTTCTAAAAACTTGACATTCTCATTTATATCAAACTAACTACCAAATTGTTCGCTGAATTCAGCGCCCACTCGTATAACTCGTAGCTAGTTGCGAACTTTTTGGAGCGTTCATTCAATAATCCGATTTTAGCCAGTCAAATCACGGCTGGTTTCTTTCTAGACGTTATTAATTTTATTTTCATCTCGATAATAAATAATGGCGACGTGGTAATGGTATTCAATCAGTCTGGAGGGTGCGACCTTTGGTCTCGAGTTTTATTAGATTTCGGTTTAACTATTTTTTGTTAAGTGATTTCGTCTTTTTACACCAGTAGAGTCACATAATGTGACTTAACTTAGCTTAGTCAATCGTCTCAAATGTAGGCAGAGTATTATTTTTGACAAAAATAACCACTATTATTAATGAATATTCGTTAAATCACACATGAATACGTAGTTTGTACAAATTATAATAATACTAATTACTGTTAGTGGATATAATAAATGATTAGTACCTTCTTAGAACGGTACATATTTGCTAAAGCAAATACACACCTTTCCAAGTACTTTGTCGGCAGAAAGGAGAAACAAAGCAGCTTTATTAGAAGGTAGATTAGTTGTGGTCTATTTGGGTGCCTTTGTGATTTCCATTAAATTCGCGGCTACAAAGGGCTTTGTGGAAGACTTCTAATAGGAGCTAAGTGACCACCTAATAAGCTCGATGTTGGTATTTAGAGCCAAACTTTTTAACCCTTAACCAGGCAACTAGACATATTTTTTTTCATTGGTTTTCAACCTTATCATAACTGCATAAAGTTTAAAATCTGGTGGTCTCATATGGTACGTAGCCTGGTTAATGGTTAATCTTCTTGACACAATGTTTACCGAGACGTGGTATCCTCCGTAGCCAGTCCCTTACCCCGTTTTTAGAGGTTGTCAGCTCTGTAGATGACACGGACAACCCACTGTCACTTCGGCTTGGTAATCCGTTGACCTATATCTTAGGATATCTGCCGGATTAACTCGTTTTCGATATAAAATAATATATAAAAGGAAACTTAACTTTAATTTAAAGTTAAAGAGCATGTAGTGAATAATCTAGCGACTAGTAAAAATATAATAAAAAATAATATCCCATTCCCACAATAACCCAAATGCGAGCAGAATGCTGAATTCTTCTTTTCGCCTCGTCCTCAAAGTTGTTTCAACCTAACTGCAATGTTGCGCGAGACCGAATATCACTTGTGCCCTGTGGCTAGGGGCGTTAAGAATACTGCCAAGGTATTCCCAGCCCGTCGTAAAGGCGACTAAACGGGCTTCGGAGTACGTGAGCATGCCACTACTGGGGAGTGGCTTGCTCAGTATCACGACTCCGCGAGGGAAAAAATCCTACTGGGTGTCCTGGTAGGTCGCGCATTTGGGAAGGGCTGCATTGCGCCAAACAATTGGGCTCAAAGTGGCGAGCGCGATTTGCGGTACGGTTCAGTACCGGTTGTGGGGTATCCGACCGCGATTGCGCTGAGATGGACACCCCAGGGGTTTTGGTTAGGGTTAGAGTCCCACACACCACCTTGTCCCCCACATGTGGCAAGGTGAAGGCATGATGGTTTCCCCTGGGAAAAAAAGACCGAATATCACTTACCCCATTTACTTATTGCCCAAAAGTTATTATTCCACTGGGGAGAGTACCCGTAATCATTGAGTCGAAGGAAACACACGGCCCGCCTAATACAGTGGTATATCACTGTCTTACCCATTCAACCACTGATCGATTGCCTGTTGCTCGTTTCTTAAGGATGTTCCGAATGTTTACAACCTATGATTTTATTTTGCTATTTGTAAAATTGAAATTGAATACTTTTTGTATGTTCTATTATATTTATCTGACATTTAATATTTTTTTGGCTACACAATTTTATACGAGCAGTTACACCGTTAAGCAATTTTATTAAAATCACTTATCAAAAACTTTATTTTTCACAAAATATTTTAAAATTTCGTAAAATATTATTATGACGAAAGCACAAGAATCGAATTTAATATAGTTTAAATCGTTCTTAAAATTGCTTACAAATATTTCTTCTTTTAATTCAAAAATTCTAAATACAAAATATTTAACCAAGTAAGTGGATTTTGTATTAATTTTTCTCCTTCGAAATACTTTTTGTCCCTGGAAAGATCCTTTAAGATGGTAACATTGAAATTAGTTTTCTTATTCGGAGCAGCACTTGCAATTTAATTAGTTAACAACGTTGCGGGGATATTAAAGAGCTGTTTTGGAAAGTAGTTGTATGTACTCCTTTTGTTTTAGTTAAAATTCAATTTAAATCATTCAACTCCTTGTCTTACTCCATTACACTTGTGTCACTTATTTATTAAGTCGAAAGATTTTTCAAATTTAGTACTTTAGCTGCCGCACAAAGAGATGTAACTTAATTAAAATGTTTATTTTAAAATAGTCGTCATGCTTATGAAAATACGTGTCAATATTTTTTCTTCAGTAACAATTTGGAGTATATCGACTAATAGGGCGACTAGGAAGCTATATTTAGAAGAAAACCAAGTCTTGTTCGGCCTGTCAGCTATCAAAGTTGTTAGCGGTGGTTTAGTCGGTTTTAATATATTTTATTTTACTTTAAATATTCTTTAATTCATCCAGTTCACTTTCGTAGATCACAGTTAGTGAACGAACGTATTAAGTAAAGATTTAATAAAAACCAAATAAAATTGATAAACCATAAAGTTTTTTGTATTCATAGCAAAACCTTGTCTATAGTTTTGGACTGTTTCCCCGATTTTTGTAATCTTGAAATCTTTATATTTTTCCTCTTATTTTTCCTCAAGGACCATTTCTCCCCACGACACCCACCAACTTATTACCCCCTTTTTACACACCCGTGAGTGATGGCTCCAACATTTTCAGCTTCAGAAATTATAGCAGTCAAACGGAAGGTCGACGGTGCTAAATTACCCCCAGTAAATAGATAGAAGCACCCTGTAATAGATAGAGCACCCTTGTCAGGGCCCTTTCTATTTCCATTCCTTCGCTGGAATTGTTTTGATTAGTGATGTTGAGTGTTCGATGGTTTATCGATATTTTTGGAGGGAGGTTAGGCATTGTTGAATAGTTCACAATTGACCAACCACAATGTCATGCCCTATTATTATATTTTATTAGTTTTTGTTCTTTTATATGCTTGTTTACTGCTCTTCGTACTGTCTATGTTTTTGTGGCCAATAAACGATAACTATCAATCTATCTAATTGACACGATTTCGTACCAAGTTGTTACAATTACATAACTAGATTATTTTGTGCTAGGTTGGACTCTTAGAATAATAACTCTATAGAAACCTAATGCGTCCGCACAATTCAAGCTTAGTGGGTGGTACCCTAATTGCCGAAGGGTACCACCGAGCTCCTTAGTGTCAAATGTCACAGCGACCCGAACGTGTCTCCCGAAATAAAAATAATTATGACGGTTTGTGCGGTTAAATCGTGTCACAATAGAAATTAAAGGGAGAATAAGAATAATATTATCACTTTTCACAGGTAAGCTTTCAATATTTCATTGTATCTTGTAATTTTTTCATTCAAAATAGAAACGTTTATTTTCAATGTTCAGTGTTGCCCAATTGAGAAAAATATTTTCCCATTTTTCCTGACTTTTATCCAGCTAATTAATTTATAAAGTATTGAGTATTGAGTATAAAACAATTATTGCTAAAATATTTTCCTAATGTAAGTACCGACGACATACAGTCGACTAAGGGGCATTTCTCGTGCGCTCGACATTGAAGTCGAATTATATAAGTATTTGTATTGACGAATGTATGAAATTTCATAATTCAACTTCAATGTCGAGTGTTCGCGAAATAAATTATACAAAAAATACTTTTTGCTCTCTTCTATTCATATCAGTTTAATAATTTTCTATTTATACCACATAAAACATTACCTACCTCAACCAACACTATTATTAATTTTGCCTGAAGGTTGTATGGTATATACCACCGAAGTAGTACGTTAAATTTCTATAATACCTATTGCTTATGTCGTAGTTTTTGTAAACGTATCTATTAGATCTATCTGGCAATAAACTTTACATTACTTGTTCATACCACACTGACCAACATTTTACGACACATTAGAAATCACTATTGAGGCGTCCGATTTATTTCCCAGTTTTCGGGGAAACTGTACCTTCACTAGCAACATTACAAAAGTGTCGCACGGTGCGCAGTAGGCTGCGTGAATTTTTTTGTGTCTCATTTTTGACAGAGCTCTAGTATGGAGACTCTCCTTCTATAGAGTTATTATTCTAAGGTTGGACTCATAAAACCACTAGCATTTAAAGATTAAAATACTGTAGGTATGCCGTGGTACTTCTCCACTGATTCAAAAATCTATCTATTTTAAATATCGTTTTAAGTTGCCTTTATTTTAAGAAATATACGAATAAGTACGTGAGATTAGTAAGAATTAAGCCATAGTAATTAATTTGGTCATTATGATACCCAAGTTATATTTTCATCGATAATTTCACTATGCGACATCCCTAATTCGCACCCTCTAGCTAGATTCAGGTAAAATCTTGGATATTTTTTCCCCACACATCATAGGTGAAATGTTTTCATGAGAGGTTTTAGGGGACGGCGGGAAATCAGTGTAGATTTGTATTTTGAAGGGTTGAACGTGTGACAAACAACACTAAAAGGAAAATTTGTTCTCGGAATTTTTGCTAAGAAATTTTCAGTAGGGCGGCCCTGTTACGACAAAACAATGCAACCCGGGTTACAGCGTTTTGTAATAATATGCACTAAATATATCTACTTTATGTAAGCTTTGAAACTGATTGACAAACGCAGTTCAACACAAGTTATGAACCGAAATATTCCATATAACAAACAATAAATTTTCAATTCACAAATTACTATATCACATGCAAAATTAGAAAATAAAGTTTTGATAATTATTATTATCGTAATTGAGTTGCGAGAAATGTTAGTCACAGATCACTATTGTGGAATTCACTTATTAATGCGCGTCTATACAAACAAATACTTCTATGTTGGAAAATTTATTTTATTTTTATTTTCTTTATTAAAGAAACTTATACAGTTGTTTGGGCAGTAACATAAATCTGTCAGTAGAGTAGTGATGTCAAATAATTTCAAAATGTTTGGCATCTATCCCGCTTTTAAAATCTTGTCAGTATTATTATTAATGTTGGCCATGTACAGTGGCCAGCACATCAAGTTACTACAATCTGTCAAATTTCCTCAGTTGATATTGAACCAAACACGTTTGACATAAAAGTGAGGTTCGAATGAAGAAATTTGACAGATTGTAGTAACTTGATGTGCTGGCCACCGTACAATATATGGTTTTCTTTCTTTCTTTCCAATAACAATCAGACTAATGTAACAGTACTAAGTAAACCTGACTCCGCCTAAGTAGATTAGTTATCATATCTACAATAGTATTACACTTGGGTAAAGCAAACGTTTGCATAACTAATTACACTAAAAGGGCAAAGTTACAAATTAAATTGTCTGCAAACAGCTCTAAAATTTTAAAAGATTTGATATTAAACCTACATTAGGCAAATTAGTAGCAGTGGGTTGGCATATCACGAGTTCTGGAGTAGAGACCACGTCTCGGTTAGCGTAATGTAGGACGCCCTCAGGCCAGATGGACTGACGATCTGTGCAGGATGGCACGAGCTGGATGAGAGTAGCGAAAAATCGATCGGAGTGGCGATTATTAGTAGAGGCCTATATCCAGCAGTGGACTGCAATGGGCTGATGATGAGGCAAATTATTGCTACTGGGTTTTATCTTGTTGTAATTAAGAACATTCTTAATAAAACATATCTCATATATTATCGCTTAGATGAGTATCTGTGGGACAAATTAGATGTTTCACGTTTATGAGATTTCTATATGCTAATAATAACTTAAGAAGTTCTCCCTGTGGGTTGTGAAGGCTGGGTGTGAATAATGTACTAAGCTTAACAATCGACAACAAATATAGTTTGGCTTGATTCCGTTAAGTATTGTGGTGCGCACTCTTCCATCATAGAAATCCCAAATTGTAGTCAAAAATCTCGCCGCCAATAAAGGCTCCTTTCCAAAACAGCGCTCGCTATTTCACTCTCTTGGCTATGACTTGGTAGAGGCCGTTTAAAACCAAATATTAACTAAGGTTAGAACAGTGACCAGCCAAAAAATCTTGAAATTCCTGCCCGAGATTTTTTGCCTGAGTTGCCCCCTAAGCCATGACTATCTATAACTTTCAGACACTTTTTTTCTTTTTTTTTTTTGTGATAGGTGGCAGACGAGCAGGCGTATCACCTGATGGTAAGCAACTGCCGCCGCCCATGGACACCTGCAACACCAGTGGAGTCACAAGTGCGCTGCTAACCTTTTATCCCCTTCCCCCCCGATGGGCCCCCGGTACCCTCACTCACTCGACGAAACACAATACTGGGGCTGCTTCACGCCGATTTTCTGTGAGGCAGTGGTATCACTCCGGTCGAGCCGGCCCATTCATGCCGAAGCATGGCTCTCCCACAATTAAATCTTTGACTTATCTCTATGACTTTCAGACACTACAGACATACCTTTCTCCCCGGTTGCGGCTGGTGCTGCAACGGCGGCGGAGCTATCAGCCTGAGGGGCGGCGGAGCCGGCGGCAGTGCCGCCAGCAGCGGCGGCACCAGCGGCATCACCCCGCCCATCGGCAGTGCCACGGCGAACTTCTGCAAGCCCATCGTCCATGGCACAAACCAGCCCCCGCCGGCCTGCATGGCCCCCCCTCCGCCCCCACCCCCGTACCACGCCAGCGCGATCAACTACACCTCCACATCCACTGCACTAGGTTATCGCTTTGACATGAGCACTGCACTGCACAAACCTGGGGACAAGGAGAAAAGTCACGTTAATTACAGAAATTGATAAATTGAGACAACATCACATACCTACATTGGCCAGTAGGCCTAACATGCGCACCGCGACAAAATTTTGTCGACTCTCGTTCGCGAGAGCGCATCCTTCTATCCCGCTCATCGCTCAGTCAGGTGAGCGAGACGCAACTTGCGCCGATAAAATACGAGTGTCAACAAATTATCTCGTGGCATGTTAGCCCGGCTGGTCCCAAACTAAAGGATTCCCTTGTGCTATGGAAACCAGTAACAACGAAAGAACATCCAGGTTTCTGTGGTTCCTTCGTTGTTACAGGTCTGGACCCAACACAAATATATTTTCATCAATAAACATTTGTGTTCCCAATCGAACCCGTGGCTCTTACGTCTTAACCGGCGCTCGAACCATTGCGCTAAACGGGTAGTCATATTTTATAATCCTTCGCATCTTGCAAGATGACTTCAGTAGCAGCTCGGGTAAGGACTGCATCTGCGCTCGTGGCTTGTAGCCAATGGGGGCTACTGCGTAAAATCCGCTAGATGGCGTACTTGAGAACTGAGGTCTATCTACACGATGATTGGTTAGTTTTATGTGAGATGTCAATATGCCATTCAACAACCAATTACGTCGAAGTTGAACCTCCATTCTTTAGTACGCCATCTAGCGCATTTTTCACACGTGATAACCCCCATTCACGAGTGTATCTACCACTCGTGCGCACCTGCGATTTGATTCAGTTTCCAAGTGTCAATAAGTATGCATTTCCACATTTCCCATGTACGAAATGTCCCAGTGGACTCATAATTGGGACGCAATCGGATCAATTCCAGTTCGGTCAGTCGGTAATATCACATTCCGCAATAACCAAATGGGTCAATGTAGCCAGGCCAATGGATAAAGCCATTGAGAGTCATACAGGATAATGGAAGCCAGTAGCAACATTAAAATAAAAGCTTGACATTTACGGCTGCATTTCTGCATGAGAAGCCTAATTGTCCATTTTTTAAAGTGATACGAGGCTGACGAGCAAACTGATGACCTGTTGGACTCTCTCTTGGGTCGCACCCTCAAGACTGAGGATGACATTGATCTTCTTGTACAGTTTAGGACCTTGTCACAACACACTAAGAAAGTAGAGGTCGTTATAATTTTATATATTATGTATTGTGACAAGGTCCTAAAGTGTATATATATTTTTGGAGTTGGCTATACATTCTGCGCATGAATTTGTGCGTAGCCTATTTAAGTCACGTTGTAGACAGCCGAGGTTCTGTGCCTTATCGTGTTGTGATTGTGTTGTGTCATTTATAGCGGAGCGTGTCTGAATATACGTATATTGTCAGCGCCGTGTGCAGTCCCATACAACTTTTAATTAATTTTCAAAATTAACCATCTCCATTAGTTTCAGATGTCTGATGGATATGTCAAACCTCACATCCGCGTTGCGTCATAATACTGTCTCAAGAGCGACAGGTGTCAAATCGAAACGTCAGTTATCCGACCGCGTTTAGACAAGTCGCTTCAATAGTGAAAAGCAAGGCAGAGAGGAAACGCGAATTTAGTTGGAATCAACAGACAGTTTATGCACAAAATATAAAGGACACAGAAAGGAGACTCAGCCTTAATTTTGAATTTGGAAGAGTTCGTTGACATATGCTAGGGTTGTTGCCCGGCATGAGTACATAAGCGCGCGGCCTCTACCACAGACCTCGACAGTTCGACAATCTTATGTCATAAGTTAGGATTAATGTGGTCGAAAAGGCGTATTTGCCCGTTAGTGCGCATGCGTGAGTACATGACATGTTTTTAGCTCTTAGTGGGCAATCTACTTTCTGTGTCCTTTATATTTTGTGGTTTATGTTACTTGCAACTTACTTATGTATGAAGTTTTATGTTTTATTTCAAATAAGTTCATCAATAAAAAATAAAATTTGTACTAAAAACATTTCTATTAGCAGTAGGGCAAAGGCCATCGCCTTTGCCCTCATCATGTGAACATTTTGGGTATCGCTGAAACGTTTTTAACGTCAGTAAACAGGCTCGTTCCGCCAATACACAATTCCACTCCTGCTCCCTCAAATTTGTTTAGTGATGTGAGTAAATTATTAATAGAAATGAAATAAGTATAAGAAATTAAGTAAGTATTAATCAATGAATGAATGACAGAGACAAATGTGCGAGAGAAACACGATACAATAATATACTATATATTACCCAAAATATTGAATATACTGCTATAACTATAAAGAACTCAACAATTACAAAGTCAACTCGAGTAATTTTTTCAAAAAGTTTTTTTTTGTGCCGGAGGTAAATTTCCTCACTGTCACTCACCAGACTACCCAGTCACCCGAGCGCGCGTCTAATTTAAACCGCGTTCGATTTCACGGCGCCGTCGGAGAGTATTCTTTCAGCCCCACGCTCCAGTAACAGCCTCCTTTGATGTGAGGAAAACAGGAGACGATCCGCGTCAGAGAAAGTCACCAGACCGTGGACTAGTAAAAAAAGGAGGTATTGATCGGTAGAGCAAATCTTTCCAAGATAGATAATTGAGATAACATCACATACATGTGACAATGATATGTCACACGAGGGTCATGTAGGAGCCCAGGTCCTAAGCTATGGAACGATTATTTGGTTACACCAGGGATGGCTAACCTTACCAAGTGTGCCCTTTTTCAAAAGAAATGTATAAGTTTTTGACCGCAGTAGATGTGTCATCAAATAATTTTGATTTTGTGCAGGGCGGCATTCCATCTATGCTGCGAACACGTAAGTCAATGAATAGAATAAAACATAAGTATCACTTTGGAAACCATAATGCAAGGAACTCTTTGATATCAGTCATCCTAGATCCCAGAATAATTTCTGGTGCCTGTTCATTTTGCGCCTCCACGATCAACAAATCAATACGTCTCTCTAAGGTTTTTTGAACTTCCACATAAACCAACATCGTATTGAACTTTCAACCTTTAATTGATATAAAAGACAAACAGCAACCATTTTGATCCGTTCATTCATTCTTGTATGACTAATGGATTCAAATATTATTCAGTTTTGGGCGGATGTGGGCGACCAAATCCCTTTTAAACCTTCGCATTCAAATATGAGAAATTGAATCATAAAGTATTCCGTTACTCGGTACTCTAATTCGGTGGTGAGGGAAAATATCGTGAGGAAATCCGGATTTTTTTATTAATGATATAGGTGGCAGACGAGCAGACGGGTCACCAGATGGTAAGTGATTACCGCCGCCCATAGATACCTGCAAGACCATTAGAGTCACAAGTGCGCTGCAACCTTTAACCCCCTTTGGCCCCAATTGGGTCTCCGGTACGCTCACTCATTCGGTGAAACACAGCGCAGGCGCTGCTTCACGCCGGTCTTCTGTGAGGCCGTGGTATCACTCCGGTCGAGCCGGCCCATTCATGCCAAGGCTCCCAAGCAACAGCTTTGGACGCGAACCGGGAATTACACGCTAAGAGATACGAGAAATTGAATCATCACAACAACTCTAAAGTCATACAATAAAGTCGCGTCAAGTTATTTAAGTTGCCCTGTTATATTAGACGGAGCCTCGAGTGGAATTTGTAATGACCAATAATGTGATCAGTGTTGTAACCGATGACATCAAAATGCAATAATTGTCGATATTTATATCAATATTCCAATCCAAGAACGTTATATTATTATTTTAGAGCAACATGAAATACAGGTTTATGAGAATTTAGTTCAATAGTAGCTACGTGCAATAGATAATGTATACCTACAGCATATTTATTCTACCATCTTTTTGTAAAATGTTCTATGCCATAAATAAATTAACGCGATTTTGTAGTTAAGTGTTTCTTTTTTTAAATTCAAGAAGTGGTCGATATTGTAAAAGAAATATTGGTTTGCTCAATCAAGATCAATCAATTGACAAGCTACCAAATACAAATGCATAAACATGAGCAAAACATTAAAAAAACTGATTTAAAGAATATTACTAACATTCATCCCCACTATTACGTGCGTAAGTCCGTGATATTACCTGTACTATGTATGAGTCTCAGTCAACATCTTACATTTTCTGCGAGGACTTAAGGTATTTATTCGAGGTTTATAAAAAATCCGCAAATACCGATACCAAATTGATATATCTGAGATAGCGATGAAAAGTATCGATATCACATAAATATACATCCCTAAATATAATGTTCAGTACTTATGTGGAATACTAATTATCTGTTTTGAGCCCTAGTCTCGACGTGGGTCGGACACTTGTCAAGGGCTGCGCAAATTTTCCGGGTTGTCAAACTGGTTTGACATGTGTAATCGCCTTTATAAATGACTTTTCAAAAGTAGGATTTCGGTTTTAGCGGCTTCTACAGTTGAATTTACTTGTATTTGATTCGTCTAATTTAGTTAGTCAGACATTCGGATGGTTGCAATTTGTGAAATAATCTCAATCGATTTTGAACTAAATGTCTTTGACATAAAGGTGAGGGTGGATTGAAAAATTTATAGATTTGGGTACTTAAGCATGTGACAGCGCGTAATATCTTCCCGCATGCAATGATGCCCAATAAAGTATCAATTTATATGAGAGAGTCACAAATGCGCTGATAACTCCTCCTCCCTCTGATTAGGTCTTACTCTCTCTTTCTATCATTTACTTATAGGTACCTTAGATACACTGCACAGGTAGATTTTCTTATAATCCATGGTATCGCTCTGGTAAAGCCGGCGAACTATTCATGGAAATTCAACTCACGGTCTAATTTTTATTACGTGATTCATTATACAAAAACTTATTAAGCACATCTGTTTACACTTGAAAATCTATGAATAAAAATTCGCCAATATCAGGCTGCGAGGATGCCTAGAATATAAATGAAGCTTTGAGTCGTGTTCGCTGGGCGTAATGTGGGTCCGACGTTAATTTGTCAAAGATTAAGGGAATTGTGGTGTCACAGCAATTTGACACTTGTAATCGCCTTTGGAAATACAGTGGGACAATCTGTTTTAGCCGGCGGTTGACATTGGACCCGTAGTACCTACTTACTGGAAATTCTTAAGTTAGGTAACTTCTTTGAACCTACGAGCGGTGAATTACTATTGATTGTGACAATTATGAAACATTCAAGAGAAAAGTACTCGATTTAAAAGGGCTGTCGCCTGTTTTTAACCTTCGACGCAAAAACGACGGGGTGCTATAAGTTTGACGTATCTGTGTGTGTGTTTGTCTATGGCATCTTAGCTCCCGAACGGATGAACTGAGTTGGATTTCGTTTTTTTTTGTTTGAAAGTTTTAATAGTCGGGAGTGTTCTTAGTTAGGTAAGAAGCCGCCAACAAGATGGCCGCCACCACAAAATGATGAATTGTATATTTTCACATGATTCCCGCAATATAATAGGTATCAAATAAAAAGGCTTGAGTAGTAGAATTCAAACATTATGAAAACTTGTCAGGGGTTTAATAAATTTTCTTACTGTGCAACACTTAAACAAGTACAGTCAGCCACACATCAGGTTACCACAACCTGTCTTATTTCCTCAGTTGATATTCAACCTAATGTGTATGACTGTAAGATGAGATTCGATTGAAGAAATTTGACAGTTTTGTATACTTTGATGTGTGGCTGTACGTACATTGTCTTGAATGGTAGAACGTGTAGTACCAATAATCAGGAAACGTGGGAGGGCCAATAAAATGCATGCGAATGGTTTATTCGATGTATCGACCTTTAGAATCGATGTGTTAATTGCACTCACTGTAAACGACATTGTTGCAGCGTAGGGCTGTGAAATAAAACCGAGATGTTGGCGATAGATTTAGACACCCTGTTGCTACGTGGTTGTTTAATGGTATGTGCTTAGCAGGGTTTTAGCTTACTTACTTAGGTCCACTTGCGCCGAATGTTGAAGATTGATTCATTAATTCTGTAATAGTTATTCCCATAGTACTTAACTAATTTAACACCGCCGGTTTCATTTCAAACGCTCATCCGATTTACGTAAGACAATTTAAACAATTATTTTTTCTCATTGTATAATTTATAACATTACTAGCGGCCGCCCGCGACTTCGTCCGCGTGGAAAAGTAACTTTTTACTCCACTTTTAACCCCTTACAACCCCATTTTCGCAATAAAAAGTAGCCTATGTCCTTTCTCAGGGTCTAGACCATCTGTATACCAAATTTCATTTAAATCCGTTCAGTAGTTTTGGCGTGAAAGAGTAAAACAGACAGACAGACAGACAGAGTTACTTTCGCATTTATAATATTAGTATGGATATAAATGAGAAAGTGTGTCTGTCTGACTGTGTGTTTGTCTTTCTTTCACGGCAAAACGGAGCGACAGGATGACGTGATTGTTTAAGATAGTGTAAGGGATAGAGGGTATGTAACATAGGCTACTTTTTGCCCTTTTCTAACCTCCCATTTAGGGAAGTGAGGGGCGCAAGCGAAGCCGTGGGCAAAAGCTACTATTATTATATCATACAATATAGTAATGTAGAGTCAGAGCTGTTTCATAGTTTTATTATAACTACTTAGGTATGTTTAGATTTCATCCTGTTTCCATTTCATGAGAAATCAAGAATCTATTCTCACACTTGTTTTTACGACACCGGACACTTTACGACGGCAAAATCTCACAAACTTGTCCACGTTCAATAATGCAATCGCCTATCTCTAATGCAAATGTTTCCGATGTCCTGCTGATGGGACGACGTTGGCGGTCCCACGAGTTATCTCATAAATATTAGGTAAATGCCTCCAAGCCTGTTTTGCAGTAATCAATGAACAGAACCATCTGCCTCACACTCTTATCATTAAAGCAGCAGAGTCTAAAATAGCCATAAGAAATCATAATGTTTACGCGCAGGGTTGCGGCTGCTACAAACTGTAAGAAATATCAACCAATAAAGCAAGACCTCTTGCTTAGAAGACTTTACATACAACGCGCGGTTCAAAACAATTTGGTTCCTAGATGCTATTTGCAGATCGTATCGCGTAAGCAATAGAGGTCAAAATCTTAGCTTCAATTTCATACTTATTAAGCTGAGCTATTAATTGTATAAGTTGATCTGGTTGATTAAGTATTTATTGTAATCAAGCTTGGCTTTAACCTTTGTAATTTAAACTTCCTTTTAATTGCACCGTTTCGTTTTACTTAGCTGTTAAAGTGGGTGATTAGTAATTAGTTCATAAATTAAGTTGAAGTGCTATCTTAATCCCATTTGTTTCAACAGCTGACCCGCCCTTTCTTCGCCGAGTGGAGTTTTAGATAAACGGGTTTATTTCACCCTATCTTGATTTGAACTTAAATAATATGTTAACACCTTAATTAAGTTGGAATCGTAATAAAAGACGGTTAAAGCGCATTTGATTGAAGAAAGGGTTCCGTATAAATTTCTTAATTGCAATTACGACGGGTGTAATTACGTTTGATATTATTGATGGGTTTTAAGAATCGTAAGAGTTGAAACGTTTTGGATTTGTATGGTTTTAGCCTCCGATTGCAAAATAAGTTTTGCTGAAAGGATTAAATTCTATTGTCAGTTTGATCCATTGTTTAGGGCAAAGTACCTACTTTATTTTTTTTAAGTCAAATTGACTCGACCGGGAATCGAATTCGGACTTTTCACGCTTAGCTGTTGCACCGTCGACGTCATTACCTAACCACTCAATTATTATACTAAAGAAAATAGGGAGGTTTTTGTATTCAAAAGACGGATCCCCAAAACAATAATTGTTGGGCAACACTTATAACACAAAAGAAAAAGTGTTTTAAACACGATCACCTCATCCGCAGACAGTTTAATATCAATGCCAGTTAAAAGAATCTTTGTCTGAAACTTGGAACTGTTTCAAAACCCAAATCTCATTTTCTACCTTTAAAAATACACACTTACGCAAACTCCTAGCAACTGGGTAGATCATAAAACAGTACTATGGGACACGCTCTTGTGATTTCTTTTGTTCTATTAACCTATTTGAGAAATATGTTAAAAAAAACAGAAGCTAAGCTAGCTGATTGTACGAAAAAAATGTGAACCAATAAATGCAATTAAACCATAGGGTTACCACAAGTGTGAATAATGCCAGATATAGTTAGGCTTTTTAGTTCCTTGTCCGGCCAAATGAAACGGTATCCAGCCTTTGTTAGGCATTTCTTATTTGAACATTCTTTTGCATCATTTGTTATGTGATGGTTACAGGACAGGACTGCAACTGCATACTTTCAAAATCTTAAAATATATTCCCCCCCCTCCCTTCCTCTCTAAAAAATCGTATTGATATTTCCATGAAATCTTATAGCGAAAATTGGTTTGAACTAGTAACAAGTTTTTTTTAATTCGTCATAAATCGTAAACTTAAAATATATCTTTCATTCAATCACCTCAAATATCAAAATAAATAAATAAAATAAATTATAAATATAAAAAACAAACGGAACCCTTGTGCGCAAGTCCGACTCGCACTGGTTTTTTTTCTTTTCAAGTCCGTACTTGGCAACATTTTTACATAGAAAAATATTCATATGTATCTTCTACACTCACATTTCGGCGTAGAAACAGTATTTTTTTATTTTTATCGCTAAGTATATAGAGAGTAATAAAAATAATACTTGTCGTTACGAGATGGAAATACAGGATCAAAGCAATAGGAAAATTCATAATAACAACCTACCAATTTGCAAAACAGGCCAAACAACCTTCTGCTAAACAAACTTATATGTTCGTGAGTTTTAGGGAGAATCGAATACGTACATTTTTGTAGTCGATTTTACATTGCCGAATGGCTAATAAAATTGGTCAATGATCCGATAAAAATTCGTTCCAGAGGGTGAGCGAGAACTCACAGCGATTTAGGGAGATCAAAGTTTGAACGAACGAATGAACCAATATTATACATCGGTATTCCAGAAACATTTGTAATATTACATTTTGGAATACCAATTCGTATTTTTACGTGATAAGTGGCAGACGGAGGGTTCACCGCATGGTAAGCGATACACCAGTAGAGTCTCTTTCTTGCAAAGTAGGCCTCGTTCTCTCGGCGAAGCACAGCGGCGTTGATCGTGCAACTTTACGCCCTTATCTTTGTATGTGGTATAACTCTATTCATGCCGAAACAGGGCTCTGTCTATAAAAAATATCTTACGTATAACAAAAACAAAAATGAATACCTATTTTCCATCTAAGAAAGAGTTTTCATTTGGTATTAAAAATATCACTATCTTTGTAAGTTTGTTTCTAAGTTAGTAATAAGAACAAGTATGGCTGTTATTCGCTGTGTACCGACTTAAATAAATAAATATTTATTTTTTTCTACGGACAAAAAAGTTTTAGAAATGTAAGAGCTTTTAACACAGTATAATATTTTTTACTTATTAGCGATTTTTTAAGACGCTTTCCATATGAAATTGTGTAACTACATATTATATCGATGCCTGTAGCACACCGAATATAATTCGAAACGTCCGGTTTTATTCTACAAACCATTTTCTTGTAACAACCCGAAAGCTAACCTATTGTGTCAGGGGTAATCAACAGTTTAATACATCAATCACCCAACATTTTGAAAAACCCGAACACCTCACAAATGTTGCTATTCACCTAACCAATTTCCTAATGCGATACAAGAACAAACTTACCACATCATGCCTATCATTATGAAGGTAAACCTCTTTTCCGGACGACCCGTTTCCCGAAATTAGATTATGTGGATATTTGAATAACATCGTCCGGAGGGCCGAACAATGGGAGGGAGAGGTCCCGATAATGGCGTCGCGACCTCCAAATTGGTCGCACCGTTTAAAATCACTTCTTTGTTGTTTAAAACGTGTTTGCGTTTAAAAATGGTTAAAAAAAATGTTGAGCACAACTGAGAAGATAGTTACAGTGAAGAAGTGTCATTCTTATGAATGTCATTACCGTGACAGTTTCACATTTTTGACATCAGATTTTTGTAAAATCCGATACTAAGCATGCCGAAGCTTCTTCTATTTAAAATGTGATATTAATCGATTCTGATTTGAATTTGGGAACAATAGGAATTTAAATATTGGTACGGTAATGAAATCTCGATGAAAATGATCGAAATACATTTAAGCTGGTTTAGCGTATAGCGTATTTGATCGCTACCAATATGACCCTACTATGACCTTTAACGTAGGAAGCATGGTCCCCCCTACCCTACCACCTATTTAGGACACCCTGGACAAATATTCGTGTGAAAAACGCTTGTTCCTGTTATGTGGTGTGATATTATTATGTCTTTAAGTATTTAATTTGTCACTCCTCTGTTGTCTGATATCCGTGGCACAAGTGCTTTATTTAGCTACTTAGTATGGAATCAGGTCAAAAAATAGACAGTATAGTTAGTATTTTGTTTGTCATTACTTTACGGTTATTTGATTTACTATACAATGTTGTCGCTTTAAACCACCACTCATATTGTCTTAGCATTATACTTTTTGTATATTAAATGTGTTCGTATGTAAAGCTTACCGTCAACTTTAATATTTCCAACAGTTTAAGCTACATTTTATTACTGCAAGCAACATTCTTAAAAACAATTCGAGCGGATAAATGTACAGTCATCGACACGACAAGTCGCCCTCCCGCTGTGCAAATATAGCCATTGTGTCTCAGACATAAAGAAGGTCCAAAAAGGGTAACTAAACGTGTTGCCGTATGTAAGTACCAATTGTGTAGTATTTTGTAGGAAAATAGGAAATTGAATGGGAGTCTATTGTGTCAAAATAAATATGTTATTGCTTGCTTACTCACGTTAATACGGCCTTGTGTGGCTGCTTCAATAAGTGGTCGCTTTTATGTTTCCTCGAATCATCGTTTCTTTTGTAAATAAGGTTTTATTTGTACAAAGCTCGATGTCGAGACATGAACCGGCTTTTACGAAAATTATCATTAGGATTATTGTACACGTACCTACTGCAATATATTAGACTGTATGAAGTATAAATTTAATATAAAAATAATTTGTACATAAAATGTTATTGAAAATATTTTAATGAATTAGAACGGGAATTAACGCGACGTCATTATTAAGTACATTGATATATTAATATTATTTAATCTAAGGGAACATGAAAATCATAAAACGCGTTTAATTGAGTGCGATAAAATGTATTAAGAAATATAAACATAGCGCTTATGGCGTAAATTTTAACATTTAAAAAATACTATGTATCCTAGTGTGTATTAGTTGCAAAACATACCAATAGATGGCGCTGGGTATTGGCTACATCGCACAAGCGTTTCGCATTATCGTTCTACTTTTATAAGTAAAACGATAACGCGGCTCACCTATGCCTTTCGTTGTCTTTAGAAGTTACTTAAATAAGATAAATAGTAGGTAATAGTGGGTTTTGTAGTTTTAGATTAATAGTATTAAATAAGTTAAACAAATACGAGTAAGTAAACGTATAGGTCCGACAGTGGTCGGTCGCGTCCTATACAAAAAGTACTTACCCTAACGCATATCTGAAGGCAAATGAAGTATTATCTTCACTATAAAGAAATCTACAATAGAAACATCATCAGTCCATCATTTATGACAACACTTATTGCTCCACTCAACTTGCTTTATCTCATATCTACCGCACCCATAATCACATACTAATGACTCACAAAAAACACAATGCTCTATTATACCGTTTTGTAGTACAAAGACACAAAAAGCCTGCGGGTTATAAATCCTGGATCGATCGGGACGGACAAACCGGTATTCTCAAAGTTTTGCCGTCACGTAGCAGTTCGAATTCCCTAACGACTGCGAAGTCCCTTCTTCAAGGCTAAAAATTTTGTTCTTACCAACACGGTGTGAGGACAACAATTTTATAAGGACCTTTTAATCTTAATCCTAACTAATATTAAAAATGCGAAAATATTATCAATGCGGTTGGTCGATACTGGGGTACCAACCGAATATAGGGTATGAGAATATAGTGTATGGTAATTATTTATGGTATTAATTTTGGGGGAGCCATGCTTCGGCATGAATGGGCCGGCTGGACCGGAGGGATACCACTGCCTCACAGAAAACCGGCGTGAAGCAGCTCCTGTGCTGTGTTTCGCCGAGTGAGTGAGGGTACCGGAGGCCCATCGGGGGGAGAAGGGGATAAAAGGTTAGCAGCGCACTTGTTGCATGTGTTCATGGGCGGCGGCAATTGCTTGCCATCAGGTGATCCGCCTGCTCGTCTGCTACCTATCACATAAAAAAAAGGTGCACACATGTACTATAATAAGAGTATATTCCGAGTACGTGGCTGATCATTGAGATTGGCTGCCTTAGCAGAATCCGCAAGAAGATTATACATCAATGCATCATCATCAGCCCGGTAGTACTCACTACTGAGTGTATACCTTCCTTCCCCTGCGCCAATGTACCTGGTCCTAACCTACTCAAATATGGATCTGAGTAGCTCAGGATCGGGTACATTGGCGTCACTATACCATATGGTGGGCTACAATATGGATAGTACCTCCGATTTTGGCGACCTCGTCGACCCATCGTGACACCGGACGACCTGGACTTCATCTGCCGTTTCTAGGACACCATTATCACCAAGAAGATAATTTATTACGAAACTTTGAGAAACCTATCAGTTCTGTGGGACAAACGATCGATCGAACAATCGTGGGCTGGTCGGCTGTCATAGTCCCCCAAATAGTGGGACAATTAGCACCACAATAGGGAATTTATCCGGTCAGTGAACGCCGAACCCGACGAACGTCGAGCCTAGTGATGCGTGGTGAACGGATATTTACGAAGCTATTTTTAAATACATTGTTTAAATTTCGAAATGCACGTGAAGTATAGTCTGCGGCATGAAACAATAGCGGTGACCTTGAGTGCCCAAAAACCAATTTTAGTAGAAAGTCTTGTTTTTTACAAGTGCGCAAAATAACGGTCTTCTTCTTTCATGTCGCCAGCTATATTTTGTTCCTTACTAGTGTATCTAATGCGGATTGGTGATCACAAACCTGAGCGAGTGTTCGGAAGTGTGGTGATTAAAGCCTAATCCCATCATAGTAGCGATGATTTGATTTCTATAATGGAAGCCTTTGACCTGCTGTGGAACAATATAGGCCTATACTTTACTTTTTTACTTGTGGCACTGGCGATGTTCCATAAATTTTGTTGCTATTCTAATTATACAGGGTGTATCTGTCACTCTGAACATTTTTAACCCTTTAACTAAGGCTTCTAACATCCATTCTGAACAACATTTAATGTCCACATTATCGAACAGGGATACTGTCCAAATTGCCCAAAAAAGAAGTAAATCGATCTTGTTAAACATTATTATAAGATAAATATAGAATTGAAAAAAAAACAAAAATACTTAGTGGTGGGAAAATACCTAATATTAATCGAAAACCGCACTTTAACGACTTTAATCGACATAAAAGTTCCCGATTCAATTAGGATTCCTGGTCTCAGGTTTCGTATAATGTTGCTCGTAAAACATTGATATGTTGATGACTTTAGTATCGGGTTTGCACGTGAGTGAAAAATATAGAGAACTAGCGGCCGCCCGCGACTCCGTCCGCGTGGAAAAGTAACTTTTTACCCCCCTTTCCACCCCTTACAACCCCCTTTTCGCAATAAAAAGTAGCCTATGCCCTTTCTCAGGGTCTAGATTATCTGTATACCAAATTTCATTTAAATCCGTTGAGTAGTTTTGGCGTGAAAGAGTAGCAGACAGACAGACAAAGTTACTTTCGCATTTATAATATTAAGTATGGATGTTATCGCGAACGTCAAAAATAATAATGTGGGAGAACATCACTCAATGGTTGTTTTTTTATGTGATAAGTGGCAGACAAGCAGACGGATCACCTGATGGTAAGCGATTGCCGCCGCCCATGGCGCCCATATACACTTGGAATGCCAGTAGAGTCACAAGTGCGCTGCCAACCTTTAACCCCCTTACCCCCAATTGGGCCTCCGGTAACCTCACTCCTTCACTTATTGTGTCCTGTAATTCGCAATATTATCTTTGTTATCTATCAATCTAAGATCCTGTGTCAGTTACCAGCTTTCACATCACAACACTATTCTATAGCCGCCTCTGTCTTTGATATCAGTCCTTCACTTATTGTAATGTAATTACTGATTGTCTGTCTGTTCAAACTAGACGATAAGTATTGTTATAGACTCGTATAAGTACAGACAACCACACATCATGTTACTACAACCTGTCAAAATTCCTCAATTGATATTCAACTTAATGTTGTTAGACAGTATGATGAGATTAGATTGAAGAAATTTGACAGTTTTGTATACTTTGATGTGTGGCTATACGTTTTATTAACTATTTTTTAATTTTTTTAACACTATACCCCTCCTTACTTCGTTAATCGGGATTTAATATTGCTATTAGTTGCAAACTTGACCGATAGATGAAGCTGCATCTTACAAAACAAACAAACCACGTGATGTGACTTAGTATGAAAAAATATTTACAGATACATCCTGTATAATCTGTTCTCAAATACAACAAGCAAGTTTTTTCATCTTTGCGGACTTATTATTATTATAGGACTTATCATTCTGTTGGATCTTTATATAAAAGTACAAGTATAAAACCTCAAATAGATCACTGGAGGTATTTATAGGCCTTTCTCCAGCGTTGGGAAATATGAGGTTAAAAAAAATTGGTAGTCATTGAACGACGTATTAATTTATACTATTATACTTATACTGTTGTAATATTTCGTAGTCATAAAACATTATTATCAAGCACCCGACTTCAAATACCGCCGAACAAGATCATTCGATTCCAAAATCGATACCGTGCAACATATTTTATCGATTCCCTGGAATTTATTACTCGATACCCACGTTTCGACGCAACGTCTAACAATTAAAATTGTGGGAACCTGACTATTATTGAACTGGTTCATACGAGGGGGGAAGGGGGGGGGGGGATTTGGAAACTGAGAGTAGTTCTGTTTTACGATCGATTAAAAATATGGCGGCACGAGTTCGTTCAGAGAAACATGTGTCTGGAATAAATTAAAGAGGTTTAAAAGGATTATTGTGTAGCTGTGGAGATACATTATTTTGAAAAGTTTCTAAATGTAGGAGTCATGTTTATTTTAACGTGAAAATAAAAAAATATCTAGAAAATGAGATCTTTTACGTATGGCCCAAACAGCAGACACAAAAGAAACTCAAGTCTTTTTGCCATTTAAAAGTTTTTTTCATGATATAAGGTGGCAGACGATTTGGGTCTTACGACCGTTAAACACTACAATATTTGAAACATTTGAAGATCTAGATCGTCGTCGTAGATAGATTAAACCTAATCCCAGCACAGTAGCGATGACTTAATTTCTACGATGCAATGCAGGCCTTACTGCAGTGGGACAGTAGACATATCTAGGCTGATACTTTAATGTTCGTATGAGTTTGAAGATAGCGAGAAAGAATAACTAACATAACATTGTTTGGTGATAACGTGACAACCCTTGTTAAAAATTTAGACCCATTTCTAGTCAATTGTGTCGCGGCGCATACCAGTATTTATTCTATGGCACAGCTCACCCCATAAGGTGCCAGTTAATCTTACCCGATGGCTTATTAGCCGTACAATGGCTTAAAAAAACCATAATCAAATAAAAAGGGCATCGTAACTCTCGAAACGAGCCAGGCGCGGCATAATGTTTGCAAATTGCGAGTGGGTAGGGTGGCCATGCTGGACGCGTTTAGCGAGCCAGTCCTAGACTTGAAATAAGTAAGAATTTGTGTTTAACATATTATTATCTGAATTATTATACACCAAGTAAATTTAAATAAAATAAATAAATGTAAAGTAAAGTATCAGCCTATATACTGTCCCACTGCAGGGTAAAAGCCTCCATCATAGAAATCAAGTCATCGCTACTATATGATGGGATAAGCCTTAATCACCACGCTTGCCTGATGCGGATTGGTGAATTTGGTGATCACAAACCCGAGCTATGTTCGAAAAATTCAAAACATAGGTACTTAGTGCTCGACCCGTGACTCTACTGGTATTGCAGGTGTCAGGGCAGCGGTAATCGTTTATCATCAGGTGATAGATTAAAAAAAACTAATGTTGGCACTTTTAAAAAATGACAGTCATGTAATGAACACAAACACAAGTGTTCAGTGTGTGGATGTGAAATACGTATTTAAATATTATACTTGAGTTTCCTCTGTTGTCTGATATCTGCAACACAAGTGAGCTACTTAGTCAGGACACTGCGGAGTCAGGTACGAGATGTGTGAAAAAATCCTTTATATGTCCTCATTTCTTAAAAATCAAGGACATATTATCCCCCGAACCTTTTCTTCAAACTTATTTCGTATGCAATAAATTACAATTTAAGAACTGAGAGGAGCAAAATATATTTTAGCTTTGACATTCGCATTTCGGGCCGAGGGCGTTGCATCCGATGATAACGAGAAGATACGATATTTGCTTTTGAATAACCTTATTTTGTTATCAAAAAAAAATTGTGAGAATTTGGTGATGCATTTCCGAGTCACGCCAGCACATTCAGATAACAAGGCAGGTGTACCTATCTATACCTACATACAACTATACTATTGTACACGTACACTCCGCCTTTTAACCGTGGTAGCCACGATTCGGCATGAATGGGCCTGCTCGGCCGGAGTGATACCACGGCCACGGAAACTCGTGAAGCAGCTCCTGCGCTGTGTTCCGCCGAGTGAGTGAGGGTAACGGAGGCCAATGGGGAGGAAAGGGGGTTATAGGTTGACAGCAGCATGTGACACCACTGGTATTGGGGGTGCTTATGGGCGGCGGCAATCGTTTACCATCAGATGATCGGTCTTCTAATCTACCATCTATATCATAAAAGATCCTGACGCAGTCTGTGGCTAGATTTGAAAAATCCAGGGGTTTGGGTCGAAGCTACGACTTCCCTTTTAGAAAGATGTTATTATCCACTTATCCACCATCGCTATTATAATAAGTAATACTTGACCTTGAAACGTAAGTACAGTCAACCACAGACATTGTCACCTCAGTGACGTCATAGGACGTGTCACTTCGAATGGTCTTTTATTTCACCCGACACTAATTGAAAATACGTGTATGTACCTACCTATGCATAATTATTGACCCTTGCTTGCTATCTTCAATCCAAATGTTCCCAAACTGTTGGGTACATATTTCAAAATGAGCATCGTTTATTCATGTTCGATCTCTAACCTAATAAAAAATTAAAGACTCAAAAAAAGTTTTTGCGATATTTTAATGTTTTTTTTTTAATAAAGGCGAAATAGGGCCTAGGTTATGCTCTTGTTCGTAATTCGCTACTCTAGTATAAAAAAATACGCTAATGGTGAATAATCGTAATTTTCCATATTATAGGATATACCTACAAACCTTATTAATATTCATCACAATAAAAATGTCATCATAGTCAAGTTCCAATTATAACTGTTTATGAATATCTACATACTTTTATTGCACAGAACACATAAGGTTTAAATACTTAATTAAGTATTAACTACATATGCATGTGATGCAAATGTCTAACATTATATTTTAATCATTAAGCACAATAAACAGATTAAAATAATTATAAACCTTACATAAAAATATAAATTCTATAGACTATAAACCGAAAAATCAAAGACTAGCGCGATTAATTAGATTGAACGCCATCTATTGGTATAAAATGGAAGTAATGAACCGTAACGAAGTGCGGCCGGGCCACTAGTAAAATTACAATCTTAATAAACTTATGCAAAAAAAGTTTGAAAACCTCTGCGTTGGGTTCATTACCCTATTTTTTGCTATCCTCACATGATAATTGACTATCCTCAAATTAAATTAATTGCGAGACCGGTTTTCGTGTGAATATTGACTAAGTCGATTAATTTTATGGCTATTAGTTTTGTTTTACTGCCGGCGTTTACATTGATGTCTTAATTTTCGCTTTTTTTTGGTTATAATTAAGATTTCGATAGAATACTTGGACGAAATGGTATTAATTATTCAAAATAGGCAAAAAATTAACACATAATTCATATTTGTGATAAATATTAAGCATCAGCTTTTTTGTGAATGGCTTTATATATTAACTAGTGGCCCGCCCTCACTTCGCTTCGGGACCGTAATTCAGAAATGAACCAATAGATGGCGCTGTGTCCAATTACATCGCGCAAGCGTTTCGTGTTTTCGGTTTACGTATAAGACTTGTCGTTTTTTATAGAAGTTATCTCTTTATAAGTAGTATAGATGAGCCAATAATGCGATTAATATCGAATGAAGAGAGTAAGGGAAAAGAGTGCACCCCCTTACCCCCTTATTTTGATGAGACACCAGTGTGACACGACCGAAGAAAAGCACGTTATAATGTTGGTCCTGCGCCCGATTTAGTATATACTATACCATCTAATACAAAACGAGATGTAAAAAAAAGTAAAGTATCAGCCTATATACTGTCCCACTGCAGGGCAAAGGCCTCCATCATAGAAATCAAGTCATCGCTACTATGATGGGATTAGGCTTAATCACCACGCTTGCCTAATGCGGATTGGTGATCACAAACCGAGCTATGTTCGAAAAATACGAAACATACTTTTTGCTCGACCCGGGATTCGAACCCAGGACCCCGCGATCACGGCCCGTTACTTAAGCCACTAGACCAACGGGGCGTCAAACGAAACTAGATGGATTTATATTTAAATTCTATTTTACAAAGGGAAATAATAGTACCTTAAGTAATTATTTATTCACCGTAACTCATTACTTATTACTTGCCTTAAAAGGGGAAACGGGGATTCAAAACAAGTTCGAATTAAAATGTATAACTTGCTCCAAATCGGAATACCTGTTAACAATGACCTTACGGGCAAGGGTCAGTTTACTAAAACCTAAGAAAGACCCAAAGATTGTTAAGACTGAATCGGTAATTACATACACGTACATTCAATTAGGAGCCGACATGACAGAGGGCAATAAAGGGCGCTAGACACGTCCTATGATGTCACCATAGATAAGTTGATAACAGTGAGGAAAGTTTGTGCTAACAACTATTTACATAACAAATAATTAAATTTATTATATTACATAATATATTTTTTCTTTTTAAGCTTGTAAACTGTTTGTTAACTATTTTTGTTGTGTGTCAAATATATGATTTTTCTTTCTTTCTTTCTTTCTATTTTCATTAGTTCAGGCTTTTGAGAATGTCTTTTGTACGTTTGTACTATTTCTCTCTTTTGAATGAGAGTGAAATAGTTCGAAAAATGGAGTCTTAACTTATTTTTATGAAATTAGAGGCAGACTAACGCATGGTCCATCTGATGGTAAGGGATTACCGCCACTCATGGACTTCTGCAATATCAGAGAAGGCACAAGTATATCCTCGCCTTTAAAAAAGGAATAAAAGGTGGTCGTTTTATGAGAGTTGCATAGGGTTTTCCTTTCAATGATTTAAATTATTACGTTGTATTAATAATTTAATACAGAAAAAATAGAGATTAATCATCAGTTAAAATTAAAAAAATAATGGTAACGCTTGTGAGATGCACCGAGTTATTTCAAAGCTGTTTAAGTTCTGGATATGTTGTTGCCCTCTATCTCGCTACATCAAGTTAGGTATTTAATGATGAAAGATGTAAGCAACATCTTATACATTGTCCTGACTCCATTGTGGTCTATATACCTGACTCCGTACTAAGTAGCTTAAGCACTTCTGTTACAAATATCAGGCAACAGAGAAATATGATCGTACTTAAATACGTAAATAACATCCAAACATAAAACAAATAATATTAATAATGATAGGTGTAAATTTTCTGGCGCATTTTTGTTATAACTAAAACCGTTTTCCTTTACTGCCAAGTCATGTATACTGTAAGGTCACCAAGGCGACGCAAAACTATGTTAAACTATAGGTTATAACCCATTTATGGTGAGTGGTAAAATACAATGTTATCGTTGCTACGATTGGCTCTTAGATCTTTTCTCGGAAATTGTTTTGTTGAGTTTTTACGAAAAATATTTAGATGGAAACGTAGCGTGTGATTTGGGTTCTATTTCTTTTGCTATGCCCTTTCACGCTTTGAGTTTTAGATAGCTCTATAACTATTGATGTGAATTGATAACGACCACTTATAATGCGATATAACCGACAGTTTAACTGCCTTAATCGATAAGTGAGATAGTTTTGATCTTAAATTTTAAAAATCGATACTATATTGACCGTAGTGTTACCGTATTTTTAACTCCCGACGCAAAAACAAAATAAGTTATAAGTTTGACATGTCTATCTATTTGTCTGTCTGTGGTATCGTGGTACCTAAACGGATGAATCAATTTGGATTTTGTTTTATTTTCGTTTGTAACTTATAATAGTCGGAAGTGTTCTTAAAAAGATGAAATGGCCGCCAACTTAAGATGGCCGCCATCACAAAATGATAATAATCATAATTTCTTGTCGGGGGTTTTATACATTTTCAATTTTCATACTTTATTCAGCTTTATCTACAATCATAAACATTGTGCATCGCAATACAAGAACCTCTAATCAAAATGCCATCAAACACCAACCGCGGTATGGCCCAAGCATCCGCCATTTTGCAACTATCCGATTGTTTTGTCCCCATTAGTACTGCCCTAAAACGCAGTGTTGCCGTTTTGTAGCTGGATTTTATAATATTGCTTGGCATAGAGATTCAGAGCAAAAAAAAAACAAAATACTATAATAATATAATATAATATAATTATATTATATTATTATAGTATTTACTATCAAGTAGGTATGTGTCTAATAGCGAACTTTAACGTCGGAGGCCATAACCAACTTGGATCGCTGAGCCTGAGTAGTTAATAGGTAAGTTAGTAAGTAATTATGTGTCTATAGATAATACACTTGTGCACCATTTATTATCTTTTCCTAATTTTTCGTTTGTGACATAACCGGAAAAGGATTGTCAACTGTTTCATGAGCATTCAAACGCCTAGTTGTACAGACGGTGTTATGTGAAACTCCATCTGAAGTGCAAAAATTGCACTTATATCTTAAACAATAAAAACGGTCAGTAGTCTTCCAGTCATACTGCCACGCCCAGCTAATCTCAAAATGGCTTGCTAGACTTAGAACTGCCACTAAGAATTTGTTAACAGATAAATGATTTGCAAGTCCTGCAGCCAGGCACCAGGCACTTGATAAAAATATGCACTGATATTTACATTTCTGTAAACACGTGTCTACCTACTATCCATTCTAAACAACATAGTAGTACTATGACTTTTTAATACTAAATGTCGTTGAACAAATGTTGTTCAGAATGGTTGTTAGAACACGTCATTAAAATTATGTAAATGTTCACAGATACACCCCTGTATGGATCTAAACGGCCATAGAAGGACTTAACCTTATGATACCTTGCCGACACAAGGATTCTGAGAATGGGTTAGAGATACGAAATACTAAAACACCAGCACTGCACCGTGATTGCCATGGCAACACCGTCGCATAGATACCGACGTAATTATCCAAAGACATTTGATGATATGGTGGAAAAATTTCGCAATGCCGACAAATTTGTACAGCCTTGGCTCAAAGTACTATTAGTCGAAAATGGCGTGAGAAGTTAGTTGTAAAATAAGACTTAAGTTTTTGACCTTAAGTATCAAATACCAATGCCACTTTTATGGTGCGTTGTTTAATTTTTTTTCATCAATAGCATCCCAATGGTTTTTAGCTTTTTTACCGATAACCGAAGAAAAGAGGATAATGTTTTTAAATTGAGAGCTTTCCTATCGATAGCATATTAAAGCTCTCAATTTAAAAAGTCGTCCTTTATCTTATTTTTAGCCAAGATTGACAAAAAAAGCTGTCGTTACAATCGGTATTAAAAAATATATATTTTTTTTGTTGACAGGGCTGACGCTTAAATCTCACCTATTGGAGAGTGTCGATTTTTGTGAACTAGAATATTACGCATTTGCTAAAAAAATAACTAATAAAATTCAGATTCCAGATTCAAATAAGAATAAGAATAAATTCTTAGACACTATCGATAAATTGAAATCTATAGAGTAACAAATATCGATTCTAAAGCATCTCTATTTATGTATTGCGTGGTAGTTATAAATAAAAAATCTCAATTACCACAAGTTACCTCAGCAGTTTACCCGATGATGCGATATACGAGAATATTATGGGAATCCAGTTGGCATTAGCAATGAAACCATCTGCCTATACTAGCAATAAATTATTGTACCTATATCTACACTAGGGATGGGACACAGTTCCGGCGCAAACAGATAGACACAGAACCACAAAATAACAATTATGTTTTGAGTTTTTCGAACATAGCTCGGGTTTGTGATCAGTGATCACCAATCCGCATTAGGCAAGCCTAGTCCCATGATCCCACCGTAGTAGCGATGACTTGATTTTTATGATGGAGGCCTTTGCCCTGCAGTGGGACAGTATAGGCTGATACTTTACTATTATTTATTTTCTTCCAATTTGTGTATAATAATTCAGATAATATGTTTAATACAAATTCTCAAAACTAAATTAATTGTCCGTCGACAGTACCTATATGGTATCATGGTTCTCGCACACGTTTCTTTTGTTGAGGCTCGATTGTAAACTGGTGTCTTGGTTGTCAATAAAACCGACTAACCTGTGCCGTATAGGGTACGGAGCGCTTCAGCGACTGACCATCAAGCATCAAAAGGGGGCACGCAACGCCTTCTATACCATTTTTATAGAGATACATTCTATAGACGTGGACAAACCTTATATACAAATCGAAAAGGCGAAACACTAGCGCGATGCATTCGATACCCAGCGCCATCTATTGGAAGGTAATGGAACTAAAGTCCTTACACGAAGTGAGGGCGGGCCACTAGTATTTTATTAAGGCGTTACTGATTAGCAATGAAGGCAGGCTGCGTTATATGATTTTTTTTGCAGTTGGAATTTTCTATCTTTTCACAGCTGTCTCTCAAACATCCCTACCAGCCCACCTTGCACACATTACCATCACTAAGTAAACGAATAAATAAACAAGACTTCAGAAATATGAAGTCAGTTGCATTAATCGTTTCGCATGCAACTTCGCATGGTGTCGGTCTCTAATGGCGGTTTTTGAATTAACTTATTTATGGCTAGTTTATGTCTCCGGTCGGTTGTTAATGTCCTTTAGGCATGGCCTCCTTGGTAGCTTTTGAAGTTGGTTCTGTAAACTTTTGCAGTGAGTTTGACTTCGTGATTTCTATTATAACAGAGTTTGCTTTCCTTATACAACATGATTGTTAGATTTATGTGATACAATTATATCTTATATACCTATAGTATGTTTTCATACAACTAAAAATTGAAAATAATAAAATTAAAAAAAATAGGATGTATTATGGATTGTTAGATGTCGCCCAGCATTGTTCGACATGGCGTTGTACGTGTTAAAATAATTCTTGGTGGGTAGTATAATCCGTCGTATTACATTACGGCTAGCTGTAATCAAATGCCGTTTTAAAATACGGCTGTTCAATGATAAGTCGGATTGAATGCGGCTGAACAAAAAGCGGCCGGAATGTATTCGACGCCATACTTCATTCATTACGGTTAGCCAAAATATAATAAAAGGCGAGTTTACTCGCCTCTTTGAATTGAACTATAAATTAATAAATTGAACTAATCCATCTACGATATGTGGTTCAAAATTCCACGAAGTACCATCTGTAGTTAGTACAAGTATGCACAAAGTCAGTGACGACTTTACTCACCTAAATTGTATTACCATGACCTGGAAGTTATCATAAATAACTGTTCACTTAGCTAATATCTAGCTACTTTATAAGGTCATCTGACACAAGATAATCATAATAAAATAAACGAAGCAATATACCTAATAAGCACAATAAGGCAAATTGAATTACTATTATGTGTTGACTGCTAGCAGCATCCGCAATGCTAGTACAGTCACTGACTTATTTCTTTAGATTTTCACGTTACATATTTTCGGAATTTGGTTGAGTTATTTTTGTGTTTGAAACTAAATGTTGAAACAAGTACTTAAAATATTAATATGGATCTTACCTAAACTAATATTTTTTTATGCTTAATACGGGACGGGGGCATCGATAAACAGGATTTTGGATTTTTTACAAAACGGGATAATTATGCGTCCCGGCGCTTTATTTCGAGACAACGGGACAGGTGACCGAAACACGGGACTGTCCTGTTCGAAACGGGACGTGTTGTGAATTTAATGTTACCGACATTTGAAACGAACGTTACACAAACGTCAGAAAGGATAAAATCAAATGTGAGCGCCCGTCCACAGATTATATTACACTATTTCCTTTAAAAATGTTTTGGATACGTTAGTTCTTTACGTATCCAAAACATTTTTAAAGGAAATGGTACAATACGATACCGGCCCATTCATGCAAAAGCTACAAAAAATGGGCCCGTGTAAATCAATTCCATAGACTAATAAACATTTTCTGTCCACGACTGTACATGATGTCATTTTCCCATCTTCGGCATTCGTATGTCACGATGTGTGCCACGGCTTATCCCCATGAGGCTGGTTTATGACTTAATCGATAACGCCGACTTATTCCAAGTACTAGCAATTACGAAGAAGATGAGGGAAAAAATTACATATAAATTGCATTCATCATTATCATTATTAGCGTAGACTTTAAAGAAACGTTTATACGCTTGTAAGAATTACATACGCAAAAAGTCTGGGGACGATTAAGTGATCAGAAGATGATTAAGCCTTTAAAATAGTATTGAAATTTACTACTACTCAGACACGTCGTTTTAACTTTAATGGTGCATTAGTAGAAACTTGTGATACTAACATTAACCTATAGGTGGGGGCATGTATCGTTTGCTAATGTTCCTCGTATCTCATAAAAAGGGAGCAAGGGAAGGTATTGGCCTTAAAGTAAGAGGGACAAAGTGCAACAATAAAAAAATATTATATTAATTAGTTAATTATCAGTCATCTGGTACTCATAGTATTTTTTTTTATCCCAGGGCAAACCATCATGGCCTCTACTTAGCCACATGATGGGTACAAGGTGGTGTATGGGACTCTAACCCTAACCCCACACCCGGTCGGATACCCCACACCCAGGACTGGGCCGTACCGCAAATCGCGGTCTCCACTTTGATCCAAATTGTTTGGCGCAATGCAGCCCTTCCTAAATGCGCGACCTACCAGGAGTAGGAGCAGGATTTTTTCCCTCGCGGAGTCGTTATACTGAGCAAGCCACTCCCCAGTAGTGGCATGCTCACGTACTCCGAAGCC
This sequence comes from Cnaphalocrocis medinalis, assembly GCA_014851415.1. Classification (NCBI taxonomy): domain Eukaryota; kingdom Metazoa; phylum Arthropoda; class Insecta; order Lepidoptera; family Crambidae; genus Cnaphalocrocis; species Cnaphalocrocis medinalis. Next base: position 15,636,930 of record CM026277.1, on the reverse strand, counting down.
CGTTTAGTCGCCTCTTACGACAGGCTGGGAATACCTTGGCAGTATTCTTAACGCCCCTAGCCACAGGACACAGAGCGGCCCCCCGGTAGCCCTAGTATGAAGCCAAGTTGATTAATATGATTGTCTGGCGCATTTATTTATTTATTTTTATTTTACATAACACTACTGGCAGCTCGCGACCTTGTACGCGTGGAGAACACTTACCGTCATATTTTGGAGAATCTACACAATATATTTTTTATATTGTGTAGATTCTCCAAAATGTGACTAGTTATTCTGAAGTATAAGCTATATTATTGCAAAGTTTCATTAAAATCCGTCCGGTAGTTTTTGCGTGAAAGAGGAGCAAACATCTATCCATCCATCTATCCATACTTTCACGTTTATAATACTAGTGGGATATAACCGTCAGGTAATATATCTTAATTTTGCATACATTTGACAATCGTTTCACCTTTACGACACTAGGTCATACTAAAATAACATAATGGGTCCACAGACTATTAGTTCTAATATTCGAAGTCGTCGAAAGACTTACGGCATACGATCTTGGCTTACATCGCAATGCATTCTTGCCACAGATCGTTTGAAAACGAATAGCAACAATGTAAAGTTATTCGAGTTTATATTCGAGTGTATTAAGCGGCATTTACATTGGTCAATGGTTCGGTCACCGTTGCACTTGTAGCGTGCATTGTAGCCTGCATCCATGCGGTTACTAACGACCAATGCAAATGCGCACACGGCTTTTTTAAGTATTAATATTAAACTTACTGTACATTTAAAACTGACACCAATAACCACGTTTTACGGAAGGTACTAACCTGAAACAACAAAGAAAAAAAAATTAAGCACATTCAGGATTAACAAAACAAGAATATAAGTTGCAATCTTACTACTCAATTCTTTTTTTTTATTATTAGATAGGTAGCAGGCGAGCAGGCGGATCACCTGATGGTAAGCAATTGCCGCCGCCCATTGACACTTGCAACACCAGTGGAGTTACAAGTGCGCTGCCAACCTTTTATCCCCTTCCCCCCCGATGGGCCTCCGGTACCCTTCACTCACTCGGCGAAACACAGCACAGGGGCTGCTTCACGCCGGTTTTCTGTGAGGCAGTGGTATCACTCCGGTCGAGCCGGCCCATTCATGCCGAAGCGTGGCTCTCCCACAGTTAAAGTTATTGCTTCTATAGTGTACAAACAGATGGTAAAAAAATACAATAAAGCAGCCCTGTAATACTAGAAGCAATATTGACAACCATGATTATACTGTCATAAGCATGTCTTTTTGGATGTAGTGTACAGTATTATGTTAAGATGAGCCAAGGAACTCCCCAAGCACATCATACCATACTAAAATTATATTACATTGCAAACCCGTAAGCTAAACTCCGCTGGGTACAACCCTAAATAATACATTTCGATTATACAGGGCGTCCCATAAAGTAAGGTTCGAATGGAAAGGGTGATTCGAGAGGACATCCCAAAATCCCAATAGACAGGGTTATTTTCCCTTCTCTAAGTTCTGTCCCTTGTCGTTCAGATCGTCAGTATTATGTATAAAGTCATAGGTAAGAACTCTTTGGGGTTTGCAAAGATACGCACTTGTATATTGAAAACACGATGTATATCTAGTTAAGGGGCTATACGAATGAAACTAGCGCCGCCAACCTATTTACACTGATTGTGGCGAAAATATGATATTTTTGAAGAAAATAAAACATTACAGACTTAGATCCAAGTAAATCGGATTTTCCAAGATGCAATACAATATTACTAACACGCGACAAGTAACAATAATGTTAATTATTGCTAAAAACGGCCACTTTTAGCAATAATTGACATTATTGTTACTTGTCGCGTGATTTATATATTGTATTGCATCTTGAAAAATTCAATTTACTTTTATCTAAGGTCTGTAATGTTTTGTTTTCTTAAAAAATATCGTATTTTCGCCACAATCAGTGTGAATAGGTTGGCGGCGCTAGTTTATTCGTATAGCCCCTTAAGGGGGTCACGTAATTCATATGTTATTATAGGGTGGTTGCCACGTAGGGCAGCGTATCTAGTGTAAGACCCCTTGTGGCACGTTAATTCGACGTTTTAGGAATATGGCTGGTGTAAGTTAAAACGCCTTTTAAACGAAACGTAGTTCTTCAACCATATAAAGTATTGAGAACCACCACGTCAAATCACAACTCAGAAATAGTTAAATGGTGTTGCAGGTGTCTATACCTAGGCTGCAGGAATTGTTTACTATCTACTTCTGCCACACATTACATTTTTTTTTTAAAGGTAATAAAGGACTGATACACTCAGCAGCTATTGGGCACAAATGGCTTTAATTGAGAGCGGTAGGAGTGATTTGGGGGAGGCGTTTGCCTAGCAATGGGAGAATATAGGATTACCTACGAAAGGGAGTAATGGATACAATAAACATCATCATACAATGGCTTGAACAACAAAAACTCTTGAACAATTGAAGGCCACAACCCTAAATTAATCAACCCATTTTTCTCAACCCACTTCCTAATCATCTATGACACCTTATTACCTACAGTGGTGCCAAAAGAAATGAAACCACAGCAACGTTACGTACAGAATTGTCTCCGAAGTCTTGCCAAGATACTAAAGTGATCAAAGACAATGTACTTCTCAATTGTCGTAGTTTATGTATTCCGGTTGACATATTATGTCAATGCACGGAATTGGCTGATGGACTGGATATCTTCGTTCTGGCAAGTGCTTGGGCTATTAACATTTTTGAGTTTGACTGTATTTTTAACCCCGTATAGACTGAAAGGGTTGTTCAACTATACATACTACTTTTGCCATAAGATGATATCGCTTGACAGTTTTTCATTGGTAATAATAGTGATGGAACAAATTAAGTTTCATAGATTTAAAAATAATATCGATTAATTATGCTAAGGAAAAAAAGTCGGATTTTCCGATTTTCTTACTAACATATGGAACCATATTTCACGCAGAAACATGATTCTCTAACGGATGATTTTGAATTAGAGATTTGTATGGATGAATGTATTTAATCTCCAAATTCGACTTCAATGTCGAGTACTCGAGAATTGCTCCCTGGTCAAACATCCCTATTATCCGATTGTTTTATTATTCCAAACTTTGTACTTAGCAAACCAATTGCCGATGTTTGCCAACCGCTAGGCACTTCTCAAAACATCATGGTAATTGTGAACTGTTTACCTTACTGCCCGCGGTTGGTTGTTTACCCTGCCGTGATAGTATTGAGGTTTGAGTGACGGTCGTGATAACATGCCTCGATGTTCCGCTAAAATTAGATACTTGTTGCTAAGTAGACTACATGAATATTCTTAAGTAAATGCACTTAAAAATTCCAAACTTCACCACCGCCCTACACGCCATAAACTCGGATTCCATACCACCTGGATGGATGGTGGTCCACTAGGTACCGTTTGCCACGCACCTACTCATTGTGGAATCAACTTCTCGCAGCAGTATTTCCTAACCAGTACGACATTCAAATCTTCAAAAAGGAAGGCCGGCAACGCATCCGCACTCCTTTAACCATCAGCATACTCGTTTCCTATATTTAATTTCGTTGTCCTATATTATAAAAAAAAACATCATAGGGTTTAGGCAAAGAATACTTAATAGTACAAGTAGTTTAAGTGGGGCGCGAACCCACAACTTTCCACATACCGGGTGCCTGTTCTACCGAAAAAAAATATCTGAATAAATACATTACAATGATAAAATAGACTATGTATATAATAATATTTCTAAGTCCGGAATAATACGAGTATCTTCCTCTCCAAGGCTATAGCACTTAACCAATAATAATCACCTACTGTATAATAGCGTTTGGATGTATTAGGTGACGTCATCACATCTGTCTACGATTCCCATTGTATACGATTTGTCCTTAGTAGGTTAGTGCGAACATTGAACAAAGTAGGTAAGTTGGTACCTATTTTTTAACAACAGAAATTAGCAAGTTCTATTAATTTGAGTAAGATAATAATAATTGACAGATTGAAACAGATTTGGGAGGAAACGCGTTCGAATTTTGAAATTCCGTCAAGTTTTTTTAAGAAAAGTCACGATGCTACATTATTCCTGAAGCAAACCGAATCTTTTTTAAAAGACAACTAACCAATCATTTTAATTAATAGGTCTTTATGTTTTTAAAATTTAAATTTAAGAACGAAACAATATTAAAAAATTCTTAATTCAAATTTTGACACGGACTCGATTCCGTCACAATTTTCAATTGTTCAATTTTGAATCGCATTCACGGAAAGCGACTTAAGCGACACAAAAAAGATTTTCCTTCAAATACCAAAGACCTAAATAAAGGTTATTTGACTGGCCAAAAACTATTTTATTATTTCTTTTAATAACCAACAAACAATTGAAATAGGTAACGGAAACGACCCTATTGATTTTTCCATCGCCAACACCTAACCTCAAAACATCATTGTAATTAAAATAACGATACCATCGGATATAAAATGCGTTGTTTGGGTTCGTCGTGCCGAGGGTGACGATGACGTCACGGATCGATCCACCAGTGTACAGTTGAATCCGTCATAAAGTAAAAGGCCTCTTAGAAATCAAATCATCGCTACCATGATAGGATTAGGCTTAATCACCACGCTTGCCTAATGCGGATTGGTGATCACAAACCCGAGTTATGTTCGAAAAACTCGAAACATACTTTTTTCTATTTTCGAGGCATTTAAAAATCTCCGATAAAAGCGCATTTAACCGTTGGACCTATGCCCAATCCCAGCCGTTGCACACTGTTCAAATCGAAAGTGAGGGTAAGAGTTATAAAGAGTGCAATTGTGTCTGCACACACTGTGTTTTATCGAGTGAGTGGCCTAATTCGGGGGGAAAGTGGAGGACGGCAGCGCACTTGTTTCACTGGTGTCGATTTTTTATTGTTGTTTGGCTAACACTTGACCACAATGACACCTGATAGAAAGCGTCTATAAAAATGTTACGTTTTGCCTAGAAGATTGTCTGGCCGTGGCAAAGTTGGCTACTCCCTCATCGTAGCGTTTAATTCCCTGTTGCGTCCAAAGTGATCGCTTTAGAGTCCGGGGTTGGGGAGTTTGGTCAAAACATATAAGGAGAGTCATTAACAGGGGAAACATACCAACTGAATCATGGTTACACCTTTCATAAACTATTCCAAACGTGCAGGTTTGCTAACGATGTTTTCTCTCACCAGATTGAAACTAAGACCCCGTGTTTTTATGTGATATGTGGCAGACGAGCAAATGGATCATCTGATGGAAAGTAATTGCCGCCGCCCATAGACACTAGCAACACCAATATAACGTATAGCATCTATGGAAGGCATGTTCGTCTGCTAGCTATTACATAAAAAAAACAATAGCAATTGACGTAATTTTGAAGCAGACTGTACCCTGATTAACGTTTAACGAGTTTTGTTTCGGGCTTAAGGCATTGTTTGTTTGCATTTTGAAATGAAATGTGATATTCTGCCGCATTTGGGCCAGAGATTGCTTTAATCTTTTAGCGTTGGGCAGCTCTTTAATTTTCTTTCATAAGTTATTCTGTGGTTGGTCGCCAACACCCAATATTGCTGTTTGGGAAGGCTTAACGATAATACCCGTACAGTCTGGCGAATGTTCGCAAAACCGAATCTGAAACTTTGAGAGGAAAACGGCTACCTATATATTCCATACCTTAAATACGTGTAGTATAATAACACTATGCTAAACGCAAAGCAAACGATAGAATATTTCATTCAATAAAAGTGACGATATACCTATTATGACAGTTAAGTTGTTCATAAAGTTTAGTTACGTTCAAAGGGCAGTAGTATAGTAACAAGTTATCACACGAATGCTTGACTAGAGCTGCGATCGAACCCAAGACCTTTGGCGTATGAGGCAGGGTCATTACCAAACGCTTCATCCTGCCAGTGAGAATTCAGAAAAAAAAACAGATATTATAATATCTCTAAATTTTCCTATTGAGTCCGAGTTTTTAGAAGCTAATTCTTTAATAAACTCTCAAGCATTGCCTTTAAAGATTACCGCATAAACGTGAAAAAAATCGAGTAAGTCATCTTCAATTTGATCCAATGATTGAGCCATTTGCCAACTGCACATTAATAATAACATTACTTACTTTAAGTGCCAACGGAAAGATATAAATTATTTTTTTGTCTCTATCTATGAGCGTTTGTGTGAAAACAAAATAGTGACATGTTGGCAGTAAGGACGTAAGGTGTGTAATAAAATCGATAAATCGCTTCATGTCAATAAATTGATGCCTATTCTTAAGGTATTGTATAAATTTTACACACTGCTTTAAAAATTAAAGTCACCAATCAATCCGCTTGTGACGGCCGTTGTGATGCGGTTGAATTGTCAAGCTGTAAGTGCTATATTGTTTTTTTATTTAAACATCTCCTCGCGTTTAGTCCCGTTTATATCAAATATTCGATTTTTCGTCGAAATTTCGTCGATACTGGGAATAGGTATACTAAACATTTTATTGTTAGTATTTTCTTTGTGTTCCTGTAGTCACAATATTACACTATATTTTTAAACCCTATAATTAGTACCTACTTTTTCATATGTTTTTAAGACTGGCTTTTGGCTTCGAAACTATCCAAAACGAGCAGGATTCCACACTGTATGTTTTGCCTGACCGGCGAGCTAATGGCAGAATTGCGAATTTAAATTAATTTAATTTAATTTTAGAAATCCAAAGGTGCGTGCTCGGATTCAAACCTACGACCACCCGTTTGGGAGGCGCAAGTTCTTATGTATCGCTCATCAAATGGAACAACCGATACATCGATATTTATTGATTTTCCGCTATATCCAATTGGTTGTGCACACGGATTCAAATCGAAATAATTTTATTGGTGTTGCCACAAAAAAGGTTACAAAAAGAGAGGCGTGCGAGAGAAGCCGGGCGGCATGCTAGTGCGAGATCATCGGTAATGAAGCTCTTTATTTTTTGCTCATTCTATTGTTAGATATGATAGGGCTCTGCTAATAGAGGAAGTAGGGCTGACAATAGTTACTTCACGAAAAAGTACAGGCACCATTTTGGACTTTGAACCTTATGTCTAAGACACATGTGCTACTTTATTTGAAGTATCTCGATCTGACTTTGTCTGTACTCTTTCATATAGGTATACAAAGCGTCCCAAGGACTTGCCTTTTTAAAACTTTGAACCTTACGCCTTAAACGCGTTTTTTTTTTTCTGAATTGTCACTAGCCGGATGACGCATTTAGTGACCCAGTCTCATGAGCCAAAGGTCGTGGGTTTGATCCCCACCTAGGACAAACATTCGTGTGATGAACACTTGTGTATGTTCGGAGCCTGAGTGCTATACATATATGTATGTAAGTATTATATTTGTGATCCTCTGTTGTCTGATATCTGAAGCATTAATTAGTACGGATTCAAGTCAATGTATGAGATGTTTTGTGAATTGTGTGAATGTGACTTGAAATTACGCTTGAGAATTGGTGCTAAGTAAACAATATTTGTACGGAGTCAGGTTGTATGAATGTTGTTGTGTGTGTGTGAATTAAGTAAACCTTGGTAAGAGACAACCCTACCACGCTAATAAAGGAGCCAGTGCAAATGAATCGTAGCGATTCTCAACCTGCGCGCGCGCACGCACAGTCGTTACGCAACCTTTGTTGTTGTTGTTGATCGATCACCAATTACCGATGCGTTCGCGCAACAATGTATGCTGTACAATCACACAGGACCATTTTGAGAGTATTCTTCAATTATTTCAGCTCTTTTTAGGGGTTCTTTGTGCGACTAAGTGTAGTAATGAGGTATTTTTTGTGACATAAAATAAATAATTGAGATAACATCGCATGCATTGTCCTGGTCCCAAACTATGGTTTTATTTTGTACTATGGAAACAATTCTGTTTCATCAACAAATGTTTGTGACATTCAAAGATAATAAGTACGTTAAACTTAAGTTTGAATAGGAAACAGGAATAAGAAAAGAGTTGATCTACCTATGTTAAATATTTTTTAAAGCTTCCCAAAGGATCCCATTATTAGATTCTGACCTGGTGAACATAAAACTACCTCAGAAGTGTATAATTATGTAAATAAAAATTCAAAATCCATCTTTATATGTGTCAGACATAGTGGTGAATATAAGTATAAGACTAATACAAGCAAATTGAACTTCTCCCTTTTTTTGAAGTCAGTGGACAAACAAAATATTTTACCACTTTTATATCCGAGTATACACAATTACACAAAATATTGAGCTACTAAAATCTGTGCAATCTCCCCAAACGATTCTCACCTTAAAGTCACTTACCATTGAAGAGAGAATCGGATGTACCTAAGTAGCTGTGTACAAAGGGCAAAGCTATGCGGAACAATTTAGCAGCAAAATTAATTACCATTCCTGTAGCTTCTATTTCATTCATATTTGTTTCGACGTGTGAAACAACAATAACTTGAACAATCAAAGTGGGATTATAACCCTTATTGTGTACGTGTTAAGGACGGTAGGTACTGCTTACTGTACTTGTTGTTTCTTAGTTTAATTAGAGTTAGTGAGGTTAAATTATAATGCGGTAGTAACTCAGTGTAATCGAAACTGTATAGTTTCGTAATTGCTTCTTTGGTATCACCGGTACTATTAGTCCGATAGTATCAGCTAGACACGTTTCAGTTTCCATTACCGACTCCCGGCAGATACCCATAGATACATAGATATATAGATAGATATACTTATATTATAATACAAAATGCAAAACTTATGTTCAAGCCATTACAAAAATTTAATGTGCAAGTTACAATCAAACCACACAGCGATTACAATCCTTCCTCTCTTGTGTCGTTTGTCCTCAATATCAATCTATCTAAGTTGGACCTCAGTCAAACAATCTAGTCAGTAAAAATAGGAATAGTATAAAACTATTAAGGAGGTAAGTACTTGTATTTATCTACAAAGCGTTAATAAAAAGTATAACTGAAATTAATAAGAAGTCAAAAGACTAATATAAAGTTCATAAAAATAAACACAGATATTGTAAAAAAGATAAAAACTACTTAACTAGTCTCTTGATCATTTTAATCCCTTATGAAATAAAGATTCTGTCAAACGAAAAGTAAACGTACAATGAAGCCAAGTCTTAATCTACCAATGTCGTAATTTTTTTTTCTTTTTATGATATAGTGGGTAGACGAGTAGAAGGATTACCTGATGATAAACTAAATATTATCACCGCCCATGGACATGGACAACACCAGAGGAATCTCAAGTGCGCTGCCGACCTTTTAAAAAGGAGTACGCTCGCTTTTTGAAGGTTTGCAGGTCGTATTGGTCCGGAAATATCGCAGGCGACAGTTCGATCCTAAGTTATCACATAGCTACTTATAATAGTTTATCATACTAAATCAGTGGAATATCCTTACTTACTATTTTACTTTACTCATCTATATTTACAAATATTCAAATAAAACGTGACTTGCTCAATCAGGTTCAAATCTACAAATGAGCTGACTCATCCCACGAAATTGACTCTAGCTTAATGACCGACCGTAGTTTGTTTCTTGCACTTGGATGTAGCACTACCATGCGCCCGTATTCGTACATATTCCCAGGTGAAGCATTAATTAATGACACGCCGATGGATATTGATATTAAATAATTAGAACCTGTTTTACTTGCCTTTTCGAAGCCAAACCGGTGTAACGAACAAGGGTTTAAACATAACAGTTCCGTATCTTTTAAAAAATGTTTGTGTACATATTGAAGCGATTTAGCTACGCACATTTATCAAATCGAGTATGTATGGTACCGAAGGAGAATCAGATTTTGCTACATTGGCCAAAAAAGTTACATGTCTATTATTTATAGTAAATAAGAGATTTTATTTGTACATTAAAATTATTACTTTTTAAAATAAGTAAAGAAGATAATAATAATGTATCTTCATATATATTATGTATTATATAAAGTATAGGTATCTAAATAACAAAAAGTAATAACGTAAATAAATAAGTAATAACGTTTAGCAAAACATATTAAACAAATTTCGTTACACTAGTTTAGTTGCCATGAAATAACTCTGAAAAGGGTGTCCCCCCCCCCCAAAAAAACCAAGAACCCTTCGCAAAAGAACCCTAAAATATACCTACATAAAACGTCTACTATTAACGATCCCACCCCACCTGCAATGCCACTAGGGCGCCACAAAAAAGTAAAAACCAGCCAACTTCGAGCCTGCACTTGGCTCTTTTTTACTGCATTATTTACAAATAAATAAAATTGCGTGACATAGATTATAGAAATACGGAATGCTGTAATAACGATCGTTCGCACGGAACCGGTCTTTTTTATTTCGATATCCCACGGTGTACACCGTGCAAAAATACCTTGTTTTATGTAAATGATCGATGCATTAATGTCCTTGAGACTTATTTTTAATTGGACTTTTATAATCTATCAAACATTACATATATTTTTTTCTTTTATAACCTCTACTCTATGGGGCTGGGCCGGCCACGTTTGTAGGATGCACCCAGAGAGGTAGACCAAAATCATTACGCATTGGCAGCCAGCTGGACGTCATCGCTGGACGTCGCCTAAAAGGCAGGCTCAAATAGATGACGTGATGACTTGAAACACTTCTCTAAGAACTGGCAAACCACCGCTACAAACAGAGTGAGAATTTATTAAGTCTTTTTTCAAAGTTTTTAATCTTGCTAAATACTTGCAGACTGTTTGCTTTAGTCTGTATTCTTGATAACAAAAGAAAACCAGGGTCATTTAAAGGTATAATTAATCAAACGTCTGTCAGGAGTTTTATGGAGCAAAAAGCGTTCATTGCCAAATTAAAATAGTTTTACAACTAAAAAGAACCTTCGAAACAACAATGTACGCACTTGGCAGAAGTCTGGTCAGAAATCTTCGTTAATTGTTTGCTCCGATTTTTTTTCTAGGCCTTGAATATTTTGTGTAACAAATCACGAATGATGCATGTACATTCGAACATTTAATTGATTGTCAAGGAAAAAATAGGGACTACGCATGATTCATACAGGATGTTAATCGATCAATCTATTTATCAATGCTAATCCGTACACTGTTGAAGAAAAGTATAATAAAGAGAACTGCGTACAAAATGAGCATGGTTTTTTTCCTGTGGAAGGTGGCAGACGAACAGACAGATCACCTGGAGATAAGCGATTGCCGCCGCCCATAGACATTCGAAACAGCAGTGGGGTCACAAGTGCGCTGCAACCTTTTAGCCCCCTTTCCCCGACTAGGTCCTAAGTACCCTCAATCACTCGGTGAAACAAAATCACTTTTTTAAACTCTTTCAATAGATTATGTATCCAGTGTTGTCTAATACAAGAAAGTGGTTAAACGACTTAGAACACACCCTGTATTTTAAAAAGACAATGGCCAAAATAGATCTATGGATAATGTGTTAATCACGTATGCTGTTCAATGCATATTTTTATTTATGAGTGTATTATTAGAAGTCTACAAGAGTAGAAAATACAATGATTATCATAAAATGTTATTGACGTAATAACAATGACTTTTTATCACAGGTACTATGCATTTCTTATGACATTACATGAATATTAATCACATAATTTATATTTTATAAAAGTTATAAGTACAGTCAGTCACACATCAGGTTACAAAAAACTGTCAATTTCCTCATTGATATTCAGCCTAATGTGTATCATAAGTCTTTATTGTTCCTTGAATATAACACAGACATAACCCACACAAAACAGATTGAATATAATAGTAAGATGAGAGTCGATCAACGAAATTTATCAGTTTTGTATACTTTAAAGTGTGGCTACGTACATCTATGTAGCTACGTATTTTTAAACAGAATAAATGACGAAACTAATGGATTTTTGACTACAAGCTCTGTGAGCATTGTATAATTATGAATTGCTAAAATATTCTGTACTATTCATCATCATCATCCCTCCCCCAAAGTTCTCCACACAGATCGGTCCGGCACCCCACTTCCAATGGGCTCCCGCGACCTTCACCAGATCGTCGGTCCACCTGGTGGGAGGCCTGCCACGGCTGCGGCCTCCTGCACGTGGCCTCTACTCAAGGACCTCTCCACCCCACTGTACTATTCACCGAACTGATATCGCTGACATGTGGTTTTGTGCAGGCAGATCTACGTGAGTTGCAAGTCAGAGACTGGCGTGCAAAAGCGAATGGTCAAAACCAGTGGAGGAGTCTTATATCGGAGGCAAAGATACATTTTGTGTCATTGAGCCATCGAAAGTAAGTAAGTAATTACTGAAATGATTATTCTGAACGAGTTACATTAGCCACTTCGCCAGATCAAGTGGACTCCTATCTAAGGGTAGCAAAGGACAGGCGGAAATAGGCCAGCTTCAATAAAATTGCCTAACCCTGGATCCATGATTTTGAGGTCAACAGGTCATATCCGGGATCAAATTATGTTCGTGATTTTGATTTTTTTAAATATTTTATTGCTCATGGTTTTGACAACCATGAAATCGTACGAACAATATGAACATAGGCATTGTTATAAGAGTTTCAAATTATTGAGCACAATGGAATTGCCAATTTGTTTTTTTTTTTAAATGTGATAGGTGGCAGACTAGCAGACGGATCAACTGATGGAGAGCGATTGCTGCCGCACATAGAATCCTGCAACACCAGTAGAGTCACAAGTGCGCTGGCAACCTTTAGCCCCCATTTCCCCCCAATTGGGCCTACGATACCCTCACGCACTCGAAAAAACACAGCGCAGGCGCTGCTTCAGGCCGATCTTCTGTGAGGCCGTGATATCACTCCGGTCGATGTTGAGATTAGTATACTACGAGTATATTGTTGTCATACTTTCACTGAAGAACCTCTTCCTTTTTGAAGTCGGTTAAAAAGTCTGGCTTTACACACGCTTAGGTACTCTTTGGGTGAAAGTCAGCCAGTCTAAATCCCACTCAAATGTTAAATCCGACCAAGATCCTGTAACAGGCGTACCACAAGGCGGTCTCGAGTGCCTAATCGGCCGATCATTGTACCAAAATAGTGACGTCCGATTCTATTAATAGTGACCATCGATAATATTGATAAGGTTAATGACAATGATTTTTTGAAATATCGAAACTATAGATTGTGAAAAAAGTTTCAACAATAATTCAGTTGCAGTTCTGTACTTGAATTAGACTTTCCAAAGATTGGTTACTTAGCACCAATTCTCAATGCGTATATACACTTAGTTAACATTAAGAGATAACACTTTATAGATTTTGGTGCCTCTACCAAAAATCACTTAGACCAATAAAGTGATAAATCAAATGCTAATGATAATTTACTTTTTTGCCAATTTAATTAAAATAATATGCAGTATTTCCTAACGGTTTTGACTTATATAGTTTCTAGAGACGAGCGTACTCCGTTCTCTTCCGAAAGAGATCGACAATGCATCAGCGACTCATCTTATTTCGCGGATGTTCACGAGCGGCGACGATTATTTGCGATCCGCTGTCTCATTTGTGCCCGCTACCATAAAAAAAATCATCAGTTTTTCATCGATAATCTGAATAACAACACTAGCACAAACGGAAATGTTCATTTCGCCTCTCCCAAGGGCTTGGAGCCATTGTCGGCTGCCTGTGATTTTTCTCCCTTTATTGGGTACTTTGAGGGCCGCGACAGTTAGGCATATCTCGTCCTTATGGGATGTTAAATTTCAGTCAGGTATTTTAAGCTTTATGCTGTCATTTCAAAAGAAGGTTTCGATCATATAAACTCTATACAGGGTGTATCTGTGAACATTTGCATCCTTTTAACCACGTGTTCTATCAACCATTCCGAACAACATTGTTCAAAAATTTTCGAAATTCATCGAACACTTTTTTCGACTCCCCGTACAAAATGACCAAGTTACGTGACCGACTTTGTATGGAGAGATGATTTTATTATTCGAATTTTCAAAAGTCATAGTACAGAATGGTTGATAGAATACGTAATTAAAGGGATATAAATGTTCACAGATCATATATCCTGTACCTATACAGCGTGAATGCGCTAAAAGTGTCGCCGCCAATGAAGGCGCCATTCGCAAACGAGTGCTATTTAGCGTTTTCGGAATTTAAAACCAATTACTACGGATTAAGGTTAAAAACAAAACGTAGTGATAGCATTTTTAAAATTTAAAATATCTATAGCTGTAATACTAATGACAGAGCTGTTGGTATTACTTTTTACAATTACAAACGCCTTAAGTATGGAATTGTGAATCTAGACTCCAGAGGTTATATGGAAAGGGTTAGGTTACAACTCCACGTTGGGCTACTCAGTCCATCGACAGTTTATCAATTTTTATCAAACCTCAGGGTCACCACTAAATGCGCCATTCGGCCAGTCTTCCTTCTTATTAAAGTCTTCGATTAAAAACTTTAATGACCAAGATTACGATTGATAATATCTTTGTTTCTTCTTTTCTTCTGTTTACATTAAAATTTATTAATATTGCTCTTTTGGATCTGCCTCGTAATATTGTCCACAGTTGCAATAAAACCCTTATTGGTACATGTAAAATAAGTATTAAACTTTTATGGGGCATAAATATTGAAGTCTATTTAATTTCCTTAAGTTTTTGCCTTTTTGGACGCTGATGATCAGAACAAGCATACTTCGTTATAATAAATTATATTTGAATATAGAACGGACCATTTCCATTTATGATTTATGTCAATTAATTTAAAACGGTATCGAATGTCACAGTTCTGTCACTTGACATTTTGTATAGTAAACTCATTAGTAAATTTTACTACGGTTTATATGACGCTCACTGTACATTGAATGCATTGTTTAATCTTGATATAGGTGAAAAAATTTGACATCATTCTTCAAAAACGAAAGCTGCATAACGGAGCCAGATGGGGCTCACAATGGAGTTACATAACTTAATGACGTCATAAAGGTAGTTATTTACAGGAAGAGGTATTTAAACTCCCACAACAGACAAAGGGTAAGGTGCATGCGCCCGCGCTTCGTTACGTCAATATTTTCTCAATCAAACAATATTGTTTTTTTTTTGCTAGGGTTGTGAACTTGGGCACCAACGACAACATTCCGTTTTGGCCTTCTTCGGGGCCTGTAGGGATGGTACTGCGTTCCCGACTGTTCTTAAACATCACCCTACTTTCCTGTCTACGTTTTATATTTGAACCTGATTTTGATGTCATAAAGAAGTGACCAGTATGCCAGTGAGCAGTGGTTTTCACGCGACCCAGGAATTGAACCCGGGACCCCGAGATCACGGCCCGGTACTTTAACCACTAGACCGACGAGGCGTGTCATCTGTCATTATTACACAATAAATCGAAACATTTTTTTCATCAACCCTACTTCCAGGACGAGTCAGTCACGATTGGCGATGTATGGCGCTTGCGCAACTTTGCGTGTCGCTCCGCCTTGTGCAAGATGCGTACACGTATCACGGCCTAGAGCCGTAACGAACCCGATCCTTTTAGTCTCATAGACTCGAATGTTACAAGACTCACTGAAATATACTGTTGAAAGTCCATCCATCCAAATCAGCCTAAAAAAATATATAAAAACGATGTTTTCTTCTATTCTTCTCCACAATTGTAAGGCAATTCGAATCTTCAATAAAATATTCGTTACACTTACATGATGTTTTCATTCATTTTTTGTAGTCTGCGATCGCTTTCTACCGCTAAAGTCTCAATAGGAAACGAACGTAATTTTATAGTAACTTGTATCAAATTTTAATTAATTTTACCAAATATTTCTAATTTTATTCATCCAAATACTGGCGTGACTAGTGGCCGGATGGCATATTTGGTAGGGACTCCGTCTCATACGCCAAATATGATTAAGCTATACTTAGTAAAAAGTCAGGTAAATATAATGAGGTAATTGGGGATGCTATAGTTGCATTATTTATATGTAGAGAACTATTATAGTATCTAAATACAAACCCTAGTTAGGCTTTAAGATAAAAAAAGTCAAAGCATTTGTGCATTTAGTTACCTATGTTATAAATAAATAAACAAAACTAAACAAAAAAATAAGCTTCAAAAAGACTCGAGTTCCACACAACACTAGCACGAACAAGAAATTTGACGCGCCTTAATTGCGACAGTAATTCATAATTAGCTCCAACATTTCACGATCATGCACAGGATGTTTACGGCTTGCAATAAATAATGACTTTAAGTAAGAAACAATTGTAATTGTTATTCTCATACACGAATATGCGTGACGTCTTCAGCTCGTGATCACGATGTTGGTTGAAGCTAATCGGAGAAAAAAAACTTTTTGCTTGCAAGTATCATTGTTAAACTATAAACCGTGTTTTCTTGCGTACATTTTTAACCGTCTAACTGCCGCACTCAGACACGTGCGATTAACCTTAATTGTCACTTAAGTAAAATTTTGACCCATATTTTAATAGACATAAAGACTAACCATAAAAGACACTGACCGTTAAGGTTAAAAGATATCTCTGAGTTAGATAGTTACTGTCGAAAATAAAAAAATCTCTGAGGAATATAGGGTGTAACTGAGAAAAAAACTCAACTTCCTAATACAAAACTGGTCTTCTGAATGATGCATTTTGTATGGAAACACATTTTTTTGAGATATGATATGACCCTATATTCCTTGGGGAAACATTTTTGTTTTCGTCACTACACAGCCTTTGAAAAGTAAGGAAGACATAAAAAATGTACCGTGCCTATGGTGTATTTAAGCCCGATTCGACGAATCTGTATGAACGACGCAAGTGAATCTATGGTATGACGTTGTTATATCATACAACTAAGTAACATCAAACATCTAAGTATGCAGTACCCCAAAGTTTTATTCTGTGATAAAGATCAGCCGAATAGGCCTTTGCTAAGATTTCTGTAACATGAGTTTTTAGCGACCTCTTTTTAGCTGTCTGTATTTCCTGTACACAATTAATTTCCTATTTAAAGCCTCTTAAATTTCTGATCTTTAAACTTACTGCTTGCGTTGTAATGTAATCTTGAAGATACTAACCTGAAACAAAAAATAAATCATATCATCTTATTGAAAACACCCATAAATAGGAATTTTTACAACATTAAACTTAACCACTGCTAATCAAGTCTTAAAAAAATAATTGTTTTTTTAAAAGAAATCAATTTTCTTTTTATTTTTCAAGCTGGAGTTAAATAAATTAATAAATAAATCCACACAACATCTCATACATTGACCTGACTCCATACTAAGTAGCTTCACTGCTAATCAAGTCTTCAAAAAATTGTTTTTTTTAAACCAATTTTTTCTTTAATTTTTTAAGCCGGAGTTAAAAGCAGCATTTATAATAAGGATGACAAGTTTTCCAAAGAGCATTCCATTTCATGATAATTTCCATTACTATGTAATTAAAGTTACATGCTTAACATATCAAGTTGGGAACGTTAGCCATTTACGTATTTCCACGGATTTTCTATTGCACCAACAGGATTTCATAGTCAGGTGAAATTTAATTTATTACTAGGGCTGTAGGACATAAAATATTTACATAATGTCTCTTAGCTTTTTTTTTAATTTATTTATTCAAAGTAAATTTACAAAATAAAGGTTTTCATATCGTAAAACAGTTTGTCGGCAGTAGTTCCCGTATACATGATATATCATTTAGTCTTAGTCTAATTGTTTACATAATGAAGCTATTACTTATATTTTACTTTGCATGCATTTTACGCTATGAATATAGGTAGCCTATGTAGCTGAGGGACAATTCATCAATCTCACACTCACACACACACACTCACGAATACACACAAACATATAGCTATCTCCTATAGTTTAGGTGTGGACGGAAAAAATGCATTCCCCTAATAGTCTTTCACCAACTAGCTGGGTATGGGACTAGACAACTCGTTTAGCGCAATGGTTTGAACGGCCGATTGAGACGTAAGGGTCATGGGTTCGATTCCCACACCAATCAACCTGGTCTCAAACTAGGGCAACCCCTGTACTATGAGTACCAGATGACGATAATTAAATGGAGGCGTCAACCCTGAACACCCAGACCCAAGAAAACTTAGAAAATGTAAATTCCTAAATTAACTTCCACCGGGAATCGAACCTTTCGTGCTTCGGGCGAACACCTTAGCCACTGCGTCATCGAGGCCGTCAAATGTTTGTTGATGAAACAGATATTTGGGTTGGATCTGGGTGGGTTGGAACTGTGTCCTTCGTTTATTAAAATTTTTAGTTGTAATAACACTATCACAAAATTTATCGATAGCTTAATCTAGCGAGGTTACATCCCTAATAATCAGGTCAGTGAAACCTGTTAGGCACATTACATGTTTTTAATCTACAAAACTGAATAGAACCCGTAAAATCCATTAAGTGGACATACGCGAATGTGTAGATTGCAATAAAAAGGTTTTGAATTTGAAACTCATTCTCTTAAAATAAATATACAAACTTTTTACTTACACGTTTTTCAGATTTGCTTTTACGAGTACAGTGTTCTTTATTTATAAATTCGACATTCATCAAGCAAAATTAAAAAAAAACCATTGACTAAGTGATTGAAAAAGTTTTATTTTTAATTTTGATACAGGGTTCTAACAATTTACAGAATTTATAAAATCTGTCCCGTATATTCTGAGTTTATTCGTTACATCAATGCATAAGCTTTAATCTCATCTCGCGGTGATTTACCATCAGGTGACCCGCTTGTTCGATTTGTCGCCTATAACATTAAAAATAATACCCATATTTTTTTAAATTTATATTATTTGTAGTAAAGAAGTACACTTAAGTTACAGACGTTTCTTTTGACATCATAAAATGTATTGTAAAAGTTCTCAATGGACAAACACAGATCATTTTAAGATACGGCTGCCATATTTGTAAATACAACTGCATATTTTTACACAAATCTTAGACTACATAAATATACATACCGTATCTGTGTGAGATGGATATCTGAGAGCGAGTGCACTTCAGGTAAAAAAAAACTAGGGTTCTACAGGTATCGATAAAAATTTAATTTTTTATCGATAATTATTAAAGACAGATGCGTAAAACAGAAACCGGAAATAACTACCGAATGGGAGTTTGCCCCTCTCTTTTATAAGTACTTCGTGATGCCTTTGCTTGGATGCAATGCAAAAGGTATATTCTTAATGATTATTTATTTATTTTAAACTTTATTGCACTAAAATATTAATACAATAGGCGAACTTAATGTCAAGAGGCATTCTCCACCAGTCAACCTTTGGGTCATACAGAGAGAATGATAGTGCGGCGAAAGGAGGATATGTTTTCACTAGGTTATGATTACGGGATGGTTTCGTTTTAAGCCACGATATGTAGCCAAGGACAAGCCAGCCGACGACGATCTTTGGACATCGAGCGACCGACTTAAGTGTGAGAGAGATAGGATCAATCATTGTTGAAATTTTATCTTTCCAATCGATATTGTTCAATATCATTGCTTTGCAGCCCTATTCAGGTGGTATACAGGGCTAAAACAAAGAAATTTAAAATTATAATTTGCTAAGTTAAACCCCTTGGTTTTGCGGTCGTTAATTCAACACAAAATGCACCTAATTAGCAAAGCCGTAAAGGCTTTTATAGACTTTTTCGGGCTTGCAAACTTTAAAATTATTTTCAATTGAATAATTTTCAATTGCAAGCCCGAAAAATACTTACATTTAGACTGTTATCCTTTCAAATCGTTCAATCCTATATAACTATACTATTTATAAACAAACAAGACATCGACAAACCTTATACTTCTAACCTTACAAACCGAATAGGCGAAACGCTATCGTAATACAATCAATGCCCAGCGCCATCTATTGGTAGACAGTGTAACTTTCTGACTTCGTTTCGACTCTCGAAGCGAAGTGAGGGCGGGCCATGTCGTTCACGTTGGTAATCTTGTATGGGTGGCAGTCGAAAAAATGTTCAAAAGTCGCAGTACAAATGTTGTTTCGTGCCGAACAAGTGTGAAACAGCCGTAACGAGAATCTTTATGTGGATTTGATTCTTGTATTTTTTTTCGACCTCACAGTTTATGCGGGAAGGAAGGTGACGCTTAAACCTTTTTTGCAAAACATTAATGTAGGTAAGTAGTTTTATTTTCTTAGCAATTACAGGCTCGTGTATTTATTATTATTCATAGCAATGCGATTTGCATTAAAACAATGCGTTATAGTGTAATTATAAATGTAAATATCAAGTTTTATCTTTAGGTTCGGAAATGATTTTTGAGTCTTTTTGTTTGTCTGGTCGTGTTCTTTACACCTTGAGATCTTGCATCTGATTTCCGTGATCGTATAAAATAAATTATTATATAATTATTGGTTTCCTTGTTTTAAGTCAACGTTATTGTGTATTTTGTAACGCCCCGTTGGTCTAGTGGTTTAAGTACCGGGACCTGATCTTGGGGTTCCGGGTTCGATTCTCGGGTCGAGCAAAAAGTATGTTTCGAATTTCCCGAACATAGCTCTGATTTGTGATCACTAATCCGCATTAGGCTAGCGAGGTGATTAAGGCTAATCCCATCGTGATAGCGATGACTTGATTTCTAAGGAGGCCTTTGCCCTGCAGTGGGACAGTATATAGGCTGATACTTTACTCATTGTGTATTTAAAATTCAGTTTCATTTATGCTTTGCTTGTCCTATGAACTATGCACTATAATATAATTATCCTGCGTGGCTGATCGTTAAAATTACTGGCCGCCGTAATTGAATAGCTTAGAGGATATATTTTATTAATCCTATGAAACATGATATTCAGTAGAAATAAACTATTGTAAAATATTTTTAACACCGCGGCGAATAGCAAATGATCCGAACAAAAATATATTCCTTATGAAATAAATCATAAAAGTTATAGTGTTTTTATAGTTAATCGGTTAACGCCTTCTATAGCAGAAGCATTAATAAAACCAAAACCCAAAGGTTTGATGGGCTCTACCCTTAGAGAATGCTTCTTGTAATATAAAATCTTGTGAAATATAGTTAAGAAAAATACATAACATTTGTACTTCAGCTTACTTAGTTTTAAAATTTAAACGTAGGTACGTACTAGTAATGTGTCAAGTAGCCGCATTATTTTGTTTCTAACTTTATCCGCATTAGGCAAGCGTGGTGATTAAGCCTAATCCCATCATAGTAGCGATAACTTGATTTCTATGATGGAGGCCTTTGCCCTGCAGTATAACTTTACACATACATTTTAAAGAGTTCACCAGGTGTTAATTTCAATTGCATATAACTTATTCTGATATGTGATAAAATTAAACAAAGATGATTGATCAAATGAATGCTCTCGTTGATACAATGTTATTGTTTTTAAAAATTGTAAATTAAAATGGATTGACGTGAGTGCGAATAACTATGATATTATGTATTTATGATTAAAAATATTTTCTGCTAAAGCCATAAAATTTAATTATTTCGCCAATAAAATTATAGTCAATAGATACAACAAGAATAAAAAGAACTATAAAGATAAAGACCATGGGAAAGTAGATATATTGAAAAATACATTGTATCCCTCGTTTAAGTATGTAGACAATAAAATAAAGTACAGTGAAGAGACTCAGTTAAAGAATTAAGGTTTGGCAAATTATTGATTAATTTATCCAATTCTGTCCAAGGCTGCGCCCTAGAGCTTTTTCTACAAAAACAGCTAGCAGTTCTCCTAATGTCCTAAGGTTAGTACTCCTTGCAATGATGTAAGAACCATCCCAAATAAATTGTCAAAAAAAACTGATAAACATACTGAGACAACATAAACGGTCTTGATCCTACAAGTTTTTCCTTGCAATAAGTAAATCAGAAAGAATTAACGTTAGCCAATACTTTTTTTTTATGTGATAGGTAGCAGGCGGATCACCTGATGGTAAGCAATTGCCGCCGCCCATGGACACTTGCAACACCAGTGGAGTTACAAGTGCGCTGCCAACCTTTTATCCCCTTCCCCCCCGAGTTTGCCACCGGTACCCTCACTCACTCGGCGAAACACAGTACAGGGGCTGCTTTTCACCGGTTTTCTGTGAGGCAGTGGTATCACTCCAGTCGAGCCGGCCCATTCATGCCGAAGCGTGGCTCTCCCACGGTTGTATCCTGTGTTCCACTGTTTTCAAAATTTTTTTTCTAATGCGAAAAAAGAACTCGTAGCGTTTAGTTTCATTTCAATTAGACTTAACTTCACTGAATCTTCACACACTGTGACTAAGGGCTAGACCCTTGTGCACCCATCTGTGAAGATACGAGCAGGAATTGCGCACACTTTCTTTTATTACTGTAATCATCACACGCTTTTCAACATTTTTACATAGAAATAATCTTGATTTTGTTCGGACAAAGACTTTCGTTTCGCGGGGATATGCGACATAAAAGGTAACAACAGAACAAGATTAAACGTAGTATAAACACAATGTATTACTGGTATAAGCGTATAAGCTTCTTAAAAGATTATTTATTTGCTTCACGGCTGAATGTTTAATGTATTGTGTTATTAGGAAAACATCAACAACTTCATGTATACCTCCTGATCCTAAAGCTTAAATGATTAGGGTATTGTTTTTATACTAGAGGCAACAAACGAGCAAGCGGGTTACCTGTTGGTAAGTAATCACTGCAGCCGATGAACATCTGCGGGGGCAGAGACTTTTTCTATTTATGTGTAAACTAGCGGCCGCCCGGCGACTTCGTCCGCGTGGGAAAAAGTTAACTTTTTCCACCCCACACTTTTCAACCCCCTGTTTCAGCAATAAAAAGTAGCCTATGTTCTTTCTCCAAGGGTCTAGATATCCTGTATACCAAATTTCATTTAAAGTTGAGTACTTTTGGCGTGAAAGATTACAGACAGACAGCACAGACAGATGTTACTGTCTAGCATTATAATAATTAGTAGGGATGTAGTGGTTGTGATATTCGGACGTACAGACAGACAGACAATACATGACGTAATTCATACGTTTTCCGTTTTTTTGCCATTTGCCTACGGAACCCTAAAAAAGTGAACGTATATACACGTTTTTATTATTCCTTTTTTTTTCTCAGGAATATCATTATACCTTTACCAATTTGTACCCAATGCATTTTAAATAAATTCCATCTTTACAAAGGCACTTAATGTAGTTAAAACGACTGCTCTACGTAGTCCCTAGTGTGACTATAAAGTCTTTTTAATTTGAAACGTTAAGAATTAATTATGCATAAAAATCCAGTCTTAAACAGAAACTTGGAAAAAAGAAAACGAGCAAGATCTCTCTTTGTCCAGTTTATTTGCCGTCTCTGTAGTCTCTGTTTAATGGGATGCTATTAACTAATAAGCAAATATGTACGTGTATAAGGGATAAGTAACAAAGAGCATCGGAACGTCTATTTATCTTATTCTTTCTGGTTTCAAAAGGATTAGTATTATTTTACTAAACTGCGTTGCGGCTACGGCTGCGTTTCCACGGAAGCAGCGCGGAGTGATATCCACCAATAGAAGTAGCCTTGCTCTTTAAGTCGTCAATTGTAAATAGTATAAATAAATAAATTTAATCTAAGTCTAGTCTAGTTATTAAATCTAAGATAGCCGTAAGGGAAGTTGCGAGTCATACCCAACACAAGTGTCTTAGACAACTTACTGGGTAGTCTCGGCCACAGTTTGTAACAATGGCTGTAGAAATAAATGATTTTTATTTATTATTTTTATAAATAAATAGTATATTGAGACAACATCACTTACATTGTCCTGGTCCCAAACTAAAGTTTTCCCTCGTGCTATAAACACCCAAACCCAACACAAATATGTGTTTCATCAACAAACATTTGTGTTGGTGCGGGAATCGAACCTTTACGTCTCAACCGGCGCTCAAACCATTGCGTTAAACGGGCGTCAAATTTTATTGATGAAATGGAAATAGAGCCATAAGTCTGGCCATGTCTGTCTAAGAACTGACAACTTTTGGTGTAGAAGGGTTCTGTGAGTGGAGACCGCGACTCGGAAAGGAAAAACCGCTAGTATAGACTGTACAAATGATCCATTTTCTGTCTGATAGATGGCAGACGAGCAGACAGATCACCTGATGGTAAGCGATCAATAGAGTCACAAGTGCGTTGACAACCTTTAACCCCCCTCAATTAGGCCGCCGGTACCCTCACTCACTCGACGAAACACAGGCGCTGCTTCACGCCGGTCTTCTGTGAGGCTCTAGTATCACTCGTCGAGCCGGCCCATTCATGCCATAGCGTGATTCTCCACGGATTTTTATGTGATAGGTTGCAGGCGATATAAATGTTAAAGTGTAAAGGTGATTAAGTTTTTTTCTATCATTTATCGTGCGTGATGTATTTCTGAAATCCTGAATGAGTAATACAATAGTGTAATTCTTGTGAAATTAATCGTTGACACGGAACGGTTTACAAACCGGTAATTTCATAGAAAATTATGAAAAACTATAAACAACGTTAGTGTTGAATGAAATAACTATGCATGTTTTAATTTATGCAGTTATAAGTAAACATGCATACACTGCAATCATGTGTATAACCATCCTAATCGAGTGCCCAGCCAAGGACACTCGGGATACAAGTAGAATCACGAGTGCCCCCATACTAGCGTCATTTTTTTTTATGTTATAGGTAGCAGGCGAGCAGGCGGATCACCTGATGGTAAGCAATTGCCGCCGCCCATGGACACTTGCAACACCAGTGGAGTTACAAGTGCGCTGCCAACCTTTTTATCCCCTTTCCCCCTCGAGTGGGCCTCCGGTACCCTCACTCACTCGGCGAAACACAGCACAGAGGCTGCTTCACGCCGGTTTTCTGTGAGGCAGTGGTATACTCCGGTCGAGCCGGCCCATTCATGCCGAAGCGTGGCTCTCCCACAGTTTGAGCATTGCCGGCGACCTCCCCACAGTAGCTTTTTTTGGGTAGGTTAAAGTTACCAATTAATGAATATCAGACTTACACGACTGGCCGGATGGCGCATTTGGTAGTGATCTTGTCTCATACGCCAAAGGTCGTGGGTTCCATCCCTACCCTGGACAAACATTCGTGCGATAAACACTTGTGCTTGTTCAGTATCTGGGTGTTACATATGTAGGTATTTAGGTATCATAATTCTGCTCTCCAAATCATAAATACGGTATATTTTTGCTAAGTGAAAAATTTCAATCTTAAAAACTTAACAATCAGCTTGAATTGCACTTAGCAAAATTATACTGCGTTTACGATACACAGGGTAATTGTGATCGTTTATTGACTGATATCCGTGACAAGTGCTCAAGCTACTTAGTACGGAGTCAGGTCAATGTAGGTATGAGATGCGTGAATTTGTAACTCTACGCGTAGAGTCAAAACGCGTTTTTACGCGTAAAAAATACTCTATTTTCACCTAGATATATGTGAGCCAAGCTCTGTAATAGCTCGCGGCTGTAAAACAATATTATGACACAGTATTTAATAAGTATCGCTATTTATCAGTTATGGTTTTAGTAATCATTTATTTGATGGATTAATGCTGTATTTCATTATTAAATGCTCAGAAAACTTGCGCCAGTTTTGTTCATTTTCCTATTAAAACAAACCTTTATCGTACGCTCAGTTTCTTGCTATCTACCGCATTACTATACCTATGTATTTACAAAATATGGAGAAAATCCATCGATACTTCACGGTCGACATGTTTACGGACAGCGACGATTACTTACCACTGATGGTAACCCGTTTGCTCGTTTGCCTCTAGCATAAACCACTCCCAGCATAACCAACACTCCATTTCTGGCGCTGATTGCTTTGTCTCCTTCCAACTACAGAGTACAAATGCCTCACAATAAAGAACTTGAACTTAGCTCCAAACTACCCAATTATGTCATTAACACGAAATTATCACCCGGGGCTCCGTAATTGAATACATCAATTCAGCCGTACTAAGTGCTAACTACAATTTGGAGTTTCGGTGGAATCTTAAAACTGTTTTTAAGGACCTAAATTGAGTGAATTAGGTCTTTTTGCGGTTTTTATGAGACAGGGGGTTTGGATCACTTCATAGCAAGCGATTCCGTCGCCCATAAAAACACCAGTAGAGGCCGAAACAGGCGGAGGAAGGGTGTTCCAATCCTTAGCAGTGCGCATCACAAAATAGGACTAAACCGTTTCATACGGAACCGTCTTTCGTCATCCCGACACATCGTTCAGCCCTCTACACCTTATTTTGAAGTACAAATTACTCGGTTTAAATGCCAGTGGTCAGACCCCGCGTAATGAGTTACTGATTGCTCTCACTTTTGTATCGTTATGAGAGAATATGTAAAGGACACTAGTCGAAGTTACATTAACGACTCGCCTTAAACTCTTCAGTTGGTGGACAGATAGGTTAGCTTCAGTTTTTTTTATGTGATAGGTTGCAGGCGATATAAATGTTAAAGTGTAAGGTGATTATTTTTTTCTATATTTATCGTGCGTGATGTATTTCTGAAATCCTGAATGAGTAATACATAGTGTAATTCTTGTGAAATTAATCGTTGACACGGAACGGTTTACAAACCTGTAATTTCATAGAAAATTATGAAAAACTATAAACAACGTTATGACACAGTTCCCGAGGGATAAAGTCTATGCAATTACTTAGCAGCAAGCTAGTGCAGTAATAGAAGCACTTTTAGAAAGTCGCAATAACAGTGCAGCTATTAAATTTTAAGACAACTGCAGTGGGTAATAGAAAAAGACTTGACTCGTGGATAATTTATTTTTTAGTTCTTTCCTGATTAAAAATTGTGTTAGAAAAGATTAATTATCTACCTGCACTTTTCTTTATTACAAACGTGCAAGTGTTTCAGAAATCGCAGGAAATTTCGCATTGGCCATGAATCTCTGGGAGTTACGTCTGTGTTATAAGTCTTTATATGTAAGACTTGGCTTAACCATAACGTTAATTGTCAGGAATAAAAGTTAAAGCACAGGAATACGTAGGATTATAAGGAGGTCGTTAATTAACTACTACAAGATAAAAATATCAATGTACCTAATCAATTTTTTAACAAAATAATAGATTAGATATAGAAGAGGCCTATACTCAGCAGTGGGTGGATGTGGGCTGACATGATGATGATGATGATGATAAAAAATATTAGCTTTAGTTGAAATAAAACCCTATCAAAGAAAGAATAATAGGTATATTCTTCTCGTCAAGCGACCCAGCCTCATTTCCTATAGCGACATAGTTTTGTTATTTTTTTTGCTCATAGATTGCGCTAGATGTCTTTTATATCACGACAGTACTTATTTCAACCTTTCGGGTTACATTATTATATAAGCCTATTAGTTTTCTACAGAAGTTATCTCTTCATAAATAGCTTAGATATACATGATTGGCTTCACTTTCCGTTGCATTATCCGGGACTACGCTGTATTGTTGGTAACCATCGAAAGCATTCAAATCACAGGGGCTATCATAAGCCACTCAATTGAGCAATTGGCCGACGGAACATACGACTTGGCCAATAAAGCGATCGAGCCAACTAATGGGGTCATGAGCAATTTGATAAACGAACGAGTGTTTTTTGTTGCTCACTTTTGGATATACCTGAGGAGTGGAAAGAGTAATGCCTTAAATTTACGATTTCCCGGGTCTATTTTTTTATACTTGAAGCAGCAAATAATCAAGCGGGTCACCTGCTGGTAAGTAATCACCGCCACTCATGAACATCTGCAAGATCAGAGAAAGTTGCTGATGTGATGACGGCCTTTTAAGAAGGAGTAGATACGCTCTTCTCTTCAAGACCCTATACTTCTAGAAAATACTAACCATCTTTTTATACACAGTTAAAGCAATAAAGATTTATTCTATTCTATTACCCTTAGTCATTCTTGTCAGGAAATACTGTCGCGGCTAAACCGTTCCACTAAACTGAGGTTCGTGGAAGAAAATTCTGCGAAAAACGCAGTGCTGGATCGCCAACCATCAAGATGATGAGGATAGAATGCCTTGCGTGTGGTTCAATGTTTACAGAATGCAGGTATGCTTCCAGAGCGGTTATTATCACGATTTACTACCAAATAAACTTAGCTAATAATTTTTCTACAAAAAATCTAAACTTCATTTCTGCCTCTCCTCTTAACTAGAAAAAAATTACTTGCGCGGTGATGTTTTCTCGTCGTCGCCGCGTCGTCACATCTAGATTAAGGATAAATGTAAAGTATATTTAAACATCCGTTATCAATAAAGAATTTTATTTGCGATCATCTTCACACTAAACAACTATAATTATCTCAGAGATGTTGATAGTTTATGTAGCTATTAAATTTTAATGACCTTTTATTTAATAAGTATCGCTATTTATCAGTTATGGTTTTAGTAATCATTTATTTGATGGATTAATGCTGTATTTCATTATTAAATGCTCAGAAAACTTGCGCCAGTTTTGTTCATTTTCCTATTAAAACAAACCTTTATCGTACGCTCAGTTTCTTGCTATCTACCGCATTACTATATCTGCAAAATATGGAAAAAAAAACTATCGATACTTCACGGTCAAGGAAGGTTTACGGACGGCGGTGATTACTTACCACTGGGTGGTAACCCGTTTGCATCGTTTGCCTCTAGCATAAACCACTCCCAGCATAACCAACACTCTATTTCTGGCGCTGATTGCTTTGTCTCCTTCCAACTACAGAGTACAAATGCCTCACAATAAAGAACTTGAACTTAGCTCCAAACTACCCAATTATGTCATTAACACGAAATTATCACCCGGGGCTCCGTAATTGAATACATCAATTCAGCCGTACTAAGTGCTAACTACAATTTGGAGTTTCGGTGTGGAATCTTAAAACTGTTTTAAAGTACCTAAATTGAGTGAATTAGGTATTTTTGCGGTTTTTATGAGACAGGGGGTTCGGATTACTTGATGGCAAGCAATGGCCGCCGCCCATAGATACCTGGAACACCAGTAGAGGCACCGAAACAGGCGGAGGAAGGGTGTTCCAATCCTTAGCGCATCACAAAAGAGGACGAAAACCGTTTCATACGGAACCGTCTTTTCGTCATCCCGACACATCATTCAGCCCTCTACACCTTATTTTGAAGTACAAATTACTCGGTTTAAATGCCAGTGGTCAGACCCCGCGTAATGAGTTACTGATTGCTCTCACTTTTGTATCGTTATGAGAGAATATGTAAAGGACACTAGTCGAAGTTACATTCAACGACTCGCCTTAAACCTCTTCAGTTGGTGGACAGATAGGTTAGCTTCAGATGTTTTTATTTATGTGATTGGTGGTAGTTGAGCAGATACATCACCTGACGGTAAGCGATTGCCGTCCTTCTAGACCTCCATAGACACCTGCTACTCCAGTAGAGTCACAAGTGCTTTGCCAACCAAACCCAATTTAAGGCCCCTTTGGACCTCCAGTACCCTCAATCACTCGATGAAACACCGCGCAGGCGCTGCTTCAAGCCGGTCTTCTGTGAGGCGGTGGTATCACTTTGGTCTTCCGTAGTTACTTTCCGGCGTGTTGGTTGAATTTCTTTTGGGATTTTCTTTTTTACATAAAATTATCTACACCACTTTGCAGAACAATGTTTTTCGCAACAGTTTACGTAGTACCAAAATAACTGAGAGGATAGAATATAAAGTAAAATATTTCCTTGTTCTCTCCAAATAATGGTCATCAAAAGTCTCGCCGTGTAAATCCCCTCGTTAGTGCAGGACCATTCATTGGGTTAGGGGTATCGTTGAATTAGCTCCCTTTTCAATTCACCATCGTTAATGCGGCCTTTTCACCTTCGCCCAGTAACTCATTAGTTCCTATTAGAGGGAGGGTACATTTATAAGCGGGAGCGGGAGCGGATGAGGGGCTATGAGAATCTGCGAGATCAGCTTATCTCAAAAAATAAGAGACTATCCGAAACGTTCTAGTTTTTACCGTGGGAGAGCTACTCTTCGGCATGAATGAGCTGGATCGACCGGAGTGATACCGCGGCCTCACAGAAGACCGGCATGAAGCAGCGCCTGTGCTGTTTCGTCGAGTGAGTGAGCGCATTGGGGGCCCAATTGGGGGGAAAGGGGGGTGAAGTTTGGCAGCGCACTTGCGACTCTACTGGTGTTGCAGGCGTCTGGGCGGCAGCCATCGCTTACTATCAGGTAATCTGTCTACTCGCCTGCCACCTATCAAATAAAAAGTAAATAAAAGTTCCGAGGAAACGGTAGAAATACGCTCATAGATTAAAAAATCCAGAGCTGTATGCTCGGATTCGAAGTACAGACCCCTACGATCTACGTTCTTATCTACTAAGCTACTATTGCTCACAAAGTGTTAACCTGATTGATGTATGGGATTATGTACTTGACTTTCTCAACAAATTGCTTTAAGGTAATCCTTATGGATGAACTTAACGATTTTATAGGCCATCAGGTACGCAAGATAAAAATAACTGACAGCCAAGTTCAAACTTTTTCAGGCTTGAAATGCAACCCATGCGCTACAGCACTTGAACGTACTTTACGACAGTAAATAATGTACAGTTGAAAATTGTTTGGTTACGACTTACGAGTATGAGAAATCATCTTCATTCCAATAAAATTTTCAAATTGATGTTCTATTGTATATCGAACATTATTTTCCCTCAGTTGATTAAACTACGGATCTCATAAGTAGCAATGTCATTAAATTCTCAGTTTAATTAGATATCTCCTAATAAGTCATTAAATGTTAGCTCAATAATGACACATAAAATTGTGTATTATTACAAGGATAAGAAAACATTACACATAATCACATAACGCCTAGAATAACTGGATAGAAAACATCCAATGGTACTCTAAGTAATAAAACAATATTACCTATTTTCTCAGAACACGAACACAATTAAATAACTTTATTCCAATCAATGTTCGGATTTATGCCGTGAAACAAAACAATTGCTTTTGTTAGGCACACCTGCGTGTTTTATGTCGAGGAAAAAAAGGGCCAAGTTCGAATCAAAACATCTCTCTGAGAGTTCAAGGTTATCCTTTTTAGAGGACCGTGTGTTTCAATTAACGCCTCTTCGATCTAGTGGTTAAGTTAAGTTAAGTACTGAGCTGTGATTTCGGGGTCCGTGGTCGAGCAAAAGTATGTTTCGAGTTTTTTCGAACATAGCTCGATTTTGTGATCACCAATCCGCATTAGGAAAGTGTGATGAATTGAGCTTAATCCCATCATAGTAGCGATGACTTGATTTATATGATGGATGCCTTTGCCCTGCAGTGAGGCAGTAAGTATATAGGCTGATACTTTACTATGTTTCAATGAAAAATGGAACTCTTCAAAGAAATAAATCATCATTATCATATCTATGATCAATCAAGATCAATAACATAGAATATGAATTTATTAATAATCATGTTGGAAAGCATCTAATTGAGAAAATAAAACTAATATTTTTTATGTGGATAGGTGGCAAACTGAATCTAATTTTAATATTATAAGGTGTTATTTTAATATTATAAGGTGTTTCGGAGATTCTACTGAATCCCAAAACACCATCAAAGTATCAATACCTTGTATTTCTAATGACCATAGATACGTAACTAGCTCATGGCGAGATCACCCGATAAATACAAGAGACAATTAAATTGTGTTGTTTTAACACGAAATGATTATGATGGATGAAGGTTGCGCAAGCGACCGGCCGCTCTTGAACTGTATATCTAGAAAGATTCTGAAACAATAGGATTAATGATTGTGACCTAAATATAGAGAAGATCAGATTTGCCTTAATAAAGAGTGTTGTGAGTTATTTTAGTGACGTAGGCAAATGCTTCTTTGGCAAGCAATGTTTTTAAAAAGTAAACGATCAGAATTTATAATTATGTTTTATTCAATATAACAGATTATATCAATTCTTATCGACATATGTTTAAATATAATAAGAAGACCTGAAACATTTGAAAACATCTTATGATTTTTTTTGACATTCATAAAATGTCAAAACAAGGAAACTATTTAAACTATTGGGGTTGTGGCTGTCCAAGGGCAGCGGCAATCGCTTACCATCAGGTGATCTGTCTGCTGGTCTGCCACCTAAAATTGAAAAACGGTGACTGAAGATTTGATTAACGCCAACATTTCATTTTTATCAACACTTTTTACTTGATCCAAAGTTGATATGTCCAGATTTTCAACTAACTCTAAACAATAGATTACCACAAGATTTCGACTTCAATCTTTTAAAAGGTTTGGAGTTAATCTTTTTTTCTCCTCATTCACTCATTTAACGCCAGGAACCATTCAATTACCGATACTAATTAAGTACTTAAGCTTAAAATTGGATTCCCTCTTCGGAATATCTTAATTGAAAAGTATATTTCTCTTGATCAAGTTTATCTAAAAGCTTTTTAAAGTAAGCTTCTTAATTGAATAATTGAGTCAATGTAGATCTTTACATGAGCGCTAAAATTTTGAAAATGAAATATGTCCATCATAATTAAGCTTTTAGTCTCGATATCAGAGTTTAACAAACACTTCGAAATATTATGGAATACCTAACTATTATTGCCTAATTACCTAACATATCGGAGGCCAAGACTCATTGTGGATCGTTGAGCCATCGGAGTAAGTAAGTAACTATTAATGACTTACTTATGCTAGTTCAGTAGATAAGAACGTGCCTTCTTTACGGAGGGTTGTGGTTCGAATACCAGCATGAATCACTCAATTTTTAAAATTTGTATGTGCATTTCTGCCATTAGCTCAGTCATGAGGGAAAAAGTGAATAAACATGTAACAGATAATTTCTGAAACGTATAACCATAATTCAGTTGGTCTGGTTTCTCTGTTAAAGGGTTCCGAAGATCATGGTTCAAAAGTAACCGGTTGCAAAGTCACAGCTTTGTACGCAACTGTTAATGAAGATGAAAGAAAGTCCTAACTAACACTCATTATGTGTAAATAAATCATAATTGTCTGAAAATAGAAAAGTCGCCGTTGTAGGGATGTAAAAGTTCACAGATTATTTAAATAGAACGTGAAAATCGTGCAACAATCTCATAAATCGATATAAAATTCCGAAAGCAGTTTTTGAGTGAATATTTTTCCAGTATCATCGGCATCCGTTAAAAAGTATTCGAAAACAAAAATCCGAATATTTGTCCGGCGTATTTATCAGAAAACAGTTGTGCAGATGGAAGCCTCGGCTTTTTATTTGCCTCGCTCACTATCGGGTATACCTAGTTACGCAATATGTGTGATTTTATATTGCTTTTTCACTGTTTTTTGTAACGATATTGTGTTGTTACTTTTAATATAAAAAAATCGGCCAAGTACGCGTCAGACTCGCCCATGTGTGAAGGGACACACATTTTAACACTTAGAAAGTGGCTCAGGTCAACTATCTAGAAATAATGATACTAGAATATTCATTCCCGAATCAGATTCAGTGGGTCGTATCAAAAGTCGCTCTTTTTTTCTGCGCTTAGACATTAGAATGACGTTTACTTTATAATAGTTTTAAATATAATTTTAGCATTCCTGTATGTAACATTATAGAGCACATAAAGTATTGAGTTTTGTTTATTGTAATAGGTAGATCGCGTTTTGTAATAATGGGGTAAGTATGACTCTAGGTCGTTAATGAAGTAAATATTATATGTGCGCGTATACTAAAATATGTCACTATATAAAAAATAATAAAACTAACTAAAGCAGCACTTTATTCAACAAAACTAGCACTTTATCATATTAATAGCTGCAATCAAATAAAATCCATCGCATTAACAACGCACAGTTTCTTGACCCGAGATGCAAAAATAGCTAATCGTTACATAACAACAAGCCAAGTCCCAATGTGTTTTTGTGTGTGTTTTTTCAAGTCTAATGACCTAACAAATGGCTGGTTTGACTGGGAGACTGGCCAAAAAACTCAATTGGAAATATATTTCGAATAACATGCAATCACAGAATCACGTGTGCATGTGGCGACACGCGTCGACAGATGGATCGGATGCAAAACCACTGCTGATGACGATAACGTGTCGGTTTTGATATGAACTTGGCCTATTTTCTACATCTTCATTATGATGTATACAGGTTGTATCGTATCTCTTTAACAACATTTATATCTCTTCAATCTTTCTGAACTAAATATATCAAATCAATTATCAAAAATATGTATCTCCATTTTTTCTGCGGTTAGACATTACTCCTTGAACGACGTTTGCTTTATAATCAGTCTTTAATATTATTTAATCATCCCTGTATGTAACATTATGGAACAAATAAAGTATTGAGTCTTGTTTGATAATAAAAAAAAAGAAAAACTTTTATTGTATTGAATATTTCCACAAAAATTCCAAATCTTGCGGAGTTGCGGAGAAATCGTGCCACCAGTAATTTTCGTACTTAAGTGTTAAGTGCTAAGTTCACAAAGGAAAACATCGTGAAGAAACCTGCACGTTTCGAATAGGTTCTCAAACTGTGGGTATCCATAATTAATTACAGTCATAATTATTCGTGTAACCGTGATCCGGTTGGTCTGTTTTCCTAAGTCCTTGGAATAACCCGCCGACATGATGTCTCTATTTATTTGTGCCACAAATAATGAGAAGACTTCAATCGTTTAGAGCAGAGGTCCCCAAACTTTGTATAATACCTTGAAATATTTTTTATAACTCCCCCAATTTTTACTTACTACAAAAAAAAATCGGAGTCTTTAACAACCCATTTTAGTCCTACATCACCAACCAACAAGGGGGCATTTGTACCTACTTTGGGAAACATTGGTTTGGAATATGGATGATTAGGTTTTTATATCATACTTAAATGCAAAAGCGTATCGCTACGCCACTTCTAAATAAATAAAGCAAGTCTCATTATAGTGAATGACAATGAAATCGCAATCGATTTATTTAAGAAAAAACATCATCACTTATTTATTTCCTCAACCGTATACAGTAGTTAAGTTTAATAGGAACATGTAGCGGTGTAATCTATACATAATACATGTCGGTACGACTGAGTTTCTCGATGCCATAGCTGACTCTGTTGCCTCACTGGCACGATTTGATGGTATAATTTTGGTTGGGGACTTCAACATAAATTTGCTTTGATCCAGGTAATAGCAAATCAAAGATGATGAGAGACTTTCTACATAGGTTTCAAACCTCAGTCAAGTTATTGACAAACCCACACACCATACCAACAAAGCAGCAGCCTAATTGACCTGATGTGCACGGATATACGGGTAAATCAGATTGTATACAACAACACCCCAGACTTGGGAGGACATGCCATGCTGGTTGGTGAGATGAAAATAAAAAAGGAAAAGCTGTCTCCGCAAACAATCAGCTACAGGCCACTAAAAGATATCATAATTGATCAATTCAACCAGGACCTTTGACGCTGTTGATTGGAGGTTCTATTACAGAATCAATGATGTCAACACTCTAACCAGCACTTTATTACCTGGATTGTCTCATTGTTTGATCTACATGCTCCATTAACTTCTAAAAAATTTCGGCACCCTCCCCACCCTTGGATCACTGATTGTGTCAGGGCAAAGGCCTCCATCATAGAAATCAAGTTATCGCTACTATGATGGGATTAGGCTTGATCACCACGCTTGCCTAATGCGGATTGGTGATCACAAACCCGAGCTATGTTCGAAAAATTCGAAACATACTTTCTCGACCCGGGAATCGAACCCGGGACCCCGAGATCACGGCCTGGTACTTAAACCACTAGACCAACGGGGCGTCAGATTTTGTGTGATCTATACATATAATAAAATGTAAAAAAGCTGTGTCTGTACATTGAAGATATTTATGTCAAAATAATTTAGGACAACTAAAAAACAGTAACAGAACATGAATCAATGATTTTTAAAATTTTTGTCTGTCTGTTTGTCTGTTTGTCTGTTTGTCTGTTTGTCTGTTTATCTGTTTGTCTGTTTGTCTGTTTGTTCGCGCTAATCTCGGAAACTACTGAACCAATTCGAATGAAACTTTTTTTATTGTATAGCTGTAATATCAGGGCAACTTATAGGATATATTACATTTTGAAGACCAGGCTCCTTGATGTAGAACCACAACAGTCCAGCTAAACTATAAGAGGTAGATCAATGGCACCTTAAGAAAAGTTGTTCAAATTGATGAGCAGTTTATGATGCCATGAAAAAAATCAAAGATCATGGAACATCTGGTTTGGACCTCTAAGAGCCCAGCTACACTATAACAAATATGGAATGAATGGAATAGGAAAATTGTCAAATGTGATGAGCATTTTTGGATGAGATCCTATAAGGAAGGATATTCCGAACTTAAACCCTAATGGA
This sequence comes from Cnaphalocrocis medinalis, assembly GCA_014851415.1. Lineage (NCBI taxonomy): Eukaryota > Metazoa > Arthropoda > Insecta > Lepidoptera > Crambidae > Cnaphalocrocis > Cnaphalocrocis medinalis. Next base: position 15,600,580 of record CM026277.1, on the reverse strand, counting down.
GCGAAAAGGGGGTTCAAAGTTTGTTCATGGGACTACGTGATTCCTTGGCCCAATTTACTCCAACTTTTGCATACAGCATTCTTTGACAGAATTGATGGATAAATATAAGATTCAAACTTTAATAGAATACTTACATCCCCTAATAGAATAAAACATAATTTGGGGGTTACTTTCAATTAGAAGTTGATATTTTAAATATTAAATGGGTTTGCACTTGACCTCATCTCACCTGATGGAGAGTGACAATGAGGTCTAAGATGTAGCCGTGCTTTCCCAGAAGAAGCCTATTCACTCTCGACTTAAAGACACCCAAATTGTAGCTCTCTGGAATACAAAAGCCGGCAAGTTGTTTCCATTCCTTAGCATTTCGTAATAACAATTTATGAGCCGCCTTAAAAATCTATTAACCTATAAACAAACATTTATAATAAGTAATATTTTTTTTAAATTCTATTTAAATAATCATCTTTAAGTCAAGAGTCATAAAGTTCACGCAAACGAAGTTGCGGGCGGCCACTAGTAAATCATAATTGTCTGAAAATAGCGAAAAAGCGCCGTTGTAGGGATGTAAAAGTTCACAGATTATTTAAATAGAACGTGAAAATCGGTGCAACAATTTCATAAATCGATATAAAAATTCCGAAAGCAGTATTTGAGTGAATATTTTTCCAGTATCATCGGCATCCGTTAAAAAGTATTCGAAAACAAAAATCCTGAATATTTGTCCGGCGTATTTATCAGAAAACAGTTGTGCAGATGGAAGCCTCGGCTTTTTTATTTGCCTCGCTCCACTATCAGGGTATACCTAGTTACGCAATATGTGTGATTTTAATATTGCTTTTTCACTGCTTTTTTGTAACGATATTGTGTTGTTACTTTTAACTATCCAAAAATCGGCCAAAGTACGTTTCAGACTCGCCCATTGGTGAAGGGACACACATTTTAACACTTAGAAAGTGGCTCAGGTCAACTAATCTAGAAATTATGATACTAGAATATTCATTCCCGAATCAGATTCGTGGGCCGTATCAAAAGTAGCTTTTTATTCTGCCCATTAGAATATAGTTTACTTTATAATAGTTTTAAATATAATTTTAGCATTCCTGTATGTAACATTATGGAAGCACATAAGTATTGAGTTTTGTTTATTGTAATAGGTAGATCGCGTTTTGTAATAATGGAGTAAGTATGACTCTATGTCGTTAATGAAGTAAATATTATATGCGCGTATACTAAAATATGTCACTATATAAAAAATAATACAACTCACTAAAGCAGCACTTTATAGAACAAAACTGGCACTTTATCATATTAATAGCTGCAATCAAATAAAATCCATCGCATTAACAACGCACAGTTTCTTGACCCGAGATGCAAAAATAGCTAATCGTTACATAACAACAAGCCAAGTCCCAATGTGTTTTTGTGTGTGTTTTTTCAAGTCTAATGACCTAACAAATGGCTGGTTTGACTGGGAGACTGGCCAAAAAACTCAATTGGAAATATATTCCGAATAACATGCAATCACAGAATCACGTGTGCATGTGGCGACACGCATCGACAGATGGATCAGACGCAAAACCACTGCTGATGACGATAACGTGTCGGTTTTGATATGAACTTGGCCTATTTTCAACATTTTCATTATAATGTATACAGGTTGTATCTGTATCTCTTTAACAACATTTATATCTCTTTAACAATGTGTTATATCAATCTTTCTGAACTAAATATATCAAATCAATCATTATATCAAATCAAATTATAGACATTACTCCTTGAACGACGTTTGCTTTATAATCAGTCTTTAATATTATTTAATCATCCCTGTATGTAATATTATGGAACAAATAAAGCATTGAGTCTCGTTTGATAATAAAAAAAAGAAAAACTTTTATTGTATTGAATATTTCTCTGATATAAGTAATATGACATAATTGATTGAATATCATGTGCTCATGTATCTATATATAAATATATGTATATATATATTATTTATTTTATTATTGTATATAATAGTATATGTACCTACCTAGTATTATAATTAAATATATTATTATTTACACTATAAGCTATAGGTACTCTTTATTTACACTATACTCTTTCGCCGCACCACTGTCTTTTCTGCATGACCCAAAAGGTTAACTGGTAGAGAATGCCCCTGGGCATTAAGTTCGCCTATTGTAACAAATTTTTGTGCAATAAAGTTTAAATAAATAAATAAATATTTCCACAAAATTCCAATATTGCGGAGTTGCGGAGAAATCGTTGCCACCAGTAATTTTCTTACTTAAGTGTTAAGTGCTAAGTTCACAAATGGAAAACATCGTGAAGAAACCTGCACGTTTCGAATAGGTTCTCAAACTGTGGGTATCCATAATAATTACCAGTGATTAATGATTGATCCGGTTGGTCTGTTTTCCTAGGTCCTTGGAATAACCCGCCGACATGATGTCTCTATTTATTTGTGCCACAAATAATGAGAAGACTTCAATCGTTTAGAGCAGAGGTCCCCAAACTTTGTATAATACCTTGAAATATTTTTTATAACACCTCCAATTTTTACTTACTACAAAATAAAAATAATCGGAGTTTTTAACAGCCAATTTTAGTCCTACATTACCAACCAACAAGTGGCATTAGTACCTACTTTGGGAAACATTGGTTTGGAATAAGGATGATTAGGTTTTTATATCATACTTAAATGCAAAAGCGTATCGCTACGCCACTTCTAAATAAATAAAGCAAGTCTCATTATAGTGAATGACAATGAAATCGCAATCGATTTATTTAAGAAAAAACATCATCATTTATTTATTTCCTCAACCGTATACAGTAGTTAAGTTTAATAAGGAACATGTAGCTGTGTAATCTATACATGTACGACTGCAATAAAATGTAAACACCTCGACTCTTATGCTGAGACTATAAGGTTCATATTTTAATGAGGCTTATGTAGAGGGTATATCTGTGAACATTTACATCCCTTTAACCACGTCTTCTATCAACCATTATGAACAACATTTGTCTATGACTTTTGGTCGCATTAAAAAAACAACTTTTCATACAAAGTTGGTCCCGTGATAAGGTCGTTACACAAGTAACAAGTTTACAAATTGATAAACATATTAATATTTTCACTATATTTTTAACAAATAAACTCAAAAACCACTCAGCTGCTTTTAAAGTCTCCATCAGCGGAATATCCTTGAGTTTAAAATAGGCAACTAGACTAAAGACTAATCTTAAGTCAACGGAAACGGTGACGCTACGGAACGATAATCTATAAAACACGAATACTAAATATCTTTGTATTTCATTACAAATCGTGTTTTCTGCATATTTTAATATTTTCACACGTCATTATTTTTTAAGCTTAAACTTGGCACCTCACACTGCAGCTGGTTAAAAACACGAATTTGATACTTAATGACCTCTTTATAAATAGTACTAGTGGCCCGCCCTCACGTTGTTTCGGGGCCGTAGTTCAAAAATGAACCAATAGATGGCGCTGTACGTCGATACATCGCGCTAGCGTTTCGTGTTTTTGGTTTACTAAGCCTAGTCGTGGTCTATAGAAGTTATCTCTTCATAAATAGTATAGAAGATAGGATTAAAAAGCACTATTCCAGTTTACAAGGTCATAACTTCATAAAAATGTTCAGACTCCCTCAATGTCAGGTCCCGTGTAAGATGCCATCGCTAATGGTGATTATAAATCAATGGTCGACTAGTGATGTAGCTGGTCTGTTAATGCTAATTAGTTGATTGGTTGTCGATGTTAGACAGTAACTCTACTTGATAGGATTACATGAAGGGGCGTGTTTGATTTGCATCTACCCGTGTTGATAAGATCGTTGTTTATCATTGACGTCGAATGGCGTCTGCCGTTTCAGGGACTATTAAATTCTAAAGAAGTCTGTCGAAATTCTATGTATTTTCAGACTCCAATTTAAAGGATCCGTTCTTGGAAATAATAAGCAAATTAAGACAACATCTCATACATTAACCTGACTTCGTACTAAGTAGCTTAAACACTTGTGTTTGCAATTAAATGTTTAATGTTGTGAATAAACTTATTATATTTCAGCTACGAAATCAGGGGCAATGTATGATATTTTGTATTAATCTATTTATTCTAATTTTAAAATCAAATAAATCATCGATAACAATAGGTACATCACTAGTCCCATAGTAGTAAACTAGCAAGTATAAACCCGAGACGTCACATGAAGTCGAGAATGTAGACCTTGCTACCAAATCAATCAAAGCCAGGGCTTGTAGCAATCACCTTATAATTGGCTGACTATAAATCTCTAAGCACAATTTTATAGTATATTCTTTTACTAAGCCGTATTAAAGACTTGGAATAGTCAATCTGGAGGTTTGAAGATGTATTGCGGTAAGAGACGTATTAATAAGAAGGTAAGGGGGTAATAGAATTAATGGCTGTTTTACGGCTGTATAGGCGTGTGGGAAAGTCACGTTTCAGTATGCATGTTAACCGTGGGAGAGCCACGCTTCGGCATGAATGCTTCGGCATGAAAGCTTCGGCATGAATGCGCCGGCTCGACCGGAGTGTTACTACGCCCTTATAGATAACCGTTGACAGAGTGAGGTCACTTGAGGCTAAGCTAGGCTTGAAGTTATATTAAACTAGCGGCCGCCCGCGAATCCATCCGCGTGGAAAAGTAACTTTTTACCCCCTTTCAACCCCCTTTTCTAAATAAAAAGTAGCCTATGTCCTTTCTCAGGGTCTAGACTATCTGCATACCAAATTTCATTTAAATCCGTTGAGTAGTTTTGGCGTGAAAGAGTAGCAGACAGACAGACAGACAGACAGAGTTACTTTCGCATTTATAATATTAGTATGGATTAAATTATTATTTCTAAATAATTCTTCCATATGAATGTGTGTCGCTTGCCACCAGTCACATAAAAAAATCTTTCCCATCTGCCACTGCGCTACTGCACTTCAATCATCTGCCTTCATAGTTTGACCCTGGCACATTAAGCTTATTAAAACTGCATCGCTAGATGCAAACGATTTCGATTCCCAGTCAAGTGCGCAGACGGGTTATAAACAAACCATGCTCAGATCAACGATAAGCGGACACGCATTACGTCAGTGTTTCTGCTCTTGCGCATAATTATTTACAAGACTGTGTTTGTGTTTCTCAAAGTTCCAATCTTCCGCTTGATAGATTTGTTTATTTATTTTTTATATAGCATATATTGTCCCACTGCTGGACAAAGGTCTTCACCGAGTCCTTCCATCGATTAATATCTACCGTCATCTGTGGCTACTGTTGAGAACCTCTGACTTATCCATCATCACATAAGATAGAATTTTCAGCCAAAAAATATTTCAATATTTGGGCGTAATGGTCGCCTATCTTTAAACTTGTTGGAAATGTTGAGGGGACCAGGTCCCTAGAAAGATTCCCTATGGTGACCTGACCAAATTAAAGCAGCAGCAGCAAGTGACTCAACATCATTTAATGAATATGTCGCAGGGAAATGATAAAACCAGGGAAAAAAATAACCCTAACCTAACCTCTACCCTAAACACCTAACCATATGATACCCAACATGTTGTATGTCATTTCACTGAACCAATCTAGGATTTGATCAAATCCCTGGTTTTATCATTTCCCTGCGACAAATACACCAGGAAGGCGACCATCAGAGAAGAGTGGCAGCGTGTGGTGAAGCTTGCCACCAATGCTTGAAGTGATGACCACGACCACAGAGTGAGTCAAGAGTGATACCGACATAGAAGATCTATAAACTTAAATGCATCTTACATTTTGAGGACCTCTCACTTCCACAGCTCAAAGTCGTCGGCTTAAGATACATCTCTCTGCGACAGTGGTTACCGATTGACAATTAAAAACAGGTTGTAATCAATTTTACTACGAGTATTAATGGGTAATTAAATGAATCCCTGGCTGAAGACACAGTGTAGAATAGTCAGTATCAAGTTTGAATATGTCTCTTCGCACCCTAGCCCATTTTGTTTGTATACGGAATCTTAAGGTTGCCAAAAATAATCAAATAATACTATGATACTTCGCCCGATACATTCGAGACATCAGCGTTTACGCTGCAGCCTAATCAAGAGTAAAAAGGCAAATAAGAATCCCTACTTTGATATTTATAAATTATTTTGTATACTTACATTTTAACCCCTTATCAAAAAAAAATGAGGCTAAAGTTAGTCATAGATTAACCTCTCACTTGCTTACTTTCCAGTTAATTTACTTACTAGTAAACAGTTATAGGCAACGCCAAAGCTAAAAGTGACCGACCTGTTAAAATGATGCTGTCACTTATATAAATGTAAGAAATAAAAGTGACAGTATCACTTTAAACCAAGACTAACTCAAACCTACGTAAAGAGGGTAAGTGTTAGAGAATTTATCAAAGTATTTTTAGGGTGTCAACCTTTGTGATTGCTTAAAATATATCTAGGCTAGACTACAAGCGCGTGATAGTATACGTCCACAGGGCGCTAAAGCGAGTGGGCCTCAAAATGGTGCTCGCATCGCTTTAGCTGCCACCCCTAGTCGCAATAACCCAAAACGCTATGCTTTATTACTGAGCGTAGTTACACTGTGTTTTAGATACTCGATTCAATTACTGATAACGTGATGGTAGGTTGGGTGAATTAGTCACAGCTAGATATATGGTGTCCGGAGTGATCTTGATTGCATTATTTGTAACTAATAAGTTCATGTGCTTGTAATTTAGAAGGCGTTAGGCAGCGCCTGCGCTGTGTTTCGCCGAGTGAAGAAACCGAGACCCAAGTGGGGGGAAAGCGGGTTAAAAGTTGGCATCGCACTTCTGACTTACTGGTGTTGCGAGTGTCTATGGGCGGCGGCACTCGCTTACCATCAGGTGATGCGTCTGCTCGTCTGCCAAATATCACATAAAAATTTGTTGAATTGACGCTATCGCATCAAATTAACATTTTATAGCTTTAAATAAATAATCGCAAATTATTGGGCCGGCTCTATCGGAGTGATACTGGGCCTTAAAGTGATACATTATATGTCTTTGGACGCGTCCGGCAATAACACAACGGAGTTGGTAAAAAAATGTTATTTAAATAAACAGTCAATTGACTTAAGTTAACTCGTTTATCCTTAGTATATGATCAAAACAGACATAAATATGTACCCGATAAAAGCGTCTAATCTAGATAATATTTTCCGAACTATAATTAAATATGAATAATCTAGCCATATTACAAGGCCTAGGTTGTCGGCACGTTATATTATAAATTAAAATATTCTAATTATTATGTAAAATGTCAAGATGCAATCTTAAATGACGTTTAAAATAGACTTTTAAATATTTATAGCGTATGAGAGCGAAAACTGTTCGTGCGATTAAGTCTTTCTCTCACTTGGATACTACAATTTCGTTTAATTTTATGAGAACAGAACTTCATCATATTGATAGAGGCAGTATTACTTTAGTCTTCAACTATACGTTTCTCAAGAAACATTCCGCCTCATTAGTATATTGCGCACATTCTATTACCGGACCGATACAACCAACAAACGCATTTTTTTTTGTGAACTTCCAAAGTCATACAAGAAGGTTGTTAAAAGACGTTGTTAAAGTTATGTAAATATTTACAGATACAGCCTGTATGATACTTATCTGGTACTATAGTTATTTTTGCGTTGAAATTATTGTAAATAAAATGCTAAAAGCACAAAAAAAGTATGTGCAAGGCAATTATAAATTATAATAATACCTAGTATCTATAGTTGACACATTTACCTACTATTGACTTAAAAGTAAGCGACCTCTCTGATCCTTCAGATGTTATCAGCAGGTGACCCGCATGCTCGTTTGTCGCGTCTAACATATAAAAAAGTATATTTAAGTTACTATACAAAAATACAAGTTATACTAATTCCTTAACGCATCTCAGTAAAACAGGCCCGCCAACCCAAAAGGAAACTGGACTTAGAAAAAACTTACACCCATACTAGTAGATTGCGACTAGTTTCTCGATCTAGTCTTACTGGTTAGACTTACCTGAAAGAAAAAAACACTTGATTAATGGACACTGTATTTACCATACTAGCGTTGCAAATTGCGATCGCAAATAAACAATTACGAGCTTTGTCGGCAGACGGGAAAATGGGGACAGGGATAGATAGATTAAAGGGACTGTCAAACTGAGTTAGGGCTAACTATCTTTTGAAATGACAGTAAGTGAATTGTTTTGTTTAGTGTTAAATGGGGCAAATCTATTCTTGATGTTGAAGGAACTTTTTTTAGATAAGTATAGGGGGGCAATTCTTGTGCAACTCAATTCGACTTCAATGTCGACATTGATGTTGAATTTAAAGTCGAATTAGAAATTCGTACGGACGAATGTCTTAAATCTCTAAATTCGACCTCAATGTCGAAATCTCTAGATTCGACAAGTCTAATATATGTAGAGATTTTATACATTTGTCCATAAACAAATTGTTTTCGACATTCCAACTAGGTACTCTTTCTCCCGTCGAAAGAGAAATCATGAATGCAAAGCTCAAAAAAAGATGATCTCTCGCCTTAGAGCGTAATTCCCAGTTGCGTCCAAAGCTGTCGCTTTAGAGCCAGGGGTACGCTTAGACCATAGTTTAGGATTTGGGGAGTTTCGGTTGGTAATTACCATGAAGCGACATCCGTCTCACATATAACCCTCTTATCTGGGCACCAGACCAATTCATTCATGGTTACATATTTGCAGAAACTATCGTCACGATGTTTTCACTCACCGCTGAGCTAATGGTAAAAATATGCACATAGATTTAATCAGATAAAACTTGGTAAGACTAAAATACTAATACATACAAACGCAAATCTTAAAAATACATTGGAATATGATAATGTCTTGGACTTTAATTAAGCAGTTGGACTACTTTGAAGCGTTTTGCAAATGTAAGTGAAATAACTGAAGTTGTGAAATCTTGAGCATTTTATGATCGCTTTATTATGCATAATTCTGAATACCATCATGAAATTTATTTCGACGAAGTTGAATTTTAGTGAGCTGAAGCGAAGTACTAGTCAACATTGTAAATAGGTAGAAAGTCTCTCTTATAGACCTTTTTCATAGCCACTCCACCATGACATGTGATGAATGTACTAACTAAATAGTTCCTACAAAATGTTAATTGATCTCGTATTACTTAATTAAAGTGTTGATTATTAAACTGTTACCTTTAAGTACAAAGTTGATTTTCTCTAAATTTTATAATAAAATATAACAAATTAATAAATAGTGTTTTTATTTAAAATTTTAGATTGGGGTTAAATATTCCCCACGCGAGCGTTAGTGTGATTTTTTTGACGCGAGTAATTAAGGTTAAGTTTGTAATGTGTTGTGCAATAAAGAGTATCTATCTATTTATAATTCCTAGTGGCGTCCAAAGCTGTCGTTTTAGAGCCAGGGGTACGCTTAGACCATAGTTTAGGATTTAGGGAGTTACGTTTGGTAATGACAATGAAGCAACAGCCGTCTGACCCCTGCAACCCATTAACAGGGGTACCAGACCAACTGAATCATGGTTCCACGTTTGCAGAAACTATCCTCACGATGTTTTCACTCACCGCTGAGCTAATGGTAGAAATATGCACATAGATTTAATCAGATAAAACTTGGTAAGACTAAAATACTAATACATACAAACGCAAATCTTAAAAATACATTGGAATATGATAATGTCTTGGACTTTAATTAAGCAGTTGGACTACTTTGAAGCGTTTTGCAAATGTAAGTGAAATAACTGAAGTTGTGAAATCTTGAGCATTTTATGATCGCTTTATTATGCATAATTCTGAATACCATCATGAAATTTATTTCGACGAAGTTGAATTTTAGTGAGCTGAAGCGAAATACTAGTCAACATTGTAAATAGGTAGAAAGTCTCTCTTATAGACCTTTTTCATAATTTAACATCACTTCGCTTACCATCAGATGATCCGTATGCTTGTCTACATGTATCTATGTATGTGTTGTATACAAACAAGGGAGTAAAACCTTTTCAACATCATTGCTTGAACGATGCTCACAATAGTATTTTATTTGAATCCTTCTACAATAATACTAAACCAAACATTACCGAATCAGATGCAAAACTTAACTTGTATGCCATATTTCACGTTTGCATGCCAAATGCACACAGCAACGTCTCTCCATTTTCTAAGAATTTTCTGACAAACAGCTTCAGGCAAGCGATTATAGAAATTCAAATTAAATTTTCAACGAAAAAATAATTCATCATCATTACCATATCAGCCTACATCCACCCACTGCTGAGTATAGGCCTCTTCTCTATCTCGCCACTGTCTACGGTCCCCAGCCAGCCACATTCATTGTTTCCCCACTACCATTACAATATCGTAACAACAGGCAGGTGGTCAAAATAATGAAATAAAAAAATCAAGAAGAGAATCAAGCCATTTAAGAGAAAAATATATGCAAATTATATTGAATATATTTCTCTACTTTGATATTTTGCGAACATGAATATTCGATTTGATTTTGGCCAATGCCAAATGGAAATTACAACTACAACTCTTACTTCCAAGGCACGAGAATCCACTTCAACTAAACAAGTCTCACTTTCACATTGCATTTCCCTTACTCGTCCCAGTAAACACGCATGATGGAAAGGGACAGGTACATACTTGGCACCTGGCTTGCAGCAGGTTTTTATGTACTTTGTTGCACTAATTTGCACTTGCACTTGCAATGTTGATGCATCGTATTGAGGTTGTTTAAATGTGCATTCAGGTGTGACTTGCTTAATGTCGAAAATACAATATGGCGGGACCGCTAAAGTAAAGGTGATGTCCCAAATTGTATGTAGGCTAGGCCAGGACCTTGTACGTTGTCCAAGAAAATGCAATAATATCAATAACATTTTATTTTCTTTAAAAAGGCTTCATTTAATGATACAAAGTAGAAAATCACAACAATATAGCATGTTACAAAACGATAGCAGGAATGACATTTCGATAATAACGTCTGTCAGCTGTCAGTTTTGACAGCATAAATATATTGGTAATGCCAAAGATATATGACAGCGATTGTCATAATTTGCAGTTTATGATTTTTGTATTTTTTCCCAAACGTCATGTTGTATTTCTATCAAAGAAATAAATTATTGATTGTTTCCAGATTTGTACCATTTAAGAATACTTTAAGGCATGCTATTCCGTTTTAGATGTACATTTTTATTCAGACGACAATTAGGTATGACAAGGTGTTACATAAAAAAAACTTTTAAAGACTTCAAAAACCTTGCTGGTAACAAAACACCATCTATTGAGGGTACGAGTGTTCATTAAAAGATCAAAAGAATAATAGTATGACTTATGTCACTAACGTGCGTCGTGTCATAATCCGGTATGAGCATCGTGACACTTGCCAAACTGAAATGAAGGACAGTGTGACATGTTCACTTGAAGCTTTGCATGATGCTTAAAAACATACGAAAAGTTACTATGTCACGTTCTTTCATAATTAACGCCTCGTTAGTCTAGTGGTTTAAGTACCGTGATAATGGCCGTGATCTCGGGGGTTGAATTCCCGGGTCAAGTAAAAAGTATGTTTTGAATTTTTTGAACATTGCTCGGATTGGGTTACGGAAAAACACGGCCGAGAATTTCATTATTATGGCCGGTCACTGTTCTTTTATTTTTCGTTTTCCCAGAGGAAACCATCATGGCCTTCACCTTGTCACATGTGGGGGACAAGGTGGTGTGTGGCACTCCAACCCTAACCAAAATCCCTGGGGTGGCGGATACCCCACAGCCGGGACTGGACCGTACCGCTAATCGCGCTCGCCACTTTACGCCAAATTCTTCTTCTAGATGCACGACCTACCAGGATACCCAGTAAAATTTTCTCTTGCAGAATCGTGACACTGAGCACGCCAATCGCCAGTCGCTGTTCTAATCCAACCTAACCAATATTTTTGTGATGATAATAAAGGAAAAAATATTGGTGAAGTTAGGTTTGAGCAGTGACGAGAAAAAAATCACGAAATTCTCGGACGAGTTTTCCTCTAACCTCTTGGATATGGGGTTACCCACTTCACTGTTTTCTTTACACTACAAACATGTCGTGAGTACGCTAATATGACGTTTCAACCCGCACATAACGTGCGAGTGCGAGTTTAAAAATACGCCGACAATATCAATGATGAATAAATAGACCTTGGCCATAATCCAAAGGTCGCGGGTTCAACGCTGTCACTTAGGCACGGGTTTTTAATTACAAATTTTGTCAAAAAGATAGAAATGCAGATGTTACAAGATTGTAAAGCATTTAGGCTGAATTCGACCAATCTTTATCATTATTTCATCTATATTATACATTTTTTTAAGTGATAGGTGGCACACCTGATAAATCACCTGATGGTAAGCAATTTCCGCTGCCCATAGTCCCCCACAATGCCAGTCACAAGTGCGCTGCCTAACTTTTGAGCCAATCGGAGGAAAAGCCCTCTGGCTTCCCTCTCTCACTCAGCAAAAAACTCAGCAAAACAAAAATGTAAAAAAAAATGCAAAGAGGTCGACAAAAAGGTGAAAAAGATTTCAGTTCATCACGTTGAGATAATAATGAAAAGGAAGTTTGCTTTAATTTTCACTTAACATTCAACAGCTCATTAACAAAACCAATTTCCCATCTACTCGAAATAACTCATAAGTTGGGGTCTTATCAGTTATTCCGAGTAGACATATAAAACATATGAAATGAGAACATCCTTCGAACATCGTTCGGAAATTGGATGGGCCGAGAAGCATCATGTTTTACGCGAATATAATACAGCCTTTATTTTACGAGTGGCAGCCCTGCCTAGTCGCAACCCTACTCGGGGCGTGTTCCATTCCACTGTTTACGATGGTCAAAGAGCCGAAAAACTGTTCGCAAGAAGATTGATTTGCGTAAAGGAACGTTTTTAAAGTTATGATGCTGTAAAGTTAGGGGTCATGACTGTGTGAGGATGATCGATTTGTTTTTGACTATCTCATTTCCATCTCATTTAAGTATTATATTTGTGATCCTCTGATGTCTGATATCTGTAAAACAAGTGCTTAAATACATAATATATTACACCCAGACACTGAACAAACACAAGTGTTCATCAAACGAATGTTTGTCCAGTATGGGGATCGAACCCACGACCTTTAGCGCTGAATGTCGGTTATAATATTCAAATAATTATTATGAAGTAACCAATAAAGTTAATTAACGACTCATAGTGCGGTAGTATGACAAATATTGCAACAAGCCCTTCGATACAGACTCGAGTTCGACTTGACCCTGCGTGAGTCAAGTGGCCCTTACGATACTTGTTTGCTCCACTAGCCTCGACTTTTGTTTTTTTAGTGACAGATAATCAGACAAGCACACTATAATGTAAGTGATTTCCGAATCCCATAGACACCGGTAACTACCAATGGAGTCACAAGTACTTTGCCAAACTCTTAACCCTCCTTTTTCCCCCGATTGGGCTTCCAGTACCCTTAATTACTCGAAATACAGCAAAGGCGGTAAGTTCTATAATTTATAGCGACAAGGTACAGGCTATATCAGTCAACAGTTACATTTCTTCAACAAATCAACCAACTTTTCTGAGCAATCTTTGTTCTATGACTTTTGGATATCCGATAAAATTTTTTCGACTCTTTACAAAATGATCAAAAGTTATTTTTTTTTTGTTGTTACTGCTTATTTCCAAAAATCGTAGAACAAATGTTGTTCAAAATTATTTGTAAAAGAGGTGGTGAAAGGGATGTAACTGTTAATAATACCAATTTAGTACCGGCTTACCTTAGTCTGATAGTTAGCAAAAGGAAAGCCCAAGTTGCAATTACAATGATCTGCCATCTAATTAACACATAGAAAAGAAACTTCATTAAATAAATTATAATTAAAGGCGCTAGTAGACGGAACAGGCGGCCTCAACGAGTAGCCAGTCTGTTTGTGGGTTAATGTTAACGCGTACATCTTTTCCAGCGAAAGTACCTCCGTACAAGGTCAACGAGATGCGCGCGCGCGTGTGATTACGCGCATTATGCAACATGTTGCCTTTCTTGTGAATGTGTGGCCGGTGTGGAGTCACGATCGTGATAGTATACTAAATTGTATGCATTCAACTTTTCAGTAAACTAACCAAACCCATCGAAATTACTAATTGCACACCAAAATTATAAAGTAAGTATGCACTAAAATTACTATCAAAACTTTTGATAATGATTTAGTGTAAAAATGCCATTTTGCGGGCGCACAATTAGTATTTTTGCTGCAACAAATATTACAACTAAAACCGAAAATATTTCGTTTCGTATATATAATTCTACAAAAAAATATAAAAAGTCAAAAGTGGCGGATTGGTCAAGCTTGGCACAAAACAGGGAGACATGTCTCATTTTGGGTCTTTGAGCTAACAAAAAAAATAAGTTATGCTACTTTTCTTTGCGTACGTACCGGCAGCGAAAGTACTTCCGTACAAGGTCAACGAGATGCGCGCACGCATGTGGTTACGCGCATTATAAGACACGTGGAGGCTTCTTTTCTTGTAATATGCGGCTGGCCGGATGAAGTCACTTTCGATGACACTAATAAATATACGATTATGATAACAATTCAATATAATTCACCAAGTAGTCGATGAATAAACCTTTGGGTAAATATCTTTTTCTTCCTCACAAGTTTCTGAAGGGAACTTTATTGTTTTAAGAAGTACAATGTCTTGGCAGTTTATCTCGGGTATTAAAAACACTGTTTGATGTTAATCAACACAATTTTTCCAAGGACTGAGTGAGATTATAAACTTCAGTACCTACATTTACATTATTACAACATCTTTTAATTTTGGATACAGCTTTACCTAATCTACAGTTAAAGAATATCCTACTGCGATTATAAACGCGAAACTTTGTGAGAATGGAACTAAGTTATTTGATCTTTTTTGCAAAAAATACTGCATATAGGCTACAAATCCATAAATAAATTGTAATATAATATTACCCAAAATATAATGAAAACCCTATCACCACGCGGCCGCGGGTAAAACCGCGGAGCAGTTTAAGTTTAAATCCACACAATATCTCATACATTGAACTGACTTCGTACTAAGTAGCTTAAGCACTTGTGTTACAGATATCAGACAAGAGAGAATCACAAATATAATACTTACCTACTAAATACGTCATAATAATATAATACTCAGACATTGAACAAGCACAAGAGTTCATCACACGAATGTTTGTCCAATTAAGAACTTATATTTCACCTATTAAAACTTAACAAATAAATGTGTGGTGATGGATAAAGTTTTTTATCTATCCATCACCACACATAGCTACTATTGTATTCACATAACACGATCGAACATTTTCGTAAGAGAAATGCGTCGGTCATGCGCACGCGTTGCGCAACTCATCGGCCATTCCGTTGACATTGGCCGTATTCGAGTTACCATGTGGTCTTACTTGCCTGATTGGTAGTATCATCTACAAATAAATGCAGGGCTGGCAAACCAATACGCGATAAAGACAATTAATTTTAAAAATAAATTTTATTGAGAAACTATCTCCTGGCATGCCCTTTATGCCCAGACGGCTGCACATACGGTCAGCTCCTGCAGCCTGCCAGCTAGCCTACTGATAGCGTAATCGTTGTGGCTAAGTATTGGGCTGGCAAATTGTATATCTTGATGCCATCGACACGTGATACCACTGCCTCACAGAAAACCGGCGTGAAGCAGCCCCTGTGCTGTGTTTCGCTGAGTGAGTGAGGGTACCGGAGGCCCACCCGGGGGGGAAGGGGATAAAAGGTTGGCAGCGCACTTGTAACTCCACTGGTGTTGCAAGTGTCCATGAGCGGCGGCAATTGCTTACCATCAGGTGATCCGCCTGCTCGTCTGCTACCTATCACATAAAAAAAAACGTGACAACGACCGTTCTGACTCTTGTCAGAGCGGCCGTGGTCACGTTGAGAGCGTAGCGACAAAGAAGAGAAGACAAACTTAAAATAAATTCTCCTAATCATAAAATCAAAGTTTTGCCGTCCCTGCATTACTTAGTTTTGTTACTTAATTGCTTATTTAAACACGTGTATTGCTTTAGATACTATAATTACAAATCGTGAGGCGTAATTTTATTGAAATGTTTAGATTTCAATTTCAAGTGATCCGTGATATTGATTGCTCATCATATGAGAAAAAAATACCTTTCAACATGTTTACAAAATGGTGTGGCCATGAAAATAATTACGGAAAGTTTTTTTTTGCTTTTTGCATTTAAAAGGCAATAAAGAGATACCTATATTTTTATGAAAAGCAATGAGGTCTAGGACAATTAAATAATAGAGAAGTGTTAATGACATTTCGCTACTATGCTTAGTATTGAGCAACGTAAGTGAGTGTGTGAGACCTATCCATAGGTACCCCAGACGTGTGGGTTGGATGAAAAAAACATTTTGTATTTCAGTTCTACATATTGGGCCTTGGGCCCTCCAAATTTATTGCTTTTACAAAAAATCTTAATGCGGTTCAAAGCGTACCTCTTCTTACCAAGTTTCAACAATATAGTTTCGGAAAAAAATGCTGTGACGTACAGACGGACAGACAGACATAATTATGTCGAATTTATACGGATTCAATTTTTTCCCATTAAGCTACGGAACTTTAATTAATACTCTAATAGTGAGTAAAGCAGTAAAAAAAATGTGTGTGATCTAAACGAATACAATTTAAATTAACGACCGTACATCACATCTTTGAAATAGGACACCTTAGCTATCGCCTTTGATGCAGTGACGTCACGCCTTCGCATTAGCACATGTGGGTCAAGATTGTGTAGGGATTTTTCCAATCAAAACGGCACATGCCGGCAAATGTTTACCGGTTTTAATTAAACTTCGCTTTGTTGAAATCGAATATTTGAAATGTTGGTAAAATGTTTAGGTTTTCTGCCTCAATGTGTTGTCATATATGAACGAGCAAAGATTAGAGAAATAGAACTTTTTATATTTTTTTTCCTTGTTTAATGTGATTTTTGGGATAAGTTTTAATAAATCAATATCAGACCTATAGCCATACCTATTAAAAATCAATATCTAGTGTTCAATTAAAAATGGACTCTCTGACAGGTTAATCGAGTAATTCTTTGAGATCTTACTTTCGTGGTAGTCCTCTAATCCGTATTTTCTGTATAAAAAAGAGTAGACATATAATTGATCTATACAAACGGGCTACTAGCGACAAGTGGTCGATAACAGACCGGAATGGCGAAGTCTGAAGTCGGAGGCCAAGATCCACTTTTGGTCGCTGAGCCAGCGTACTAAGTATAAGTAACTATTTATTTATTGATAAAACATTATTATTTACAATTGGTATATTATTATGATTATGACGTAAACTTCGGAGGAATATTGAGTTTGATTTCCCGAAAGTAAGATCGAAAAATGACCCATTCATACCCAGAACTAACCACAAGAGTGTTGAATGGACAAAATTTTGTAACATGAGTCATGATCATCGCGGTTTCGAGAGTCGCGGTAGATATTGCGACTATGATAGATCAACTTATTTACCAACTTTCCTCAGGAAACGCCTATATTAATATTTTGATATCTAACATCAAACCATCTATCGGACGACAATGTTCCGGCTCAGTTGTAATCCAACACAGTATTATAAATAACAGTGATGTAAATCCCCACAAGTTTGAAACTACGTACCGCAGTAACGAAATAGGAACATAACATCACCAATAATATTGTTCAAATCAAATTGAATATAAGCCCTAGAATTTTTTAATTTATGAAAAACGAATTTAGACTCACTGCTTGTTACATAATGTCACCAAATATTGTACCCATGGTAGATACTAACCTGGAACAAAAAGAAAAAAGAAACATTAAAATCTTATTGACATATAATACTAATCATGATGATCCTAACAGTCCATCTAAAGTTCAGCGAGGCGTCTTCTCTTCATTTGGATTCCAAATGCTTATACAAGTTTTCTAATAACAACTATTAACGTCTCCATATCTTCAAAAATCAAGGGGCAGTGAATAGTCATTTAGCTTCAAGCTAGCTAGCATTTTTCCCTAGGTGGATCCATAGTTAGATAGATACTCGTTATTACACAAATTGTTGCAAAATTTAATACTATGGTAAATACAATCTTGGCAGTCTTAGCGATAATAGCGAATAATAATTCTTCCAGACAAGCTTGAGAAAGAGAAAAAGTGAAAGTAAAGTGTAGTATAGGTGAAACCGAATTTGGACCCACGTGCTCCCCCATTTGAAGCCACCATCTGATCTACTGAGCTATTACCGCTTTTCACTGTCAATCATTTCACTATGGCATAGTATCCAGAGTAAACACGGTCCAGTTATAACTGATTAATACCGCGGCGCGTCTCGTTTGATGTCAGTCGAAGATCCAAATGCGCGGGTTTACGATGCACTGAAATAGCCGCTTGCGCATCTATTATACAATAGCTTGGGATGTGTGGCTCGCGGCAGTCGGAAGCAGAAGGGATCCATTTGACGCAACATTTTAATATGTCTTGGAAACAAAAGGCTGTAAATATATGTCTGTGACTGTATGATGTTAAAAGTGTATTATTGGTTATAAAATATTGAAACGGGAATTAACGCGACGTTGATTGTAAAGTACATTGTATTGTATCGTACTTAGTTGTAGTCTTATATTTTGAAACAGATCTTGTAATTTTTGAGAATTGGTTTTTTAAATACATTGGTCTAGTGGTAAAAGTACCGGGCCGTGATCTCGGGGTCCCGGGTCGAGCAAAAGTATGTTTCGAATTTTCCGAACATAGCTCGGGTTTGTGCTCACCAATCCGCATTAGGCAAGCGTGGTGATTAAGCCTAATCCCATCATAGCTCTGTTAACTTGATTTCTTTGATGGAGGTCTTTGCCCTGCAGTAGGACAGTATATAGGTTGATACTTTTTTACATACATATCTTCCCTCTTTACAATATTAGTATTAGATAGATAGATTTTCTTTATAACAATAAGCTAATTTATAAGATAAGCTATTTGATGACGCAAAATTTCCGGGTTCATCTCCCACGTCGAAATGATGAAAGGAATGCTTTACGACAGATAATTTGGGACACATCTTGAGAAAAATCGCTTCGGATTAACAAATATTAGAGACAATAGCCGAACTCGTGCCAAGACAGTAATGTCTGGAGCAATTAACGCGACATTACGCGTTATAACGCGTCTATAGCTCCTAGACCGTTTTATTGTTGGATTTGTCGACACCGAAATATACTAGGTGTATCGCGAAGCAGTTATGTCGCTTTAACTGCCTATTATCTTTAGAATGAACATTGATTTACAACTTTATGATGGACAAATGGGCAATGGTAGCTAAGTACCTAAGTACTATTTTACGGTGACATATAAAAATCGTTCAACCGACTTTCTTCCGTCACATGTAAATCAATATTCAACTTTGTTCAACCAAAGACTTTTATTATAACATTAATGTAGTAGGAATACGATCACACACAAGGCCTCAGAGTGACATTGACGTTGCACAACATTTTTTCTACGGGAAAAATTAAATGTCAATCAACACCGACACAAATCTATACTTCTATACTATAATATATAATATATAATATATAATAATATAATAAAGCTGAAGAGTTTGTTTGTTGTTTGTTTGTTTGTTGAACGCGCTAATCTCCGAACTACTGGTGCGATTTGAATAATTCTTTTTTTGTTGGATAGTCATTTATAGAGGAAGGCTATAGGCTAAATAACATTACGCTATGACCAATAGGAGCAAAGACAGAGCGGTAATGTGTAAAAAACCGGGGAAAATTATTCATTTTTTGAAGGCTTCTTTGCGTGCGCTGCGGGAAAACGGTCAAGATACACAAAAATATGTAATGAAAGAATTATTCCTCTATACATGATCTAAAAAAAGTCCGCGACGGCATATGTCTATCTTTTTAAGGTTTAGTCACAATGACCGTTTTTATGGTACCAAATTTGGTCGAATAATTTGTTTAAGTTGTATCAACATAATAATATTAAGGGGGTTGTAAGGGGTTAAAAGGGGGGTAAAAAGTTACTTTTCCACGCGGACGAAGTCGCGGGCGGCCGCTAGTTTGACATATTGTGGTAGCCTGAAGGGCAATTCTCGTGTATTCGACATTGATCTCCAATTTAGAGACTACATACATTCGTCCGTACAAATTTCTCATTCGACATCAACGTCGAGTGCAAGAGAATTGCTATCCAGGAGGCCAATTCTCGGTTTTATCCTTCCACGTCGAGTCGACTTCATGGAACACATAGACCAATAGGAGAACAAGATAAGGAATGTCGAGTGTTATCTGTGTTCTCCTATTGGTTGTTCGTTCTATGAAGTCGACTCGACATAGAAAGCGAAAACCGAGAATTGGCCTCCTGATGTGTGGGGTGTGATAAGCTAGGCGGTGAGGGAAAATACCTTGAAATAGCTTGGACGATTCGAATAGTTTTTGCAGAGAGCCGCATATGTCAATCTATCAACCTATCAAACACCCACACCCAAGAAAACTTAGAAAATGTAATTTCCTCAATTGTCTTGACCAGGAATCGAACCTAGGACACATTCATGTGTGCGTCGCCTGCTTTTTTATCAAAATTTAGGCAGCCATTCTTCAGTGTATAATTGTTGACCAAAGCCTGATAGTAGTCCGTACTATCCAGTTTTTTTCTCTCCCCAATTTCATTTATAGGACGATGATGTCAACCACCCATTACAATAACACTTAAGAACACTCGGCCACAATCACACTTTAAAATATGATTATTGCCAAAGATGTATCGTGAAAAAAACTAATAATTGTAAGAGCACTATTTTAAGAATTGCTTCAACAAAAAGCGTTAGAAGACACGAAATCAGTGTAAAAACTCGATACAGGGTGTCTCATTGCAGCAGATACTTTTAACATTTATTTAATCTTCATTAGACCACTTCTCCGTCCATTGGCAAACCATTGCTGCGAATCGAGTCCAATGGAGACTTTTAGGGGAGGCCTTTGCTCAGCAGTGGGACAATATAGGCTAAATAGAAAGGGTTATTTTAATATCACTAGGATATTCCTAGAGAGTCAATCTCACCGGGATGTTATGACCTAATCTTTTTTTAATTGCGCTCAATCTTATACCTTAGCAAGTCAGGTTTTACCACGTAATCAGGCCAATCTATGAGATGTTGTATTTGTTTACTTGACATTTGACAGTTAAATTTAGTTTTTAAATAAGTAAAATTTGTTTATTGTAATAGAGTCTATTGATTGTTGTAAAGGAACGTGTAGTTGTTACACAAATAAAAAAATTACATGCTATCATAATGTAGCAAAACATATGCACGCTTTAAATTATAAGATTTTATGTTATATCATGTTTTAGGCAAATAAATGATTACGATCATAATTTATACACCGATAGGATCGCAGACTGAAGACAAATCGATTACAGGACTAAAAACCTCATTTATTATAAAAATTAAAAAGAAACACGACACGAAGGTATCTTTTACCGACTTATTCGGTAAACTAGGACACCCCGTACAAGTCCGTAATATTGACACGTCACCTAATGGTCTGATCGCGTGGCCACACAAAGGCAACGCCATGCAAAATATGGCTGTCAGAATGTTAGGGCCTCTCACTATTGTTAGGGGTTATTTATGACACACCAAGATTCGGACGAAACAAATCCGTTTATGGACAAATGTGAGGAATAAATGGTAGGTGTTTGAGAGTGTTTTGGGGAAATTTCTACCGTATGATTTATCAAAGTTGATAAATGTTGGTAGTGAAGATGTAATAATATACCTTATATGTAAATCTTAAGATAGGTATTTCTAAAATATAGGTTGAACGAAGAACGTAATGTACAGTCAGCCACACATCAGGTTGTCCGCAACCTGTCAAATTTCCTCAATTGATATTCAACCTGATGTGTTCGCAGCGAGTGTCCTTTAGGTTCATGGTTAAGTGATCCTAATTTTATTTCCTATCTACCTATTTAAACTAACCATAGTCATAAGTTGCAATTTTTAAATTGTACTAACTCATTCACACTCGCTTTGATAAAGTTCAACCTCCCCCCCCCCCCCCCCTTCAACCTTTTTTAAATTACGTGTGTTGATTCTTATATTATAAGATAAGGCATAATGATAAACAGTTAACTTACTGCCTGACTGCAGTTGACCATTAAAACCTCATCTTTCTCCAAATTACTTAAACTCCCCAAAAATCTCGGGCGCATCAAAAATGTACAAAGGGCGAAAGTTAAAGGTGACGCTACACTGCATTATGTAAAAAGGTTGGTGTACAATAACGCACCCGGCAGCGTCGCTGCGCCACTGACCTAAATAGTGGGACAATGTCGCAAAATGGCCACCCCCACGAGATAGGGACACCACTGGAAATACCAAAAAATACCAAAATGATACAATTAATCCACACTATAAAATTACACTTACATTTTCATGTAAATCAGAAAGAGCTATTTTGATAACAGAGTTTTGGTCTACAACGAAACGGAATTTACGACCGGGTGCCCCCACTTCGCTTCGAGACAGTAATTTAGAAACTATTGTCCCGAACAAAACTACTAGATGGCGCTGGGCGTCGATAACATAGCGCTGGTGTTTCGTTTATTCAGTTTATCAATAAGCTTGGTTATCTATAGAAGTCATCATTTTATGATGTAGAGGAAGAGAGTGATAATTAAAAACAAACTTTTTTTTATGACTATGTAAATAACATTAAGTAAAAATAAATACTGATAGAAAAAAAAACAAAATTAAAGGATTAATAAATAAAGAGCGACATCATTACGAGAAGCAGGTTTATTTTTAAAACCTAGAACATTTAAAAAGCCTATTCATTCGACTCCAAAAAACAATTACAATAAATAACATTCACAAAACACTCTAAATGAATCTACCGGAACGCAGAAGCAACTAATCTTCATCAATAAAACTATTATAATCCCTTCCTCAATACAACAACAGCTGCGAAATAAAAAGAATCTCTTGACACAATTCCATTCGTTTCTATTTGAAGTGGACTAAAAATAATATTACGACACGAACGCAGGCCTATCCAGTCGAATTATGTTTCTGTATTTGGTTTTACCGTGAAAAAATATCACGAAGGAACAAACTAAGGGGCCAAAGTAGAACGTACCTATTCTTTTTGTTGTTATTTTTTCAATACTAGAAGAAAATAAGACGTGAAGAGGGCTCCAAAGTATTATTCAGTGGTATCTACTGAATATTATATTTTGCCACAAACAGGAACAGAAATAAGAAAAATAATATATTAGGACAAAAGTTATGTTTATAATTGAACACATGCCATGGTTTCAATACAAATCATTTTGTAAACAACGCTCTTTTTAGAGTCATGAACTGACGACCGCACTAATTCTTCAGTACATTACATTTAATGTATGTACAGTGAAAGTGTTAAATACCGACGCACTCTTAAGTTGGTAAAATCGTTTTCGTTACGTCATTCAATACAACTTAAGAACCGCTCAATGGGAGTTAATATTTCTTCAGTTTTGGCTTTTGACTTTTCAGCTCAGCAAAAAAAGTAGAGGAAATAAGTTTGAAAGGAGTCAGTAAAGCCAAATCATCAAAATAAGCGAACAATAAATCACTTACTTACATAATCACAACAAAAATGAGACACTTCACCGCAAAAAATAAGGAACAAAAAAATTAACAAGATTTTGAAGAAATATTGTACAGAAAATATTTTTTTAGATCTACAACCAAGAGGTAATATCAAAATGGTAAATTACTGTAAGTACACGACTAAAGAGTAATTTCTTTGAAACGTGAACATTACGAGCAAACCGTTAGTACAAAGCGGAACAAAGTTCCTGTAGAAAAACCGTCATCTCGTCTCAATTTTTTGAAAGCACTCGAGTGTAATTAAAATATGGTCTGCTAAAGATGGTTGGAGTTTATTCGCAGTACTTTATAGGGCGCTGTGTAAAACTAAATGTTTCGTAAAATTACGGGTAATAAAGTATTTGAGACGGGAATTTTGCTCTGAAAACTAGAGAGTAGCGAGAATATTTTCTGAATTGATATTAGCTAGTTTAATAACTCCAAGCTGCTCACTAAAGTAATACTTAACCTTATAGAAACCACAGAACGAAATGTCCATATCAAAAGTCATATAAAAATAGCCATATTACCATCAGGTGTGTCATAAAGATACTTCCATGTGCCCTTTTATGTGTAAACTTGTATCCCGTTCTCACTTCATTTCAGGGCATTAGTTCTCCACTGTACCAATAGATGGCGCTAGGCCTCGATATTTCATCTTTTCGATTTACCTATAGTCCTTGTCATTGTCTATAGAAGTTATCTCTTCATAAATTGTATAGAAGAATAGATAGAAGATATGTACCTTCCACATAAATTTACAGACTAAAGCACATTATGTCTTCAGTCCCTTATTCTGGCGACTGTAGAATTTATTTCTTTAAAGCAACAATTAAGCGACCCAAATCTGTTTAAAAATTTAGCATCCAATGAAAACATTTTGACAATGACCGCACCTACATTTACGATGGCCGTTAGACTTTTACGATCAGTAGGGTACAATAAACGTCACCGAAAAAAAAGAGCTGCAATACCCGGGAACTAAGTGGAACGGACTTTTTCGAGTTACGAAGGAAAATTGGGGCTTTTACCGAATTTTTCGCAGTCACTTGACAATAATTAAAATATAGCACGCTCGAGACCTCTCGCCGAGTTTTCCTTCGCACTTTTGGAGGCAAAAGAATTTTCAAAATGGAGGCGAATTTGATGAACCTGACATTGCATAATTCACGGCGTAAAAAATGTGAATTCATTTCGAGAAATACCAAAAAATTATGCAGAGAACGACAAACAATGTTAGACAAATGCAAATAGTAATTCTAATGTAACTCTTACAAGTTGACAGTTCAGAACATTTTTAATACTTTAGTATTTTTAAGACTACTCTTGAGGTAAGAGTGATCTGAGCTTTTAAGGATTAGTTCCAAATTTATCAATAGATGGCGATGGGTGTCGATTACATCGCGCAAGTATTTTTGCACTTTTGTTTTACCTTTAAACATTCTCCTCGACTATAGAAGTTACAGTTACATACAAAGTTACATATTGTAAGTAAGAGGTGCATGCTCGCAATCGGACATACGACCACGAGGCGGAAGGTGCGTTCTTATATACTCAGCTACCATTACTCCTGGCAAAAAAAAACCTTTTTATTTCAAACACGCTACCACTAATCCCAAAAACGGCCCAAAAAGCTCTACACTAAACCCCACATTAAAGCACCATACAAAATGAGTGTAATTAAAAACGTATTTAGCCCGTAGTCGGTCTCTTGCGCATGTCCCAATTCGTCGGCCACATGCTAAGTTGATGACAAAAGTAATTACACAACATAATTACTAGTTAGCTGAACGGAGTAACACGACGAAACTAAAAAGCTCCTAGTGCATAGCAGTTAAGTAATAATACAGGGTGTATCTGTGAACATTTACATCCCTTTAACAACGTGTTCTATCAACCATTCCGAACAATATTTGTTCTATGACTTTTGAAACTAGGAGCTTTTTAGTTTCGTCGTGTAGTAACTTTTGGCTTTGGAATGAGCTTCCTCGAGAAGTCTTCCTGGGGACTACAGTATGAGTTTATTCAAAAAGGGAGTGTAAAGGGAGTATGTGTATATACAGGTTCTCTGATGTTGCAAGCGCCCATAGGCTGCGGTAGTTGCTAACCATCAGGCGAGCCGCATGCTTGTGTGCCAAGGTTTTATAAAATAAAATATTTAGTACATGGACTTTAGCTACGCTGGCTATCAGATATATTTATTACCTTTTACGACTTTTAAACTAAACTAATGATAACATGTGATAAAGTTAATACAGCTGAGGAAAAAAGTATAATTTAAACAAGAAAAAAGAATTCTATGCGACAATTGCAAATATAATGGCGGATGGATACTATAAAAGAAGCAGTAAAGTATAATATATTATCAAGGTCGCTTTATATAAATTAGAGCAAATCGACTAGATAGTTTTGTTTGATACCTGAGGCGTTTTGGTAGTGACCATGCCTCATACGACAAAGTCGTACAGGAGCCCGGACAACATCTGTGAAAAACTTGTGTTGGAGGTTGGTGTCTTATAGGTATTTTATTGTTTGTGATCCCTGTGCTGAACTGTAAATAATTGCTAACCTTATTCGACGACGTCCAGGTATACGTCCCATGAACGAAAAAATAAACATAAAAAATGGACCATGGAATCTAAAACATTAGGTGTGGTAATTTAACCCTAAGTATCCACCTACACTGTGAAAAATTGGCAATGCTTTTACATTGATGGTACACGAGTTATCACCAGCGAGACAGCAGGAGGGAAGGACGAGCTACGCGGGCTCTCGGTAATTTTGCATTTTATTCATTGTTTCACAACTTATTTTCTTGTATTATTATTAAAAACAAAAGATTACATATCCGAAAAGCTATGTATAATATTTTGATTGTCTTACTAAGTTTTGTTTAGTTGTTACGATGTCTACAACTTGCATGTCCAGTATACTTCCCGTTGCCGAATAACTAGTAAACACACTACTCAATACTATGTCCAGTATCTTCCCCTTGCCAAAGTAACAGTCAATCGGATAATCGAGTAATTTTAGGGATCCGCACATAAAATAATAATTAATGTAAGCTTAATTAATATTTTAGAGCTTCAAGTTCAGAGAACAGCGCTTAGTAGCATAATGTTGCCTAAAAATGCTCCCTCTGCTATAGATAATGGGTCTGATGTACTGAACCTGAGAATGAAGGAAGAATTGTTGTGCAAGTATCTGAAGAGTTGTCTTCCTAACGTGTAATTGTCTTCCTA
This sequence comes from Cnaphalocrocis medinalis, assembly GCA_014851415.1. NCBI lineage: Eukaryota > Metazoa > Arthropoda > Insecta > Lepidoptera > Crambidae > Cnaphalocrocis > Cnaphalocrocis medinalis. The sequence continues at coordinate 15,573,570 of CM026277.1, read as the reverse complement.
AGTGAAATTGAATCAATTCTAACCCGTCGGTCTCCCAGCCGGCGCCGGTTGGGCTCTCCCAGGACTGAGGACGTTATCTGAGCCGGTCAATGGGCCTCTCAATCTAAAACACTTGGGGCTGTTCCTGGCTTATCCCGGGGCTTTGGAGCGGGACACGGGCTCATAAGACGCACCCTAGTGCTGCGTCCCACTCATGGACAGTGAGGCACACCAGCACGGCCTTTACTCCAAACGTCCGGAGCTAAAAAAAACCCCTCGGGCAGCTCCTACTACCCTCCGATAAAGCCCTCACCGGGCGGTGTCCACATCGCTGGAATGCGATAAGGGCGTCTAGGGCAAGAGTTCCTACAGAATTTTCCACAAATCCGCACCCTGCTGGCTGCAGGGCGAAGTGCCACTCCGGCCACTTATGAAGGCTCCAGTCACTCAGAGGGCAATGAAGGGGGCCATGCTTGAAATCTCCTTGCGTGTCAGAAATTATGAGGCCTGCAGGAGATCTAAGGTCGCAGACATAGCCTAAAGAGTTGCGTGGCTCAAGTGGCAACGGGCAGGCCACATTGGGAGGAGAATAGACGGCTTTGGGGCGGAAAGATCCTTGAGTGGAGGCCGCTTCAGGAAGTCGTAGCCACAGAGAACATTGAATATTAGGAAAGTCGTAGCCGTGGCAGGCCCCCTCAACCGGACCGACGGGACCGATCTGTCAGGAGAACTATTACGTCTATTGGCTGAAATGATGCTGATGATCTTTAGACCACTATGTTTAATATACTTAAGAATTGATTATAGTCTCATATTTTTGAATAAGCTAAATGTCGTTTTTTATGAAGATTTTATATAAAATAATGTCAAGACGTGTTTTTTCTACTTTATAGTTCCTAGAGCAACTTTGGTAATATAATTGTGAGACAAATTATCTAAAAAAATAAATATTATTCTACGGAATCCTTTGTTTCTTATACTCTATCCTTTCGACAACGGGAAGTATACTGCACATAGTTGGAGTTCATCTAATTCTTATAAACTTGGCAACGTCCAGTATAAGGACATAGGTTTTCAGGGGTAACTGAAATAGGTAGATTTTTTCAGATATTTTTCCCAGGTTCCTTGACAAGCTAAAACCAAAATCTAGAACTAATTGACAAAATTTAATTTAAAAAAAATCTTGTCGAATTAAGGGTAAGCTACTTAGTATGGAGTCAGGTCAATGTATGAGATATTGTGTGAATTTATTTGCTAATTTCCGAAACATGCAGATTTCTGTCACGATTTTTTCCCTACGCAGATATACGCGCATAGCTTTCAAAATACAAAGGTGAGATCGGACTCGAACCCACGTTTAGCAGGCGCACATTTTATCCACTGAGCTACTATGGCTCAAAACAGTAATAGTTATGTACGCGTACTATACATTATCACTGCAAAATGCAAAAGATTATAAGGTGACGGTAAGAAGTGACGCCACGACGTTCGTCGTCGCCCCATGTCTTACTACTAGCTATCTTTATACTCCAATAGCGAATATCCCCTCTCCCCCCACTCTGGAGCTCGTAGTTCAAAAAACTCGTACAATAAATCTTATAAATCTCTCTCTACTAACATCTTACGCTGTTCGGAAGCCACAAATCTATTTTTTCCGTAGTCACGTGACTTTTGGCACCGTCCAAGAATCCAACGTGATTCTACGTAGGTAATCTATCGGAGAATCCCGGCAACCAATCCATGTCTGACCTTACAAACGCAATAAATATTGAAGCGTTTGCATTAGTTTTAAACTGGTTTCCTAATCCAGCTCAAGTTGTTGCTGATTCTGGGAGTGATTTCAATTCGAATTGCTGCATACCATTGCTAAAATCACGGTTGCAGATAGCAATATAGATTTAAATTGAGAACACGTTATAATATGCCTGTGTTTTTCCCTAGTTTTGACTTTATTCAAGTGACCATAGAGTATCGCAAGTGATTTCAATTCAAACGAATTGCTGCATACCATTGCTAAAATCACGGTTGCAGATAGCAGAGGTTTAAATTGAGATTACGTTACTATGCCTGTGTTTTTCCCTAGTTTTGACTATTATTCAAGTGACCATAGAATATCGGAAGTGACTTCAGCTGCATACCATTGTTAAAGTCACGGTTGCAGATAGCAATATAGATTTAAATATAGAATACTTTACTATGGTAGTGATTTTTCCTAATTTTGAACAATAGCTTATAGAGCGTACCTACGCTCTATGGATAAATAGCTATAGAAGCTTCTACATTTTCAAATCTATGTGCATATTTCTATCACTAAGTCTGCGGTGAGCGAAAACTTCGCATAGAAATTTGAGGTTACGGACTAGTTTAAATCTGGATTCCTACTTTTTGTATGATAATATACGTCTTTGTGAGACAGGGAAGCAAACCATCAAGCGGGTCACCTAATTGTGTTATCACCACCATGTAGGCCCGGCTTTTAAATATTTCAATGTCGTAGGTACCGTTTCGTAGATACTACTCTGCAGGATATTGAGTGCACTAAGATGAGTTATCCGACAAAAGACTAAAGTGACCGACATAGTGTATCGAATCAGCACGCTAAAGTGGCAATGGGCTGGCCATATCTGTCGAAGAACTGACAACCGTTGGGGTAAAAAAGTTCTTGAGTGGAGACCGCGACTCGGGAAGCGTAGTGTGGGACGGCCTCCAGCTAGATGGAGTGACGATTTGCGAAAAGCCGTTGATATAGACTGGATGCGTCTCGCTGAAGACAGGGTGAAATGGCGAACATTGAGGGAGGCCTATGTCCAGCCGTGGACAGAGACAGGCTGATGATGAAGATGAGATACCGTGCCCGTGGCAGAAACTATTTTCCGTCGTGTTTGTTTTCACCTTTATCAGAAACAATGAAGATCTATAAACTATGGATTTCTATCTAGAGTATGAATATTTCAACCGTCAATATTCCTTTCCGTCAATGTTGACCGGAGTTCATTGTAAAACCCTCAACTATACAAACCACACTTTTCAATGACAGAATTCAAAGAGCTTTGTTACAGTTACCCTACAATATTGTATTGTTAAATTATCCAATTTCAAATCCAATTGGCTTGTTAGCACAATGGAACCTGAAATGAAAGATCGTGGGTTCCATTCAGAACAATTCAGAATTGGAATGAATATGCATAGCAAAATGTTTTAATCAAGACGGAGACTATAGAGAGAAAGATAAGGTCATAGTTTGTTATAATATATCAAATTATCTAATAATATCTTCAAACTTTCATCGCGGCATCCACAATCCATGTTAAAAAGTCAATGGATAGCCAGATAGGTAGAATACACCTTTACATATAAAGTGTGCGCCTTAACATTAAGATTAGGTACTCTATACAACGTGTTATCGAATTAGCGTAAAACTCTGCCCAGCCCATGACATTATCACTATGGGACCAACACTGAAATTGCAAGAAAAACATCACCTCTTCATTCAAATTGGTTCAGTCCGCTCGTCTATTTATTTAAACAGCTGTTTTTTTATTTAATTTGATGATGGAGTTGTATGTTAAGTATTTTACTTATCCTTATATTCCAATGGGTCATCAAAATAACACGATTGGAAGATCGTGCTTTCCAAAGCAAAGAAGTATAAGACCGCTAACTTTAGCTCCGGCTGGCACTAAGAATATTTTATAGGTACCAATAGATAGTCTGAATACAGCAAGAGGTTTATTAAAACTACTATCTTATAAATAACAGACGAAATTTCACGCAGGCGAAGTCTACGAGAGAAGTTAGATGCAGCGTCAAGAATAGAAGCCAAAACGGAATTCGATAGAAAACATTTGGTGCTGAAAATGGAGCATAGCAAGACCTAACCCATGCAGTGTTAATAGATAGAGACGGTACATAATAATATGTACTCTGATCTTAGCGTGTAATTTCTTAGTTGCACCCAAAGTTATCGCTTTGAAACCCGGGGGTACGCTTGGACCATAACTTTATTTTTTGAGATTTTGAGAGTCTGTAGCGCTACCATGAGTTGACATTGAAAACTGACATAACGTAAACTATTGCTTTGTCTCTTTCAAATGCATCACAATGAAAGAGACAAAGCGATAGTTTTCGATAGCGAGGATAGTATTTCAAACTCATGGTAGTGCTACAGATCCATAAAAACAATCACATAACTACACACTACACTCCCATAAAAACAATACTTGTCAATAAAACCAAGTCTCGCAATTCTATCTACTCTATCTTGAATAAATTCAGTAATCCTAGGAATTTCTACTTAGGGACCTTCTGTGTTAAGTTGCAGGTTTTAAACAAATATATTGACTTGGCAATCGTACTAAACAATCATGTAATGTATTACTTGTGAAACGTGTTATGTTTTCATGCGATTGTCGATAATATGTATTTAATATATTTTTTATGTTTATATATGGGACAATATATTTGCCGAAAACACCTGCAACTTAAGACAGAAGGTCCCTAAGAAGGGACTGAATACATTAATAACCGATTTGGACCGAATATTACATGGATGATGTATATTATAACTTTTTACAGTAGAAAACTGACTTGCGAAAGTCAAAAGTATGTTTTTTTAATATTTCAAATTAAGTAAGTATTTAATCTTACGCCGCAGCAGGGCAGGGCAAAATTAAAAGTAATTAATCTTGTATTTTTATTTTCGCTAATCTTTTGTTTTGTAGAGAAACAAAACAGAAAATTAATACAAAAGATACCATAAATCTTGTATTTCCATAATTCTTGGATTCTTGTCTGATTGTTAATGTTACGTTTTCAAGCCAAAAATATTCTTTTTTATTTTCCATATTACCAAGTTCAATAAAAAGATTTTAATAGCAAATACTTCCTGTTCTTTCATCTTTTTCATTTAATCACAGTTATGATCTTTTGTGTCTAGCAACAGTACATTTATAATTTTACGAAATCTATTTTTGTTTACGACACCAGGACCGCGTCGCGTGATGGCATGGTGTTGACTTAGCCATCCGTAACACCGTCCGGGCAAATAAATCTTTTTCATTCATGAAGGCCATCTGATATTAAATCTAAATGTACAATACACAATGAAAGAAATGCTCAGAATATATTCGAAATTAATAATGTACAGGACCTACTTACTTGTACTTAAGTAAAAGATTAAACATTTTTGGAATCCTCAAAAGTATTAATGGGTTAATAAGAAAACATATCAAATAAACGGTAAAAAAATATTGGAAAAAATAAAAAAACGACTAAAAAGAAAAACAATAACTGCAGAAATTGGAATAGGTGGTTATGTCCCCAATATTTTTATTACTTTTGACACGTTTATTACAATTAAAAAACGAAAGCTATCAAAAACTATTGCTTAAAAATGTTGATTAAACCAAAAGTTAAATTGCAAAGACAATTGCGCGATTTTAAAACATTAAGTATTGCATTAAAATTCGCGTACTTGTCTTTAGATAAATAAAAAGCGTTTGATTACCACTCTGTTTCCGTTATAAATCTGATAGATATAAACATACCTGACGTTAACTTTGTAGATTCAATTTATTATAAAAGTATATAAAACATACCTGCTGCGTAAATTGTGAAAAAATAAGATAAAATTGACCTTTGATGTGAAGAGAAAACTATTACAAACCGACATTATTTACAATATGCTTCAAATTTATAGTGTTCAGATATTGCTTTCTATATCGGACAACATGATAAATTACCACTTACATGAATTTCTTAACTTATGGTTGCAGAACAAACGTTAACCAATTACAGAACTGGCTTTGTCATGGTAGGATTCACATGCGATTCTTATGCAAGGAACCTGTTGAAGTGTTTAGAATTCACTTGAAACACCACTAGCGTCTAAATGTTTATTACCGTCATTATTATTTACTTGCAATGCTACACGCTTGACGTTTGCATTGTTTACTAGGTCGAACAAATAAATGTTTAACAGAACAGGTTTAACTTCGCTTTCAATAACCTTAGCTATATCTGTATAAATTGATTCTATAAATTTTAAAATTCTCTTTCTAATATTTGAAGAACTAAAATAACTGCAATAAGCTTGCTGATGTCTTATCAGTAGAAGTGGTTTGCAATTTACTAATGGTGGCGGCGGTGCGCCAAATCACTTTTGCGACAAAATCCTTTGTACATTTGTCTGTAGGCTAGGAGCCTTTGCTGTTGCTTTACCTACGATTTGTGGAAAGAATTCTGACTCTTAAGGTGTTTGATGTTCATATGTGTTTGTATAGACTATTATTTTTAATTGAAATGTGTGAAAATATTTAAACTAATCCTTGTTCTAATGAAGTTATAGCGGTCAACCAAACCAAAAACAGGCCAGTTTAAATTAACACGATGATACTTTAGTTGCATATGTGAACCAGAATAAATTATCAGAACAAATTTAGTGTTCTCTAAATATCCCAACTGCAAACAGGGCATAAATTCACGCACCCACAACATCCAGTACTAATTAGTTCATGTCTAAAACAAAACATTTACGGCGTAATAGTCTCAACAATTTAGATTATCTGTGGCGCCCAACAATCAATTTAGTACATAAATAAAATTTCCAATTAGTGGTATATCCAAAGGCATTATCCATCCGTCGTTGTCGTTTCAAAATTCGTTGATATTCTATTTCGATTTTAACAAAGTTACTTTCATTTCGGTACACGTAATAAAATCGTGTTTTATAACAGAAATTTGGGCTGAATCGCCCTCTGTCTAGTGATGTTGACTTCACTTTAGTTTAACTTTATTAAATTCTCTCCGACTCGAGTTACAATCCATTTGTTTATAGTGAATTACATGATTAAAGTTATTGGGTTAATTGCTTGATGATGTAGGATTGCCGTTACTGATTTTTTATTCTTAAAAATAGGTTTTTTTTATTCGACAAAAGAATAATATAGCTATCCTATAGCAACTAATTTTTATCGTTATATTAAACGATTTATTTGAGCTACGTTAAACAAAACAATTAAAAATGTGTCATCAGTATCTGTAACTGCAATAAATTTTACGTCAAATATATTTTAGTTAGAAGTACCTACCTCACTCTTGTAATTATATGATTCCTTTTGCAGTAAAAATAATTAAGGGCATATTCTTGCAATATTACTGACGAATGTATTGCTTTGCACAACACAGTTGTCACGTTTCTTGATATACACAAGTATCGTTACTTTTTTTACTTGCTTAAATTCTAGTCATGTTTATCTGGAGTAAGTACATCTCTACTTCTGTCTTGGGCTGGGCAAATAAAGCGGTCCCTGATTAATTGCCCATGTTTATTACACGCGATATCGACGGACCGTGACTCGACTCATTTTGTCTTCTTTTCCCGACCAAAATACACGATAAGCCGGAGTGTACACTGAATTTTTTCGCTTCGCATTTTAAACGTTTAGATGAGCTGATCATGCCCTTTTAAGGTACTGTCGTTTTATTTTAAAAAATAACGCGTGTTCCTTTGCTGTGGAGAATTCTTTATCTGGCCCTTAGATCCTTGTTAAGTCATCGAGTTCTTTTTTGGGAGCCATACAAACGTTAAGGTTCATTAAAATTTAATTTTATTGATGGCAACTGCGTTTTAGTTGACTGATCGTAATTCTTTGGAATTATGTATGATTTCGAGAATAGTCTGACTGAACATTTACGACTACAAAGACATAAGTTCCAACATGCATTATTCTTAGCATTGTATTACAAAATTAGATAGAAGATATTAGATACATAAATATATTAGAATTGATTTTATCTTCTGTATACATTTACAAGTCGAAAATAGTATTTATAGAAAGTCTGACTCATAAATAATAAGATAAAATCGGTTCATCCGTTTCTGAATTACGTGGTATAACAAATCCAAATTTATACAGATAAAGATAAGACATCAAAAGAACTATTCTCGCCCTTCAACGTCTAAATTAACTTCGAAATAAATAACAAATAATACATTAAAACGAAGACTAGCTTTTTCTGATTTTTTGCATAAAATAGACGTCAAGCACTTGTTATGCATTTATATTTTTTTAATCATCTAATAAGACATCTTAAGAAGATGATGATGAAGCAATTTTCGATAAAAATGATAAAAAACGCTCATTTCACTGCAACAAGTCAAAAACAAGCTAGATGTTCAACGAGTATGCAGATACACGAGTCATTAAGACACATCCTATGTTACGGAATGTGTATCGAATATTTAATGTCCGCGATTATCTTTCATTCAATGACTTATATCTATCATTTATCTTCCAAACACCGACGTAACATTATCTGACTGCTCGAGCAGATGTTGATATACTAAAAGTTTTGCTCCGTCATTTTTAATCTTACAAGTGGAATCTTCTGCCGGAATCCGTATTTCCCCGCATGTACCTACTAAGCCCCTTCAAGGTTAATTGTTAAGCTATTTTTTCTGTATAAAACCACATCTTTTACTATTATATAAGGACAAACAGATGTTTGTTTTTGTGTACACAATTTGCACATTGCACAGAAACATTGAAAATTTGTAGCGAGCATATTATAGGAACATGTCTTTTTTTCAATATACCTAATATCTTTTTTTTCTAGAATGAATAAGAATAAGCAAATAACTTAATAGTATGTGATCAATGCTGATTTAAATGGATACTTCCAAGACTAGAAGAGCTGTAAATGCGTTGCCTGCATTTAAAATAGATAACGATGACACATTTTTTTATCATTTCCATTGAATATCTTTTCTTGTCAATCTATAGGCAAGTTTATGACCTAGTTAAGATACAGGAATAAAAACAAGTTTTAAGAACTCCACTTCATGACGTTTAAATTTAAATCAACAACAAAGTAGTCAAGCGTACTTGAAGACTAAAACAAATATAAAGACCTTAATGGATTGTTTAAAACCGGATTGCAAAGGAGAAAGAAGTAAAAAATATATACCACAGCATCGACAGACAAAGTTAACATCATTGATAAATCCACGCAATATTTTGAATCCATTCATTCAGAGGTAAAATGTATCAATTTCAATGCAACAGATAATACCCGTATTGCCAATTATGGGCCCGCATAAAAAGAGATAATTAATGAAGCCGATGCCAAGCTACAAAGAATAAACAAACACATACAAGGAATATTTATTGCGAACTATTGCAACGCTGCAGAACCAACCAAAGGTAACAATTACGTTGACACATGGTATGTGACCAGAAAACCAATTACCGAACGGAAATGTCCTTTAAAGTATTTTATGGGGTAGGATAAAATATTTTAAGCCCAGGCCAAGAAAATGTTCAGGATAGCTCCTCTTATAAATGCGATAATTTATACGGTATACTCGACTATCGTGTTACAAGCAGAAGATGGTTAGGTATGAATGAAATTTGCATTTGTTAAGGACTCCACAAATGTGTTTCATTCATTATTTTAATGGCTAACGAACAAAAATAGTTGAATTTAACCTTGTTAAATTATTATCAGACTTAGTAATTTTCATGCAAGTTTTTGGTAAATTATGCGAGTCATTATTAATTTATACCACCTATAGTACTACTTGTCCGGCAGTTAAATGATTTCTGTTTTTTAGTCACTTTCTTGACGCGTTTTAATAACTCGCTGATTATCCTTCCAATCTCAGCTTGTTATTCCCAATTGTGTTCAAAGGGATGGCTTTATTACGCTTGTACTCGTATATATACGCTTGTATTTTAATGGTTCAATTCATGGGCCATATTGGGTCAGTCTGGTAATCACAATTGATGTAACTACTCTCTGACCTTTGCAACTCCTTAGACAGGTGAACCCAGACTAACTGAATACCGGCTGCACGTAGGCCGTTTTATGTCAAGCTATCAATTTTCATAGACCATGTCAACTCCTTGTCTGAATAGTTCCATAGAGCGATCTTGATCAAAGTACTTTTTATTCATGATTGATAATTTAAATGTCTGTCGGTGCATATTTTATACATACATGCCATCGGCTTTTTATATGCCAGAATATTGGTAAAATATTTATTTGCCTACTTTGTGTTTCTCCAATAACGTTGTTTTTGTATTTTCCATCGACTGAATATATTTTCTAGTACCATCGCTTTTATCTCGAGTTTATTCAGTGTTTGGGTGTTATATGTATTTAAGTACTATATTTGTGTATCCTCTGTTATCTGATATCTGTAACACAAGAGCTTAAGCTACTTAGTACGGAGTCAGATCAATATATGAGATGTTGAGTGAATTTATTTATCCATTTATCTTTTGTCCTAATGACTATTTGGTAAGAAACGTCTTAATTTTGTATAATGTGATAGTTTTAGACATTTCAACAAAACAAACCAATAACCAGAATTATTATTTTTATTGAAATTACAGAAGAAGATGGAGGTCAAGAAAACATTGGGATCGTAATTAAAAGGGAGAAAACTTTGAAAGGGGCCGTGAAGAGCAATTAATAATGTTAAAAGAAAATTGTTGCAGAGAATTCGCCAGCTGTAATAATAAATAGGCTACAGTTGTGGAGACATTTATAACAACAGTCAACGGAACTTGACATGTGAAATTGTTTTTAGAGTTGTGGAATTATCGATATGGAATTCCCAATTGTGCAACTTATGGAGCTGTCAATAAGGATTCAAAAATATTAATGTCATAAGTAGAAATAGTTTTGATCGATACATACGAGACCAATAGCCATAATATCAGACCAATCCATGGTAAAATGAATTTGTTGGGGTTAATCGCCAGATAATGGTTCCAAAGATGAAAGCCATTGTGATATGAGTAAGTGGGGATTGTGAGGAGATGAGGATGGTACCGGAGGCTTAATTGGGGAGAAAGGGTTAAAGGTAGGCAGCGCGCTTGTGTCTCTACTGGTATTGCATGTGTCTATGAGCGGCGGCAATCGCTTACCATCAGGTGATCCGTCTGCATGTCTGCCACCTATCACATAAATAAATATGTATCGTCCTGAGCTAAAATTGTACGAAAAAGACTGTGAATATTTTTAATGTAGAAACTCCGCATAAAAGGGATGTTTAATAACCTTAAGGTAATGATGAGCACGATAAAACACTAATATTCATTCAAAATGCAGCTACAAACTGCAAACTTATGAATTATGCAAACGATATCCTTAACAACTCGTACGTCAAATTGCACACAAATAGGCTGATGCATACAATTGGGCAAGCACATCTTGAGGTCAGCGATAAAGTATTGCAAAAACATGAACATTGAACAAGTCTAATTAAATTTAAGTACTTACCTACAACTTGGTTACCGGTAAAAATAGATTATTAAGATGTAAATTATACAAGAGCGATGCAAATAATCGCTCGTTGTATGCTTTAAACACAAAAGTAAAAATTTTTTTGCTCCCAAATAATATGATTCCCAATTCTTTAATTGTTCAGAAATTAGGATTAGAGTAAGTACATTATGGTTTTTATTTTGACGAACATTTTATGCGTGTTTACTTACTTTGATTTCCTTCCCCGCCGAAAAATGTTGAATCTATTCCCTATATACTCCTTTAGTAGGCGTACGTTTATGCTAAACTAAGATTCAACGACTAATGTTGACACAAACCTAAAACCGCAATAATTGAATATTTTTGTAATGACCAGTGAATTATTGCATTTGTCTTGTATAAATACGACATCATCACTTTTAAAATGTGTACCTAATGGGTGTATCTGTAAACATTTACATCTATATAACAACGTCTTCTACGAGTTTGGTTGTTAATTACCGAAATAACTGGTTGGTGGTTTGAAAAAATTGCCGCACTGTCTATATAGTGACCCTACTATATAATAATTTACAGGTGTATCGGTAAAAATATACATCCCTTTAATTAACCACATTTTTTACCAACCATTCTGCACAATATTTGTGTTTCGACTATTGGAAATGCGCATAAAAATCTTTCAACCTTTCATATAAAGTCACGTGGCTTGTTAATTTTGCATAGAAGACGAAAAAATTATCGACTTTTTTATAAAAAGTCGTAGAATTTGTTGATCAGAATGGTTAGTAGAAGACGTAGTTAAAGGGATGTAAATGTTCTCAGATACACTCTGTATATAGACTGTTGCGCTCATTATAAGTCGAGATGAACGCAATTCCTCGTATTGGAATACAAATAAATCAACACGTCACCTTTAACTACCAATCTAATGTAAAAAATGGACTCCAGCTTGCGGTCATTAGTTAGCGCTGATTCAATTTCAAACAAATCATTGTCATGATGAATGTTTGAATACGTTTAAACTGGATCAGACTTATGCTGTTTCTGTGTTCAAGCTACTCCTTTATTTATTGTCATAACTAAGACAATATACAAAACAAAACCAAACAAACTAATAATAGCAATTACGAACTGTGCAATAAATTTAAACAATTCACAAGAGACCAATAAGAAAGTATAAATACAACATTAAGCAATTGGGTAGATAAGGGTTTAGTTCTCCACATTCTATAAAAATGTGCCACGCACCTTCTCATTGTAGAATTAACTTCCCGCAGCGGTATATCCGAACTGATACGACATTTAAATTCAAAACATCAAATTTTAAACGGGCCTATACCCTCCTGAAAGGCGAACAACACCTTCTGGTATAGCTGGTGTTTATGGGCTGCGGTGATCACTTTCCATTGACTGACCCCATTGCTCATTTGCCTTCTTGTCTCCTACTGTCGCCCTATTTCACCACTTTCAATGCAGTTTTAGAAGTGACAACGCTCAGTAAGTCACTCAGTCAATAGATATAACAGTAAGAATTGTTATGATAAATACGCTTCTCAGTGGTTTGAGCACATCCATTTGCCAATTACTGCGCACATCCTCCACGGTTCTCGGAGCAAGGTCAGTAGTTATATTGCAAAGAATCACTCACGCGCAGACTTTGACAGCGTGATTTCTTACAGGTCACAGACAGCTTGTTAACACTGCTAAAAGTGTAGCAACGTCGAAATATTTTGGCTCCTTCAACGTTAAGATATTTGTAGAGTACTGCATTATTTTTCGTTGTTGGTTCTTGCAACTGTATAGGTAATCTTACGTTTTCGGAATGCCGATTAGCAATTTTAGATTTTTGAAATATTTTTGCGAAAATCAAAGTGTCCTGTATCATTTGTGTCTGTTAATATGATTCCAGCGATTGTAGCCTAGTATTAAAAAAACGCGTCATCCATACGAGCACGATATCCATGCACCTCTAGATTTTTCAAATCTATGTGCGTATTTCTGACACGTTTATAATTGAAGTAATGTATTTCTCCAATGTTTTTTTTTTTAACAATTTGGACCATTTTGACAAATTTCAAACCACTTATTTGGGACATCCAAAGAAAGCACGTTAATTTCGTATAAAATTAGGAATCAAAGTACGTCATAATTACATTGAAAATATATCTAATTTGATTCGACTTGTTAAACGGCAATATCAAATGGTCAGGTTAAATTAGCGACTCTTTCTGTTAAAATGATTTACGCAATTACCGAATACTTTTTTCTAGAGTATAATATAAATCATTTACCACATAAATGAATAAATGTTAAACGCTTTTAAAAACTCGTGGGTACTTTTTATAAATCTGTTTTCTTATTGTAACAAAAGATTAATTGTCAGACTAATATTTTGACTCACGCAAGTCTACTAGAGCTGCATCTACTCATTATCTGTGATGAATGGGTATGAAACTGTTAAGATTAGCTAATAACTCAGTGCTCTTAATTGAAAACATCACTCGTACATTAAAAAAACGGCCAAGCGTGAGTCCGACTCGCAAACGAGGTACTATTGATATTTTATGCGTAGGTAAGATTAATGTATAATTATGGTTTACAATTTATGACGAATTAAAAAAACTACTTACTGGATTTCGTTCAAATCATTTTCTACTGGAAAATTACAAGGTATTCAGCCACACATCGAAGTAAGTACAAAACTTACTGTCATACACATCATGTATTGAACAATGTCGATCCTATAGTTTTGGTAAAAAGCCTGCCTGTGTCATACGGACGGACAGGACGAATCTACAAGGGTTACGTTTTTTGCCAGTTTACTAAGGGACCATAACAATCAAAATGAGTTTTCATGATTCAAAATTTCGTGCAGCGTGGAACAAGTTTTTTTGGAATGTGATATAGAGTTACAACTAAGCACTCTATATCGCCAGTCTAATGAAAATCTGTTAAGAGATTAATGAGTTTTAAATTGCACATGTTTATTTTATTCATAAAATTGTTAAGGAAACATTAAATGTAACTAAGGATGATGTAATCAATGAGTACAAATGAGTTGTTATTTCCTTAGCCGTGACGTGATGTGATTAAGATTATTATTTTTTTACTACCGGACTTGAAATAAACTTAGGTAATTAATTAAATAAATAATAGACCAGAGTGGTGGATCAAAATCCATCCAGCCAGCAGAACGTTGTCTAAGAGGCAGGCCCAAAAAGAGATGGCATAATGAATTGGAGCACTTCTCTAATAATTGGTAAGCTGCCTCTAGATAATAGAGTGAAATTGCAGGATGCCTTTGTCCAGCAGTGGGACAATGTAGATAGATCTTTCTGTTTGTAGTCCTGTCTGTAATATTATTGCTCTATAATTTAATGATATTGCAGCTGTGGCTAGAAACGAGTGGTTAAGGTGATAGAGGAATGGCGGAATAAAGAACAGGATAAAGCTAGAGATAATGAAAATACGAACAGAGATTGTTTATTACCAGGTCTAATATTTTAGTGCTAAAGGCATAAATGGTATTTTAACCAACAACTCTAGCAAAAATAAACATTTATATGTTTGTGTCAAAATGAAGACAGATAAATAAAAAGAAAATGGCGTTAACAAATAAACTCCCTCTAATAGAAACAGCAGTATAAAATCTTATTCAAAACGTAGGTAGAATTTTCAATTCAAATACACAAATCTAAACGAACATAAAACTAATGCTATAAAGAACGTTGAAACAAACAATTGCACGAGGCCAATATAAGGCGGGTAAGAAAAATAATCAGAAACGAAAACGAAGTACAGAAAAGTAAACTTCGAATAGAATCACGTGTTATGTAAAACTACAGCTGGCAATGAAAGCAATGATAATGATACGAGTATTACGTTTGATGTCGATATACACTCTCTTTTTATTAACCCTCTTACAAGACCCCCTTTCAAGAAACAGACGCAAACAACAACCTTAATGCAACGGTATAAGCGCTATGATGATAATATCTTTATACTGGTTCTACGGACCCTTCTTAAATACACTTGGAATGATTGGGCTACTAGAGGCAAAGCGAATTGGGTCATTTCTAGACTAGCTTAAGAATTGATCAAGTGACTTCATGTATGTAATCCGTTTTTTGATAGCGTGCGTTTTTATTGACGATTCATTGATATATAGCGAAATTGACAAAATAGTAATTATTACTATTATCTTATTCAAACATTGTGGTGACTATGAAATTGTGAATTATAGTAGCACGCTCACTAAGCAACCATTTTTCATTCACACAAATTGTGATTTAGATAAGTTTAGTTATTTTGCGAGAGGGAATTTCATTTGTTTCGTTATAAATCTTTGTGCCAAGATTATTTCGAAGCCATAACTACAGACAGTGTTTAGAAACAGACACACTAAACTCATATTTCTTATTGGATAAAATCTCTAGCTAACTGAATACAAAGCACGGATTGTGTCTTTCCAGTGATAAATTAATTATTACAAAATTAGTTCGAATGAACATCACGGTGCGAATCTCAAGGATTTGAGAGACAATGAGACAGCGCAGCAGCTGCCGTGAACATAAAGTTGACAATAAATTTAGTAGGAGACAAACCCGAATTACTATTATAGCTTGGCAACGCGAGCAACATTTAAATTTTTATAAAGCACGCGACAGATATCTGATGAAACAAAAGGTTCGGTAAAAGAATGTCTTTTTTTATTTAAAAATAAAATACGGAAAGTTCGTCCGCCAACTAGCTGTCGTGGTCCAGTCGGATGTGCGTCTAAAATAGAAACGGTTTCTAGTTCGACTTTAGCAGTCAAAGCTGCAATCGTTACTCTAGTACATTAGTATTATTTAACTCGTTTGCGTTTTTTCTTTCCCAGCTGGGTGAATTTAATTATATGGCTAATCGAATGTGGATCTGCAGGGTACGGCGCGATTGATTTTTTCTCATGCGGCTTGTAACCTGTTTTGACATGATCTGGATAAAAAAATATCAGTTCAAGGTGGCCATTTCATTATATAATGGACGAAGTTAAGACAACCAGTCAGCTGCTTACGCGATTATAACGTAATGCGTTGTGAAATAATTGTGCATAATGAATGATGTGTTCGCTAAAATTTTAACGAGACATTTCTATTTTGAGTAACGTCTGGCAAAATTTTGACTTTAAATATTTGTGTTGGCTTTGCGTGAAGAAAAATGAAGACGTATTTCAACAATTCTAACATAAATCACTTGCGTATAATTAATGCTATAATTGCTAAATTATTTGTTTGACGTTTTTGTTGAGATAACACTTTGAAATTAGCACCTATCAGCAAATTGCTGCTACAATATTAATTCTTGATTAACATTGTTGAAACTTTTTAAATTAAAGGTCAAAGGTAACAAAATATCAAATTAGACGAAATTGAAGCCAGAAGTTGGTTATACCGTATACCTCAATTACGAAAATTGTGTAATTGGTTTCATCGTTTTTAATTCGCCAAATTTTGATTATTAATCTTGTAAGTATTAAGATACAATATAAATAAACCATTTACGGAAATATATTTTATGACATAAAATTAGAAACATGATCAAGCATAAGATAGATGAAAATTCATTGAAGAAAACCTTGGTAGAATTTCACTTAATCCGAAACTTTTTTGGTCCCTATTACATCTGAGAGACCCTTGGACTTGTGAGAGCATTAATATTTTATGAACAAAACTTTTGGGTTCATTGATGAATATTCTATCGAAGCACTTGTCATATTCTATCTGTCTCAACTTTCCAAAGGAATCCGAACTATTTCTCACTCAATACCTTATCGGCAAAATATTAGAATCTTCACTTACTTTATTATCAGCTGGTCAGTTCACAAAATCCGTGCACCTTTAATTCTCAAGTACAAAATCACTGAAAGCTTTTTAGCACTGTTGGATCAATAAGAGACGCACATTAACATAACATTTACAATATTAGATTTTTTGCGAGACCAAGGTTTTATGATAGAACGTTAAAACTGGTGTTTTGTTTGAAATGTATGCGAACGTAATTTTCGCGGGAAAAGCGGAGCGCGCGAGGACGTGCCACCTACAAGACTGATAGGGAGCGACTGACGAAGCGAAGTCACCTGCAATGCGTGAGCCATAGGTGGCGGGGGAGCGGGACGGTAGACGTTCCATACTTGAATGTTGGAGCGAGACGGAGATACGCACACGTGCTACGGCCCGCGTAGGGGGTATAACCGCTTTCAGGAAAGGGGCGCGTTATTACAAAGCTGCGAATGAATAGCGATGTATTTTGCATTATAAATCGTGAACAAAGAATGGTGTTATGGCTTTTGTTGACATTTGACGGGTCCGCCATTTTCGTTAATGAACTGCAAGAACTTTTGGCTGGGAAAGCGGTGTTCCCGAGAGTGCAGGTTCCGCCTTGAAAGGCGGGGCGTTTAGGAATGAATCGCTTTGTTTAGCTGCCTTTTCAGCAACTATAGTATGTTTATTTAAATACTCTGCCAAGCCTAGTATTCGTTGGATTGTTTTATCATTTCTGCGATCTAGCTTGGTGATAAGATTTTTGTAAAAGTATTTGGAGAAATATTGAATTGAGATGGATAGTTTTTCGGTTCGAATATCCTTAGGGTACCTACATTCAAATCGAGGAACAATCTAGACTAAAAGACCCTTAAAATGTAGTAAAAATGAAATTTTTTCAATTATGGCTTTATTAGGTACTTCCCTTAAAAATGCGTATTTATATTAAAGTGGGTTAAGTGGTTTATTCTATAGATATCACATGAAACAAATAATATTTTTATTATAATTTTAAAAAATACGTGTTAGGCTTAAATATTGCAAGATAAAAAAACTATGAATACTTTCGGGTCAAATAAAAAAATCGCCTTTCCATACAAAATACCAGTTGATTGATACTAAATTGCATGAGAAGGCATTTTTTTTTCTTTTGGTGAACTTTCCTTAAAAATGTTTGTCATCGGGAGTACAGTGAACTAGAAAAAAAATTATAAGGGCTAAGATTTTTTGTTATCAGTTGAATTTTTATTTTTATACGTAAAAGGAAAATAATGTTACCTTCCGCCTTTGACTTTGTTCGAATAGTAATTTTGTATGCTATATATAAATGTACTCCATTTACATGTGTTTGATATTGACCTTTTCTTATCGTTTCTAAGAGTCGTAAGGCCTAGACAGCAGACACAATGGAAAATCAACTATTTTATGCCTTTTAAAAGGCTTTTGGATCTAACAATAAAACATCTTTTTGTTTGTGAAAATAAATAAAAGTTTTAATAATATTATTATTTTAAAACATTTTTCCCAAAACAGACAAAATCTACGCATATTTAACAGAGTACAGTGAATACTGTAAAAAGCTTACACAGAGGTTTTATTTCCGTTCAAAATACTGCGAAAATATTGAAATATTCGGTTACACAATTCAAGCTCGCTCACTGAAAAAATAATTGGCATTTGTGGAGTTTTAAATTTAATATCATTGCTAGAAAAAAAAATCGTTACGCGTAGGTTTTGGGATTTTGATAACTGACTTGTATTTTTTTCTGTATTATTTTATCGGATCAAGACTCGTTTGTTGTATAAAATAAGAAAAATAAATGTCAAAAATAAAAGATGGTGGGAATAGAGATGGGGCGGGATGATAAAAAACTGTTTTAAAAATATTATTAAGAGAACGATTTAAAAGCTTCCAATTTAAAAGGAATTTAAGGTAATTATTATGTTAATAACAGTATTTTCATCTAGATAATGTGTTAAGAGACAACGCTATCGCTAACATTATTGATAACATACGGCCATATAGGAAACTTTTGATTTCTAAAAAAGAAAATACGCTACTTTTTTATTCATTTATTGTTATAACCATTTCTGATTGATGTAATACCGGACAATCCAATAATATTATAATCATTGCGTCACCATTGGTTTGTTTTGAAGCTGGAATTGGTCATGACTAGTGTTTTGAGAGAATTATCAATGAGCATTCGATCATTTGCTTGGAAGTGTGACTTGTTCTATTGTCTCAATGAATCGCAAAGGAAAATCGATCTGAATCAAGAGTGAGAATTCGTTAGCTCAAAGATACGAGTAACTTATATTTTAATTTAATTAAGATTTCACCGTAGCCGGCTTTCCATAAGACCGACAATTTGGTAAAGGTCTCTGTGTGGAGAACATTGGGGGGTCTATGTCCAGTTCAGCAGTGGACGTATCTTGGCCGAAATAATGATGATTGTTGATAATTATGTTTTATGTATGCTACTATTAGCACATAACGCTCGCTTAGCTCGCATTCAGGTTTGCTGCGAGATACCCCCGCCTATCGTCATCTACTACAAGTGCAAAGAAAGCCCTTGTTGGAGACTAGTGTCAATAACAGAGCTGGAGCTGGATCAAAGTGGCGAGCATTTGAAGAGGCCTATGTCCAGAAGTGGACTGCAACAGGCTGATAATGATGATGAATAACAGGGCCGCGCCACCCCTGTATGCGAATTCTACGGTGCACAGATTGGCCCGCCAATGCAAAGGTGGCCCGTCGACCCGCTGACGCGAAAATGAAGATTTTTGAAGAAAAACACGCGTTTCTTTGGATTCGCACACAGGTGCGTAAGTTAGTAGGTAATTTTAGCGCATGTATTTATTAAATTTCACAAAATCTTGTTACACGGAGCAACGATTTCGATTTCAATCAGACATGTAGCCGTTCAATAGAACTAAGAAAATCACAAAAAATACTTCGCCTCTAGCCATCCACTTCATGCCGAAATTAAAGACGATGAATGTACAGTTTACCGCGTCCATCGTCATAATTAGTAACTACCTCATGTCATTACTGGTGACCTTCCGTGAAGGTCAAGTAAACAAAAAACGAATTCTTGTTACTTTAACGACCAATCCACCAAAACCATTTTCATGTAGCATATTGTACGATGTAGCTACGTAGCCAAGAGGAGACTAAGGCCCACTTGGCAATGTCAGAAACATATTCGAATCTTAAAAAATGCTTTTCCATGAAAATTGCACTAATCAGCTGTTCGCTTTAGTAAGGGAAGGTTGGCTATTGATAGCCAACGCTAATATCAATGCGTTGCAAGATGAATAACTTTAGGATCAAAATTGTAATGTAATTAAGTATACATATACAGCTACGCATATTTGTACTAACATGCATTAGAAGATTAATACGAAAGATATGCAAAAAAATACAATTATGAATCTCATTCTTGAATGGATATAATTTATGAAACGACCATAATTTTTCCACGCGTCAAATTATACTGTCAAGTCGTCACTGGATTGTTGTAGTGTGGGAGGTCGCAGCTAATTTTGTAGAGTAATAAAACCAGCTTCAATTACCTTCTTATATTAGGTACCATATTACATGTTTTTTGATGGTTCACTTTATTAAATAATTTAAAATCCTAAATTAGCCAGGTTTTTATGTATGAGTAAAAATAAGTTACGGTAAAGCAACTGCAGTCTGACCTTCGCAACCTTCAAATTTGGAACCAAATAGAAAAATCCAGATTAACCCTCGCGTTTGAACCCACGACCGTTAAGAAGGCAAAATACTACGCAGTCTTTATTTACTGAGCTTCTATCATTTGCGTATATTAATAGCCTTACATAGCTTTTAATTTTAACTCCCTGAATAACGGACTTGTAAAAAGCCCTCAACACATCAGCGATTCACCTGATCTCGCAGATGTATGGGCGGCGCTTACCATCAGGGATCGCTTGCTTGTTTGTCACTTCTAAAAGTAAAGTAAGTAAAGTATTAGCCTACTGTCTCACTGCAGGGCAAAGGCCTTCGAGTAATTAATCAAATCATCGCTACATGATGGGATTAGGTCTACTCACTACCACCATTAATTTTCTCTAGAATGAAAAAACTTACTTGTATTTTAATAATTTAATGCCATTTTGATGTTATTCTGTGTTGTATGCCAATAAATAAATTAAGTACGAGTAAAGTATCAGCCTATAAGTAGTCATACCTACTGTCCCACTGCAGGGCAATAAGGCCTCCGCTAATCAGAGAAATCAAGTCATCGCTATTATGATGGGATTAGGCTTGATCACCACGTAAAAATATCTTTCGAATTTTTTGGACATAGCTCGGGTTGGTGATCACCAATCCACATTCGGCAAAAAAAAAAAACAAGAAAGAGTGCTTCCATTTTCTCTGTAACCTCCTGTTCTAAAAAGATTCAAATTACTCTGTCAAGTCAGTACTGAAGTGTAACGTGTAACTTAGTGCGTTAATGCGGCCTGACACGGCCTTGACTCGCCAGAATTAATGGAGTTTAGACGCCACCGTTCAAAACAATGGGGATGGCCTACCTTGACACTAGTTCTGTGTTTTGGGTAAAAAATTCATCATTACGAAACGACGTAAAAGTGTTTGTTTCGTCTAATTAGCCTACTACCATAGTTACCTAAAGTTAAAAAATACTAAATGTTTAGTTTGCTATTGTTAAATCTTTTTTGGTTTGAACTTTGGTTTTCTTTTTTTTTATCAGGATAAATAAAAAACACTTGAAAGTTATTTTCTAAAAATTCATGTAACAATAAAATAATATTTTATTTTTACCTATTTAAAGTTTTTTTTTCATGACTGTCTTAACTAGAAAGCGACCAATCTTTTTGATCGGCTGATCGCAAATATCAGTACCTACTAACGCTTCTCAAAAAGTTTCTTAGGAGTTGTCACTCTATGTCATGTTTTAGGCTTTGACGATTCTACAGAAAAAATACCTGAGAACCACAGCACAAAACTACAATGAACTCATCTAATTTAAGGCCAGCTCGAGCCGTCCTTCTGTGTATTTTTTGGCCAAAATAGCATTGTTTCCCTGTAGAAATGAATGAATGTTGTCCGATATCTGGAACGCAAGTGCTTAAGCTACTTAGTACGGAGTCAGATCAATGTATGAGATGTTGTGAGAATTTACTGTCACAACATCCAAATGTCCAAAATCCAGGTACGGTCTTCTATTATTTAATATATTAAGGCATCCATTTGGTATTCCCAACCAACAAAACCTAATAAAGCCAGC
The DNA here is from genome assembly GCA_014851415.1 of Cnaphalocrocis medinalis. NCBI lineage: Eukaryota > Metazoa > Arthropoda > Insecta > Lepidoptera > Crambidae > Cnaphalocrocis > Cnaphalocrocis medinalis. The sequence goes on along the minus strand of CM026277.1, from coordinate 15,551,234 downwards.
CTCTACTAAAACTTTCCTTCTTCGCGACCATTATCAAAACAGCCAACTTCGGTGACCTCAAATGAAGCGCAAAATTTACCGAGGGTCAGATTGACATAGACTAATGGGGGTGTTATGGTAATAAGGGGCGATGACGCGTGCCTCCATACTACAGTAGAACAGTGTAGCTACGGCCAGTAAGCGTATAATAGTATTTGCAGTATGTCTAACTATGACAATATGAAATATAGTGTAATGATGCATGCCTTCTTGCTAACGTAGAACACTGTAGCAATGACCAGTAATAGGTAGTATAAGCGGTATGTCTAAATATGGCAATATGAAATAGAGCGGCAATGATGCATGCCTCCATACTACGTGAAGAGAAAGTAACGGCACAGAATAATATAGAGGGGTAGATAGGTAGATACATAGATAGATACTCTTTAATGCACAATACATTACAGAACCTAATGCTAATAGTAATTACCAGGGGGTGATGGCCAGTAAGTAATAATTATGCAGTATGTCTAACTATGGCAATATAAAATTGAGCGGCAATGATACATGCCTCTATACTAAAAAATAATAATAGAAGAGTGTAGTAACAGCTAGTAACTAATAGTATATGCGATATGTCTATGGCAATATGAAATAGCACGGCAATGATGCATGCCTCCATACAAGACTTGAACAGTGTAAGTAATAGTGTATGCGGTATAGACATACCTATACAACATGGCAATCTGAAATAGAACGGAAATAATGCATGCCTTCATACTAGAGTAGATCACAGTGTGGCGAGAGTTCAAGATGCATGCATTTGGTGAAGCCTATGTCTAATAATGTAGTGTAACAGACTAATAATGGAGATTTCCTTTCTATAATCTGATTCATAATCATGTAAAGTAAACTGACAGATGTCAATGTGTCATCCCCATACATTATCACTCAAATGTCAAAATGCATAGAAACTTGTCATTGAGATCTGTCAGTTTACTTTACATGATTATGAATCAGAGTATACATTTATTATTAAATAATCATCATATCCATACTAATATTATAAATGCTAAAGTAACTCTGTCTGTCTGTCTGTCTGTCTGTCTGTCTGTCTGTCTGTTACTCTTTCACGCCAAAACTACTTAACGGATTAAATGAAATTTGGTATACAGGTGATCTTGACCCTGAGAAAGAACATAGGCTACTTTTTATTGCGAAAAGGGGGTTGTAAGGGGTTAAAAGGGGGGTAAAAAGTTACTTTTCCACGCGGACGAAGTCGCGGGCGGCCGCTAGTATATAATAATAATACTAATATTATAAATGCGAAAGTAACTCTGTCTGTCTGTCTGTCTGTCTGTCTGTCTGTCTGTCTGTCTGTCTGTCTGTCTGTCTGTCTGTCTGTTACTCTTTCACGCCAAAACTACTGAACGGATTTAAATGAAATTTGGTATACAGATGATCTAGACCCTGAGAAAGAACATAGGCTACTTTTTATTGCGAAAAGAGGGTTGTAAGGGGTTAAAAGGGGGGTAAAAAGTTACTTTTCCACGCGGACGAAGTCGCGGGCGGCCGCTAGTATATAATAATATGTAGGATGTATTTCCTAAGTCTGATACGTCTGTCATTGAGGCGGGCGCTAGTGACTGCGACACAGTCTACGACTAATGCGGTCAATAACGCTAAAATTGTTTGTAAAAATAATGTTTATGGTATCAATAAAGATTATTATTATTATGTTTGTCGTTAAAACCATAACCTCGGGCAATTATGTCCCGGATTTTTGGAAGGCGTGCGTGGGGCCGAAGCCAACACGTAGAGGCCCTTTCTATTGACAATTTAATCTAAAAGTGATGTGACACCAGCCGGCGACTATCCCTGTATACGCTATGGAAGTGTAGCCAAGGATAGCCCCCGGGTGGTGTAGGACTATTGAAAGAACTAGAGCATGAAAATAAATTGGGCTATTGTGTTGGGGTGCTAATGGACTGGTAAACTGGAACTATGGAGAGACTATGGCACCTGCCCGATCAATGATTAAAATCACGAAAAAATGGGCAGGTGGTGACTCGCCACTCACTAGATGGGCCCCCTATAAAAAGCTACTAGGAAGCCAAGCAAAAGCTGGCTACCAAATATAGCAAGGCGGGCAACATTGGTGTGAGCAGCTCAGGGTGCCGAGAGGTGTACACCGCTTTCTACCCAGTGTCTGTGGTTACAGACACTGTGCCAACTCGCGACTTATGCATCTTTCACTTCCACCCTGCGAGCATATAGCTCTGACATCCCACTCTGGACGGCCGGTGAAGGCAAGCCAGAGGTGAGAGTCCTGCGGCCCCTGCTGGGGTCCACTCCAGCCGGCCAATGAAGGCAAGCCGGGGAGAGGGGCCTGACCGACTCTCGGGGATATGGGACCCAAGGGACGTCACATCCCATTCAGCTCGCCACAAAGCTGCCCTGGGGAGACTGACTGCACTGATGGGAGTTGTTGTTCCTCACTGAAGAGCACCAACTCTCACCAGCGGGCGATGGGGTCGTCACTTCCCTACGCACTTTATTATTATTATTATTATGTTTGTCAGTCTTTCCAGAACCACGGGCAATTATGTCCCGGACTTTTGGAAGGCATGCGTGGGGCCGAGGCCAACACGTAGAGGCCCCTTGACAATTTTGCTATAATGTAATCTGACACCAGCCGGCGACTATCCCTGTATACACTATAAAAATGTACCCAAGGACAGTCCCCGGGTGGCGTAGGACTATTGAAAGATATGGAGTACAAATTAAACTGGGCTATTGGGTTGAGATGCTAGTGAACTGGTTAACTGGTACTATGGGGGGGACTATGGCACCTGCCCGATCAATGATTAAAAATCACGTCTAAAATGGGCAGGCGGTGACTCGCACGCACACTGGATGGGGTCCCTGAATGGTCGCTCTCGCAAGGAACGACAAGGGGGCAACATTGTTGTGAGGTGCTCAGGGTGTCGAGAGGTGTACACCGCTTTCTACCCAGTTATTATTATTATTATTGCGACTCTGTCACAAAAAGTTATTTTAACTAAATAAAATTAAATTCATAATTATTACAAGTATGAGGAAGGCCACACACGAATTGCTCTACAATAACTTAAAATAATGAAGCATTAAAATTACATTAAATTATTACAACAAAAAGACACAAAACTTAAGTGTGTACAATTGATAAAAACCACACAATAAGAATGCGTACAAAAACTGTAGATGTTCCGATAAGTCATAGTTTTAATTAATATAATAACAACTCTTTATTGTCCGTCCTTGTGTACATCGCATCGGATCGCTCCGTGCAATACTCGAAACAATGCAAGGTCACACTTAAGTTCGGTTAAGTTGGTGACGTATTGAAAGCCAGGCGATAAAGATATGCAAGTACTTTGCGAATGCAAACAACTCAATCAAAGAAACGACTTTAAAAAAATGCAAACCTAAACCTAAACTGAAATAACTAAAAATAATATCTTAGACACTCAACAATAACGCTATAACAATGTCACATGAAAAGAGCGAGAAAATATTAAAGTTACTGAATTTTTTTAATGTGATAGGTGGCAGACAAGAAGACGGAAATGGAGATTTATTTGTAACCCCCGTTTGTTGTGTTTTGTGCTAGAGGCGGCAAACGACCAAGTGGGTCACCCGCTGGTAAGTAATCACCGCTGCCCATGAACATCTGCGAAATCAGAGAGGACGCTGATGCGTTGCCGGCCTTATAAGAAGGAGTACGCTCTCCTCTTGAAGGTCCCTAAGTCATAGATTTCGACTTTAACTAAGATACAAACACATTTAAAGGCATATAAGATAACTGCTTCCCCAAAGCTAAATGAAGTAAATAATCAAAATTAATTACTATTCTTTGTAGTTCTTCCAGTTTTCTTAGCTTGACAATGGAAAACATACTTAACGTTAATTACAAAAACATATGCATACCCACAATAATTCCCACCGCCTTTATTCTTTTACCAATTGAGTCTATTTTCGAGAACTATGTCTTACAAGCTGATGGACCGATGGTGAGAGATTAAGCGAACAATATCTTTGCATCATGGCGGGCAAAAAAATATTCACGGATGAGGTTAAATGGCATGACCTTTGATGGCCGGATACGTCAGATGTGTATCAACAGTTTGTAGGACATTCATGGGTGAGTAAACTAGAAACGCATTATCAAGTAATTTATAGGTTAATAGAAACGCAGTATTGGACAAGATAAGGGGTATATAGAGGTAGTATGAAACAGTTAAAGACAGAACATGCTTATCGTTAAAGATACTATTTATAAAGAGGATGTTCAAATATTCAAACTGATGATGATGATTATGCAGGGCTTATTATATGAAACAATTTTTTTTTCGAATAGACATTTGGCCGGAGTCTCACTACATGGTAAGTGATGGCTGAGGGTGAAACATATCTGTCTACTAACAGTCTATTCACTATTCTCTTGAAAACATTCAAATTAATAGTGTTCAGGGTACACTTCAGCCGGTAGAGAATTCCATTCCGTACCTTACATTCCCAATAGTAAATCACTTGCGCGATTTAGTCGACTACTAGCGCCATCTATTGGTAATGGTCTTAAGTCTCGAAACGAAATGAGAGTGGGTCACAGTCATTGCAAAACTGAAAAGAAATAAATCGTCATGTAAACGAAAGAATGGTTAGTATGAATGTATTTAAGTGGGTGATGGAACGGCATTGTACAAAACAATGTCAAACACTAAGAATACTTATATCAAATACCAAGAAGTCTAATGATACTACAGTCAACCGACGTACCACTTATAATATCAGTTTCATAAGTGTAGGTTGAAATACAAATTGTTACAAGTTGAAAAATATGCCAAAATAAATTGAGTGTGGGTGAATCACAAATAAAGGAACTGTGCACTCATTTACTGATTACAAAATAAATGCAATGATCACATTTTACGGACATGTTTAATAACGTAATCAAAACCAAATAAGGCTACATACACCGCGACAAATACTAGCGCCGCCAATTGATTTACATTAATTGTGAGGATTATGAGATATATTTAAAAAAATCCAGCTATAAATACATAAAATAATGCTTTAACAATTTTTTGAGATGCATAAAAATATTTTTTATATGCGCCAAGTGACAATAATTTTCGTACAGTTAAAATGTTTTACTATTTGATTATTAACATTTTATGTAGTTGCTGATTGTGATTGTATACTGTTGTTCCTTGACAGGGATGCATGTAAGGAACTTATAGATAATATTTATTAAGACTTTGACTTTAAAAATAGCTCGCATGACATGCCGAGTAACTGACAACTGGCTAGGCTTACAGTGTTTAAACCTTAAAATTGTAAAGTCATCAAATATCGTAATCGCCTTGTCATTTCTGTAAAGTATATTATTGCTGAACTGCAGGCAATACTATCTTACGTAGTATACATAATTATTATGGATACCTACACTGGTCGGACGATAAAAGTTTGTTCAGCAAACTAAAATTTCCAGTAAAAAATACTGTACATTGAACTGGTACTGAAATGATAAGCAATTCGGGCAAGATAAAATATTTATTGGCGTATAATGTGTATTATTGATAGCAAATTTTATAGCACTTTATTCTGGGTGTTAATAAAGATAATGACTTCATTTGCTGTTTTTTTTTTTCAATATGATTGGGGCAAGTAACTAGGTTAGTTTAGTGACTGCCTACAGCACTACCTCTAGAGTGGGTCGCACTTTTTAAAGCGACGGCCGCGCTAAGGGTTCCTCCGATTTCGATCCCCGGGGTCGGGCCAAACATTTGTACGTGAGTTTTTCTGTTCAAGAATTTTCAATAGCACATAATAGGCCGCAGTAGCCGAATATCGGTTGGAGTTTTCTTTTTAGTTTAGAATCGATTGGATACATTGATGATGACCAACTTTATCCATACGAATTTGAACTCTCATTTTAGGAGTAAGCATTAGTTTTCTATGAGCCATCGCTGGATGAAGTTATTTCGCAGATTTAGAACGTATTACAGATTAACCAGAGAAAATTTGTCAAACAATTAATTGATAATTACATTTCGATATTGAATATCATAGCCTTTTGAAGAATCTTGCCAAACAATTTATCATAATTAAGACAAAGTTTAGTAATAATTTATAGTACAGTTTTCTCGAATTACGTTTTGTTCATTAAATAAACCGTCACGAACTCCAGTAATTTACGTCAATACTCGTACCATTTCGAGTTTTAATTGGGAAAGTATACTCGTCCGAAGTGGTCTTCAGATTTTGATTAATAAACTGAGATAAAGGCGATACAAACGCGCCGCCACGCTATCTTCTATACTATTTATAAAGAGATAACTTCTACAGACAACGACAAGGCTTATAGGTAAACCAAAAACACGAAACGCTTGCGCGATGTAATTGGACACAGCGCCATCTATTGGTTTATTTCTGAATTACGGTCCCGAAGTGAGGTGAGGGCGGGCCACTAGTTAATAAATAATTGCGCGTTGTACTTCTTAAGAAAGTAACGTATCAGATTTAGAAGAACCGTCAACAAAAATATCCAGAAAGTGTGCGTAGAGGCCGGGCGACCTGTGCGTACACGCTGCCAAGTCTACATTGACATAAATATGAGTACGCATGGGGGGATCAATATGACGTAATCCAACAGACCATCACGGACATAGCCCACCGAATTAGCAAACTGAAGTGGCAGTGGGCTGGTCACATTAGCCGCAGAACTGTTGAGCCGTAAAGTCCTTGAGCGGAGACCGCGACTTGGTAAGCGTAGTGTTGGATACCATACGACAAAATGGCATGATGACATTCGAAGGCTGGCTGGAGTGGGCCGAAAATCGGAAGCAGTGGTGTGCATTAGGGGAGACCTATGTCCAGCAGTGGAGTGTAGGTTGCTGATGATGATGATGATGGGGGGATCATGTTCAACGGAAGAGTAGGCTATAGCAGCCTGGTCACGGGACACTCGCTGATGCGAACATGCGCGCAGTGTGAACGCCGAAGCGTCTAACGATCGAAATCAACGCATAGTAATGTACTTATCAAACCACGCGCAATGGCGACCAGCGAAGCGTACCAATCGAACCGCGCGGGCGGGGAAAACAAAAGTATGACTCAGTATGGCGCTAGCCACTGAGTCCAGTAGCAGTCGCGGCGAACAGAGTGCAATCACGGCACTGAATCATTGATATTGTAGTTACTGTCGGACTTCAGTGATCAATCAAAGCAATCCTTAGTTACAGCTATCCGTGAATTCGTTACGTCGCACTTAGTAGTGTCTCGTCAAACTTATTAGACTTCATTAGACTTGCATCTTAATTTGAGGATAAGGGATAACGAGTGCACTATAATACGTGTATCTTGAACACTTGGCTTGGTTTTTAGATTGGTTACGATAGCTGAATATCGGATGATGGCCTAGAGCAAAGTGGGCTTTCCGTTCATTGTCTAGTCGCTTACCTGAAACAAAAAAATACAACATACAGGATGTATCTATAAACATATAATTATGTCTCTTTACCCACGTCAAACAACATTTGTTCATAAATTCATAAAAAATTTATTCTACTCCCAAAAATGACTAACTCACGTAAACGACTTTGAATGAGATTTTTATACAGATCTCCAAAAGTCATTGAACAAATGATATTTAGCATAAATAGTACCTATCGCGTGGTTAAAAGGGTGAACGAACATCTTTATCAATTCCCTGTACCTAAAATAGTTTTTACCGCAAAACGCCTACAATCCATTATAACAAAGACGTCCTTTCATTTAGGCCGAAATGCGCATTCATTTGTTATAATATTCCTCAAACCACTCACAAAAATAAAAACAAACCTTATATTGACGTAACATTTTAGTTTCACAATTTTATTTTCTTTCAACACTTTAGCTATCACCGCCATCTGTTGACGACAGTCGGAACGAAGACGGGGACGCACCAAGAAAATAAATGAGAGCTTCATAGGAAGAAAATTTAATTGCTTTGGCTTTGATATCACCTTACCCACGCTACTATGTTTGTGGTCTGAGGTAGAAGCGAAAGACGAAAAGTAAAATTAAAATTGGAGCATATAAAGAAAACGAAGTTTTGGTTTTTATTTGATTCCTTTTAAAAAAAAACGAAGTTTTAATTTTTATAAAATACCTGGCTGTGAAAAAAGTGATGTCACTGAACTCATTTGGTGAAATTGTAAATTTCCCCTGGAAAATCTCTCACGAATTAATAAAATGACTCCATCAAAAAATCACCAATATTATGGTTTTCGGTTTTGAAAATAGCTGAGCGAAATTTTTGAATTTATACAGACAGCTATCGATTCTTAAATTAATTAATTTACCTACTTTTTATTGCACACAAAAAAAATATGAAAAATAAAAAACTAGATATTACAGGAGTGATGTACAACAAAAGTAACCTTATCTCGTTTGGTTTAAACATCAATTGAAGAAGTCAATACAACAGGTTCCAAATCAATAGGGAACAACTATATTATTAAATGAAAAAAAACCATTTAGCATTACCACTTAGACCACACCCCAATGAGCAGACAGTAATTATTAAAGAAGTTCGCCTATAGGCGCCGAAGGTAACTGAATTCAATTAAAACTTGCCCGGGCATAGTTTGATTCCAACATTTTGATAATATGCCACGGACGAATTAGAACTAAAACCTGTCTGTCTGTCAGGAAATCCGATTAGTTGATACGCCAAAATTGCCAGAGTGACGTGAAGTTTTGTTGAACTATATAATGTTGTGAGTTTTCGGTATTGCGGAAGATAATTTTGAACGTGACTTTGAGCTGTCTAATATCACAAAGTTAATATAGCTAGAAGCCAACAAACACAGTGTCAGCTGCGGTAGAGATCAGAAGGAGAGAACACTATGATGCGCGCGTTATTGTACCCTAGTACCATAGTATGAAATATTTTCATATGCCCGCTAAATGCGTCTTATTCACACGGGCATGGTGCGGGTTCGCCTATACTAGCTGATGACTATTGGCCATATCATAACGGTAATATACCTATGGTATCATTTCAGCCAATAGACGTCTACTGCTGGACATAGACCTCCCCCAAAGTTCTCCACACAGATCGGTCCTGTGCCACCTGCAACCAAAGGACTCCCGCGACCTTCACTAGATCGTCGGTCCACCTGGTGGAAGGCCTGCCACGGCTGCGGCCTCCTACATGTGCACTATGCCTGTAGTATGGTCTAATAATAATGAAGAGCGGGGACGTAATTTTTTTTGTAAAAAAAACATGCCGTTTTTCCAAATGACGACCCGCTGGAGAACACTACGACGTACCACCAAGCGACCCTCTGTCGTAGACAATATGATGATCCGCCAGAGAACGCTCCCATACGAGGAGCCCAGAACCGGTTATGAGCCGAAGAAAAATATACCTAATGGTCAATTTAGCTAAAATGCGTTTGTTTCATACATTTTATCGCCGTGTCCGGAAGTCTACCAACGAAGCTTAAGTAGTTTCAGGATACAAGTGACCAAGTTCTGTCTTTATACCGTGCGTGGTATCACGAAAGATAATCTTGAACGTGACTTTAAGTTTTCTAATATTTTCCTCAAGGTTAAGATTTCAGAGTTCAAATTTAACTAACTTTGATAAGTTATGTTGATTGCAGAAACTTTTATCATATAACTTTGCACATATTGCACGTTCTAGTGATTATATGGTTTTGTATTCAAGAAATAACAGTAATGTTTTGTCCTTTTCTCAGTCAGAAACGTAAAACTTCAGTGCCGTGTTAAATTTTCCGTCTAAAATAAAAAGATATACCCAATCTGTGGCTTACAAATTTTTAATTCACCAACTTCATAGTAAATAATGACGCTATAAAACAAAGGAAAGATGAAATATGGCCGCAAATAAAGCTTCTTAATCATAGCAAACAAAAATAAATCCCAAATCGATCGTTTAAAAACCCATTGAGGCGAAAGCTCGATAGTAAAACGAGTATTTGAATTACGCAGAAACTTGTAAACATTACGCGGGGGAGCGAGAAGTCTACACGAAATTGTGGTGAGAAAAAACGGGATGAAAGATCTCGTGCTATTTATTACTGGGCCAAATGGAGTTATGATAATAAGCACAATTTATGGCGGGGAAGCCAGGGCCAACTAGTGATGCGACGGGAATTTGGCCCCTCGTTTCATTTCGAGACATCTTAGAAATTTTGTCAAATACTACTAAAACGTTACCGCGTCAATCGAATACTTGGATCATTCGACACTCAAAGCCACACAAATATTTAGCTCAAGGGAACCAATTAACATTTTCTTTTGTCTTCAGACGATACGAGCTAATTTGATTATTTGATGTTAACCCATAAATTCCTTGTCGCTTTGAATCTGGAGATGGTTCCAAGTTTTTAAAGTGACTGAATTATCTAATTATTTTTTTAATTTTAATAGAATGCTTAATATTCCATGTCATATTTTGTGTGTATATGTTAAAGGTTCTAGTCGTCTTTGTAGCTCTTAATTTAGAATGCCAATAGTGATTCTATAGATGTTCACGTGATTGGAGGTCATAAAAGAAGAGAGGGTTAACCAGAGGAGGGCCTCACACTACCCGTCAGTCTCCCAACAGATCTCCCAGGGTGTGCATAAGGCGGCGCCGACCAACGGCAGCCGATGTCTGCTCCAACTGAGCCACATTTCCATAGGTCAAAAAAAACTGGTAACTCGAGTAAATTGTATTTAAATCGATTTCGATTGATGAATCGATAGAATAAGGGCCCAAGTAGCATCCTTACGTTAAACCTTACTGGGAAAATTTATATTAGACATTATTACAAAGAAATGTTGTTACGGATGTTTTCGTGTTGCTGTTTCGGGGACTCCATATAAAAGAGCGTTTTCTTCTCAGAAGGTTATAATTCAAACGTGTAGGTAAAAGTGTCACCGACATTACGGAGGAAAAAGCAATTTTATCGCGTTTATAAAGTCGGTAAGAATAAGCCTTGCTGAGGTGGTTTTTTTCATATCGTTTTGAAGCGAATAAAATATCCTAAAAAAAATCCTAGTGCTTCAACCTGAGGATACGTCCGCGTATTGAAGTGGTGGTGTTCATATCTGCCTAAGAAACTACAATAATTTAAGTGTTCAAATGATTTTGAAAGATGAATGAGGAAATTGTCACCTAGGAGTTTGAAACGATTAAGTTAACGTTCTATATTATAACTAATAGCACTCTTTAACTTCGTTTCGGAACATAAGTTCTACTCCGTTTCAATAGATGGCGCTGGGCGTCGATTGTATCGCGCTAGTGTTTCGCCTTTTTGATTAGTATAAAAGTTTATCGATGTACATAATTTATCAAATACTGAATAGTTAAGATTTATTAGATCTACAATGGCTGGGTTAGCGACAGGTGGACGAAATCAACTTGGCATAGCGAAGTCTCATGTCGGAGGCCAAATTCCAAAGTGCGTAACATTTATTCACTTATAAACAAAATCGTAGTGATTGTAGGTAATTTTTAATTGAACAACGTAAGTAAACATGTTTACAAATTACGTATTTTCAATTGCGCAAGCGGGGGCGTATTATAAGACAATGTTGACAAAAACAAAAGCGACAAGCGAACCACCGTCTGCGCATTCGAAAGCAAGGTTTATTAGATCAATGCGCACAGACATTAGACAATGAGACGTGTCGTAGATATCCGCTCGCGTTTATAAATACGAGTGGCATAATTCTAGACCTACCTCCCGAAATACCAGCTCGTCTGACTAGCGGTTCTTAAAGATTTACATAAGGCAACGGAACGTTCGGACAGATTGTTTAGTTTAAACGCGCTTTTAGTGTTACGGCCTCACTTTGTTTTGGATTTTTTTTAGGTTCTAAATTAACACCAGTAGATGACGCTATTACCCAGCTTTATCTAATGGTGTTAATTTAGGCACCGCGCAATTTTTGCCTTTTCTATTTATTAATGTAGCTTTATGAACACCTAAGATAAACTCTTTTAAATTTTTTGATAGGTTTTTTTATGTGATAGGTAGCAGACGAGCAGGCGGATCACCTGATGGTAAGCAATTGCCGCCGCCCATGAACACATGCAACAAGTGCGCTGCTAACCTTTTATCCCCTTCCCCCCCGATGGACCTCCGGTACCCTCACTCACTCGGCGAAACACAGCACAGGAGCTGCTTCACGCCGGTTTTCTGTGAGGTTACCTATTAACTCAAATATTTTTAGGTACAATATTTTGAATGGCTTTTTTATCTTCATAGTATGTTTTATGATTACCTATGTTTTCGAATGACATAAAGCTGCAATTCGGAAAGGGTATTTTTGGTAAAATAGTGCGTCTTTTGAATAAGAGGCTGTATCGATTTAAAACTGAGCATGCCTCCTACCTCAAGATTTTTATTTTGTTTAGAACAGCCCCATTAATGTTACTAGTGGCCCGTCCTTTCGTTTCATGGCAATAATAGTTTTACATTGTGACAGGTGGCGCTGGGAGTCATTTACATCGCCTATAAAGCTTCACGTCGACTATACGATTATTCTCTTTACAAATAGTATAGTCACCAGTTTGGTCAACCAAGCTCAGCCAGTTTGTCTTCTATTTTGTGGCTCGAAAAATTGTCCAATGAAAATATAGCTAGAGTTGTGTCGCTCGGTATGAAATGTGGGTCGCACAGCAGAATCCCTCTTAAACTGTGTTAATCCGTGGCATCCAATACCCTGCCTCTCCCTCTCTTTACAGTGCAGCAATAGTCCGTACGGTAATTTAAACCTGAACCCATATACAGTATACTCAGGTTTTGAATCATGTGGAGTAAAGTGACAGACGTCAATGTGTCATCCCCATACATTATCACTCAATTTGACACATGCAAAATGTCAAAATGCATAGAAACTTGTCATTTTCATCTGTCAGTGTGTCTGAGTAGATATAGGTACCATTTATCGCATCGATGAGTGATCGGCTCTTTACAATAAGCTACGTTACAAACGTACGGTACGCTGTCACGTTGTTTCGGGCCCTAACTGGAACAGTGCCACTAAGTACCAAAAAATGGCGCTAGGAGTTGATTACATCGCGCATTTGTTACTTTTTCGATTTAACAATCTAAATCTATCTTACCAGTATGAAACGCCCCGTTGGTATAGTAGTTTAAGACCATAATCTTCGGATCCCGTGTTCGATTCCCGGGTCGAGCAAAATATGTTTCGAATTTTCCGAACATAGTTCAGGTTTGTGATTACCAATCCGCATTATTCAAGCGTGGTAGTAAAACATAATCCCATCATATTGCTGCAATAACTTGAATTCTATGATGAAGGCCTTTGCCTTCCAATGGGACAGTATATAGGCTGATACTATACTATATATCTTACCAGTAAGGCGCTTATCAAGATCGCTTTGTCAGCCACTGGTTAAACTGTGGTAATTGAATTAAACTTGAACAAAAAAGTTTTAACAAAGATGCTTCACTGAACTCCATTTGACTATGCTTCCGCTGCGACGTCGCTCGGCAACTTGGAAACAATATGATGAACAGTACGACGTTTGTTTCCTACTTGGGATATACGAGTATATTCGTATGCGTATATCTGTGTACTCAGAGACTTCACAAAAGCACAACTTTTGCTGTGAAGTGGGCCGTCTCCGTCTTCAGACGGTCTGTGTGATGTTTAGACTAATTTAAAATAGAACTAATTTGAAACACTAGCAAGAAAGTTAACAATTTAGTCAATAATACGAATGTCATTATATCAATAAGTTTGAATCAAAGATGGCCTCTTTGAAAGTGAGCGTGTCGTATAAACTTGAAATCTTTACCAAAATTATAAAACGCTCTAAAATAAGACGCATGACCACTATGTTTTAGAGATGTATCTATTTTAGATAAATATCACAAGCATTAGAATTGGGGGCATGACATGCCCCCAATGTGATTGACATAGAATTATACTAAACACCAAAAACTCCTGGGAGTGGAATATTATCTTTAGGTTATTAGGTAAAAGATGCGCTCAGGATTAACTATGACGTCACTTCACTAGGATGTTAGTTGTTTAATCTGTAGACAGGAAATTACGATAATATCTTTTCTGACGTTTGAACTGTCAATTTTATTTATGTTTTACGAACGATAGAGGGGGCTCTTAAATTTTTCATGCAAATTGTTTACGATACTGTTCGTACTAGGCCTTTAGATCTCAACTTATCTCATACGGGTAGTACACATTACACAATATTTAATTCACCTTCAGTCTTAATATACATTTCTTAGATAAAACTACGAAATACAAGGCCTTGTCCTAATCTAACACGCACTTAGCCAGTAGTATAGTATACATTGACGTAGTCCGTTACGTTTTATGCCCTATATTTATTTTATTCCCGTCTTACAATCGGGTCCGACAGTAAAATAGTACCGTGGAGCTCAATGGACCCGATGACGTCACTTTTACGACTGTGGCCCAGTTAGAGATATGGCAGTAAGGAATTTAAATAAATAAATTTAAAAAAATATTTTATTTCGAGCAACAAAGGCTGATACAAGGTTTGTTAAATTAATATCTTGTAACTAGGGTTAGCAACACACAATAAACCAAAATAACAATAATTTGTCGTTGCTAGATTTTTTTGGAGAAAGCGGGATTTGAAACCACTTTTTTTATTATTGAAAATGGGGTTGCCCTTGGTTTCATACTGATCCTTAGAGTCCGGAAGAAGCCTACGATGGAGCGGGCTTACCCAGAAGAAGCCTATTTCTCCTAGTTTAAAAAATATGAGGTTCAATAAAAAGGGGGAATTTTTTGGTCAAATGCGGGACTAAAAGATAACGAACTAAAAGTCAAAACGTTACCCTCAGTGGCATAAAAAAAAATCACCGTTTCATATCTTCAAAGGGCGAGATTAACTGTCCACACCACACTTTTGTTTCTATAGTGCAGTCAGCCACACATCAGTTACCACAACCTGTCAAATTTTCTCAATTGATATTCAACCTTATGTGTATGACAGAAAGTCGATTAAAGAAATTTGACAGTTTTGTATACGTTGATACCTAACCTAACCGTTGGCTGTACGTACTAACATAACTTTCTGCTACGTATTCCTTTACTATGATTTTGCGATATCGCACACATGATTTATGTTATTTTAAAAAGATTTCTTTCTCTTCGTGGCGTACGTCCAATATGTGGCGCGCTTTTTTTTTCTCCACAAAGATCACGTAAATAACGCATGATGTGCTCCCAGACAGACGGATCTACGGCAATTTTATATATAAACATTTCATTCAATTTACCAGCTTACATCATTTATCACATGTATGCGAACATCTGTGCTAGTGTAAATTGCAAGACATTTGGTGACTTATTCTAATGCTACGTAATTTAAATTTAATTGTATTGTAATAAGTTGCCAACTTTCGAAAAAATAAACAATAATTCAAAAGCCGCCAGCTGGTGGTACTAAAAGTAAACTGGAGTTTAAAAATAATTGTGAAAGTATTTTATTCCATAGGTAAAGACAGTATAAAAAATATTATGATTAAAAATGTGCAAATGTGAAAAGAAAATAGGTGCCTAATTTAAACTAACTTATAAATGATTATCTGTATAAATCAACTTAGAAGTTCATAATGTAACTTCATAAAAAATGTGACTCAGTGAAACGTCTCTAACATTTTGGTGATGACTATACAAACATTAAGGTTATATCAAAGCTGTTTTGACAGTGCAAACAATTTAGTTATTTATTCCAAAATAATCAAGGTCGGCAGCTTACTCGTGACTCGTCTGGTGTTGCGGATGTCCATGGGCGCTTACCATCAAGTGATCCGCCTGTTTGTCTGCCCCGTATTTTATACAAAAAAGTCGATTTTTCATAGTTTTGATATGCTGTACTACCTACTGGGCTGTCATGGGATAATCATCTCCTTTATCGATTAGAATTTCCTAGATATTTTGTTAATATTTAAGGTGGCAGACGAGTAAACGAATACATTATGGTAATTGACTGCCGTCGCAGATGAACACTTGCAACACTAATAGACTCACAAATGCGTGACCAACTTTTAAACTCCTCTTTCCCTCGGACACAGTACCATAACTCACTCGGCGTAAAACATCGCAGGCACTGCTTAACGCCAGTTAATAACACAGTCAAACGCTAAAACATTGGCTTCAACACAAGCTTTCAAACAACATTCATTAAACCATAGCACAAAAAACTCAGCCAAAATAAATGCTGAGCAACTCGGCAACATTAATCGGATTCCACTGGCACGCCAAACACAAACAAATCGACGGGCCTTTTATTTAACAAAACGCATTAAGCAGAAGTCACAAAGAACTGCTGCCGAGTACGTCCCTGGATTAGCTTGGCAAAGCAAGAGGCATAAACTCAAATAAGCATAAATAATTGACAAACAATGAGATACAAATGGTAGCTCAAAGCATAAGAACTCGCCTTCCATACGGCGCGACGGGTCGTAGTTTACCTCTTGATTTTTCAAATCAATTATTCTACCATCATGTGGATACCTGCACATTTTGGACGGTTTCTGAAAGGAGTAACCATGATTCAGTTGGTCTGCGTTCCTTGTTAAAGGGATGCGGAATTTCATTGTTATTACCAGATTTTCCAAATCCTGAATCATAGTAATAATTATGTTGACAATAACAGGACCCTATAAGTACCTACATTTTAATAATCAATAATATACGGCGTAAGAGTGATGGGTATGAATGTGAATGGGTGGAGGAACCGAGAACGGCCGAAAATGAGATGAATGGACTGTGTGAAGAATGACATGACTGAAAAAGGGTTGGGTAATACAATTACAGAGACGAATGGAAGAAGAAAACATACTGCACCGACCTCACATAACCTGGGACTAGGGCAGTAAGATGATGAATTGCAGTGTAGAGTTTGTGAAGTTAAATCTTGGAAAGTTAGGGTATCTACGGGTAAAATTTTGGCCCAACATGAAATCTGATAACTTTTTGAGAGTGCAAGCCACAAATATTTTTTATAGTGATAAAGTACGAGTATATTAATGGCTCGCTTTAGCCTGATGGTAAGCAAAAGGAGAGCCTACATTGGAACTGACGAAATGACATGTTAACTAAGTTTAGCAATTTTTTTATGTTTGTGCTGGGATACTTTTCGTTCAATAAGAATACAAAAAAAAGTAAATGTCGCAAACATATCTTAACCATTTGATCTTTAAAATGTTCAAGGTGACTCCACGTATTCGCGATAACAAGCCTAACTTGGCGCACTAAATCAGCACTAACCCGTTCAATATGTTTGTCCACACGTGGTTTATTTGCGTTAGCTGCAGTTCTAATTAGCAGGACCGAGAGATGTGACGTCATGCGTCGGACAAACTGGCGGATAACGGTGATCAACCTGGTACTCTATTGGAAATGAGTAAAAAGAAAACACACTTGAGTGCCAAATCACTTGTCGTACTTATTTGTCCTACATACTTAGTCGTCGAGACTGCCCGCCATTGTCGAAATATCGGCTTGAGAATATCTCATTGCCATACGCACAAGCTCTTACCTGAAACAAAGAAAATACAACATGAGATTGCTACAAGAAAAAACTAGGAACCGATGCGCGTTACCTAAAAATTAACTATGTGTGTGCGTGCGTATACTTTAACAACAATATTATCCTGAATGCATTTCTTCATTCTTAAACTGAGTCATCGCAAATGATATTTCGGCTGGAGTGTACTTATTTATAATTACGATTGCTTTACTCGTATCTTCAATTAAACATCATTTTACATTGTCTCAGAAATTAACTTCTTAAAAATGGATAGTTTAGATTTGCTTCATCAAAGGTTTTTTTAATCCTTTTTACATCGAAATTAAACCTTTACACTTTGCTTATTGTTACCGACCTCAAAATAAAATGCGGTATGTTCAGCTATTCAGTTTCGTGTAAACTTAATTGAAACTCCTCAATTAATCCACCATTATGTTAATTTTCCTAACCTATAACAATTAAGGGGTATAAACCACATGTGGACAAACGTGGATTAAGGCGACGGATTGGAGCGGGTGATTCATCGTGATTTAGTGCATTTAAGCCTTAACTATTAGTTACGGACGACCTCAGTATTAACCCTGGATTATTGAGGAGGGGTCATAGATTCGCAGTCTTGTCGTTAAGGACGTGTAAGCTTTACTCCATGTGTTAGATCTGTTCAGACTAAGGATTGACATCAATGGATGAATAGTACTTGATTGCAATAAAATTTAAGTTGTAAATAACATACATCAGGTAAAAATATAAAAGCTAGGTATTAAAGGAACATCGTATAATTAATAATTAGGGTAATAGGGGTCGTTCCATAAAACGCAGAAACGTTCTGAAACTTTCTTCACGTAGAGGTCAAAATATTTTTATTATTTCGCATAAGAAAGAAACAGCAATAAAATATTTTGTTTACATGAGTATCAATCTGATCAATTCCTATTCGATTTAAATTCATTTATGTAACTAAACTAACGGATACTATTTTGAGTTATAACTGTCCCTCTAACTAAATCTAGCTTTGGGCTTTTATCAAATTGTATTGAGCAAACATGTTACGTCATATAAAGCTGCAGATGCAACAGGCTCAATAAACTAGCAACTGGACCGTGTAGCCCGGGATTTAATGTGCGAGCGAGTACTGGTCACCTGGAACACGACGGTAATCCCCAGGCTTGGCGAAATAATATTACGAGTATACAGCTAGATGACGTCGCAATATTATTATCTGAACTTCTGTGACACGAACATTTTAGTTTACTAGTTTTGTTGTATTAAATAGATAAGTATTTTTAACAATCACTCCTGAACAAACATTTTCTTTTTAATGATAGGTAATTTAATGACGTCAACAAAAATGTCGCTATCTTCGCTAACATCAATCATCTAATCTTAAATTAAACTCCAACATTCCTTCTACGATATTAAGAATTTAAAGTTTAAACCAAAGCACGAACAGCTTTTAATCCCGACAAATAGCCGTACCCCGCCAACAAAGTAGGTAATAGAAAAGATTCTGGGTCAGCGGACCTCTTAAATTTACAAACTTGTAAATGTCTAAACACTCAACGTCGCCCTCTGGGCTTAAAGCGCCCTAAAATCTGACCCCGGACTAAACACTTCATCTCTCTAAAGGTCCTGTCATCCCTTTTAAGATATTAGGAGAAGATTCTTTTTACGCCTCTCGCATACAGACCCTTTTCAAATAAGCAAATAAACAGATTTCACTGAAATTGTCCTCTAGTATTTTCCGAGGCGTTTTTTGATAAGATACGTCAAGTCAAACTTAGAGGGCGTTATTTGAAAGGAATGGTTGCCAAAGGGAATCCTTTGCCGGGTGATCAACCGTGTAATTCTATTGGAGGTACGTTTTTGTTCGAGTACTTAAAGGTAACCCGTCGGTCGTTTGAGACGTTTCCTTTTTGGGAGTGAAGTTTCAAATGTCCCATTTTACATCTCTTTATACTTATGGGTGCAAATACAAGGACTCGAGGAGAATTTGTGTTTGAATAGAATTTGATGAATCAAGCAATTTGGATAATGGTTTACTTGACTGATTTTATTTCATAGAAAAGGTCATAAAATTATTGTTTTTGAATTCAACTCAACAATAATAAAGAATTCTGGAACGTATGAATGACTTTTACTTTGTCCACAAAGATAGCATCTTAATACAGACATATACCAAAAAGAAAACACGCAAATGTCCAGTTGTCTGTCATACAATTGTCCACCCTGCATATACATATACTTAGATTCATCTACATACATCACCTACATACATCAATAACAATTAAAATTTAATTGGAACATAATTAATTTACAAAGCCCAAAATCGCAACATTTGATCATTATGAACAAAAACCACATCAGATTTAACGGAGCAAACATTCGGTCGATTTAAAATTGTGAACAGTGGTGAAATATTCAACGGATAGCCGTGTAGCCACAAAAAGATTAAATCATGTGGGCCTTTCAGAAATGCTGGCATTATTTTGGCTCATTTTACCTCATCAAAAAGTAAGTTTCAATCTACTCTGGGCGCAATGGACGGTATGTTTTTCGAAGTGGTTGTCGATAAGTGTAAAAACATTGTGTAAAATGTTATATGCCGATCGATAGTGGCCCGTCTCACTTCGTTTCGGGAACTTGGTTTTGACAATAGTTCCCAGATCATTACCAATAGATGGCGCTGGGTGTCGATTACGTTGCGCCAGTGTTTTTTTTTTTTGAGGTTACATAATACATAGTAGAGTAGTGATATCGATAAAAGTGGTATCGTAAACTACAGTACAGAGACGTTGTATAATTATTGAAACGTGCAGTATCTCTTGTGCAATTTTAGGCCATTTTGATTTGTATATCACTCGAGTGATTAATTAATCGATTGACATCAATTGGAGTTTGACATTACCGGTGATTGTACATACCTTACATAGTTACATCTACAGACTGTTAGATCATGTTGTCTTTTCGGTAGTCGAGCTACTAGTAAAATCAGGACATTTCAATTAGATTTCCGCTTAAAAATTGGTAGTAAGCGACTGCTGAGACTTTCGGGAAGAGCTGAAAAGCTGAGCTTTTAGCCAAAACCAACATTAGCGTCAACATTTTTGAGCTTTTGCATTACGGCTACCGGTTTCGTGACTGTCTTTGTGAATTCGTAGTTAATGCGTTTTGTTAAATGAAAGGCAGGTGGAAATGTTTGTTCGGCGTGCCAGTGGAATCTGATTAATGTACGCCGAGCGTCTATTTGGACAGGTCTTTGTAGCTTTCATTGATGTTATATTATTGTTATTTTCCTTTAAGTGCTGTATTAGTGGCGTGTATACCTACAATTTTGAGTAACATATGACATTATACATATGCTTAACAGTTAAAATACTAAATACCACAATTTTCGAGGTCATTTTAAACATCCAATGATTTGGTACGTCTAGCTAGATAGAAATCAACTCTACGTGTGAGGTCAAAGAACTGTCCCACTGATGGGCAAATGCCTCCCTGAAAGCCGCCATTGGACTCTATTTGTCGCTACAAATAGAGTCCAAAACCATGGCTATAAATTGAGTCAATCAATGGCGGCTTTTAGGGAGGCAAACCATTGCTAATTGATGGAAAAGTGGTAATAATATTCTTCTTAATTAACCATCAAATGCTACCAATTTCAAAGCTAAGACGAAGTCAAGGTGAAATACTTTAAACAACGAAATTCTATCGCTTGCTCGTTTCCTCGTAGACTTTGGTGGAAAATTGATTTTAAACTTGTAGGTCATCCACCCGGACATCTATATCCACAGTCTACATTACCCAAATCTCATTAATCCACATCGAACTATTTACGTCCCTATATCCGGAGTACGCGCAACGCGAGGAAGACTGCGTATTTATTCTCCGCATTTTGCGCCAACACAAGCGCTTGCGATCGGATATTGAGCGCGAGCAAACAGCGGTGTCGATCGTTCATTAGTGCAACTTCCTACCTTGTAGTGATGGTACATGAGTCATTTTACAATGTTACTCAAAATACTAAACTAAAGCGCATCGACTTTGCGGTCCTCGAGAGAATGGCTGAAGATCAAAATAGCGTACCTGGTATGAACAAATGGTCGAAGAGCAGTTGGCCGTCGAAGGTACCGCTGAAGAGATGAGGTGGCGCGGTACCGACCTAAATAGACGCTCTTATTATTGAAAGGTAAAGGTTGACTTTGGGTCGTTGCGGTACCCTAGTTAAAATTACTGACGCAGCGACCCAAAGTAAGTCTTGGCCTCCGATACGAGATATCGTCATTTGTCTGCCTGCCTCCAATTAATTAAGTAGGTCCGCATACACTATATCCTGCAAGCGATAGCGTGGTTACCTAACTGGCCGACTATTGGTAGGTTATCCAAGATATGCCTTCTTAGCCCCTTGATCTGATGTTATTATGTCATCATATAGCTAACCTACCTTTGGTTACTGACTTATATCTGAGTGACTCTCTTATACTTTGAGTGGGTTAAAAGCCTGATTCGCATCACTACTCGTTCGATGTTCTACACGTGTCTGATGCAAGAGTCTTTTAGTCTAAAGGTGAGTTGATTCAGCAATTTTTTTTAGTTTTTCTCGGTCAGATATCGCAACGTGTAATGATCAAAAGTCGATCTCAAACGATTCTATAGAGACGCTTTCAACGAGTTCACGTACGTTGTTTGCTAAGGTTGAGGAAAAATGTGAAATATAGCAGATTTATGTAGCCTCTCTGAAAATTATTGAGGTTTTTCATTTAGGTAGTAGACGAGCAAACCGTTCACCTGATGTAAACCGAGCCGCTGTATATAGACACCCGCAACACTGACTGGAGTCACAAGTGTGCTTTTACAATTCTCCTTCTCCCCGGATTATACTGATACAGTCACACGCTGAAACACAGGGACCGGCAAGCGTTCACTGTATACCGTGTAGGCCGTAATATCACTCTGGTCGAACCGGCCTATTCCTTCAGATCTATCTTGACCCCAGAAGTTTGGTTGGGGTTAGAGTCCTACAACCCAACTAGTTTCTTTCATTTTTCTTTACCGAGGTTGGTGGTCCACGAGAGTTAGGTCCACGACTGTTCTATACGGCCGTATAGCGGGTCTTTATTCAATGAACTACCATAGCTCAGGTTATTTCCCATTTTGGAGTATTATTTGAAGTTTATCCATCGGCTACATTGTTGTGAAATCCCATCATTTCCACGCTTACACTACACCTGAGCGCTGGCCAGTCGCTCAACTTTTCAATCAAACTTTTTCAATCAAATTGCTGAAGCCAACACGTTATCAAATGCAAATTGTAGTTTTTGAATTTTAAACTTTGAAATTGCACTGAAGTTTGCTTTAGTATCAAATGTCGGTGTAAGGCTTTTCGTTCCTAGATATTATTGTAAACTTTTATGAATAAAATCAAGAGCGGTAGCTGTAGACACAGTATAAGTAAAAAACAGCAATTCCGCCGCTCGGCGAATTTTTAAACTGCTCTTGCATAGGGTTAGGGTTGTCACTTTTGCGTATGCAACTAAAAAAGCAGCGTAAGCTATACGTAAAAGCCACAATCACATCCACGGTACAGCTTGCTTTCCGATTTCCTTATATGTGAACGTAATTTGTTCAACGCTACTATGATTTATGTGATAGGTAGCAGACGAGCAGGCGGATCACCTGATGGTAAGCAATTGCCGCCGCTCATGGACACTTGCAACACCAGTGGAGTTACAAGTGCGCTGCCAACCTTTTATCCCTTCCCCCGGGTGGGCCTCCGGTACCCTCACTCACTCGGCGAAACACAGCACAGAGGCTGCTTCACGCCGGTTTTCTGTGAGGCAGTGGTATCACTCCGGTCGAGCCGGCCCATTCATGCCGAAGCGTGGCTCTCCCACAGTTGCTCGACCTGCGAATCAAGTCCAGGACCCCGAGATCACGGCCCGATACTTAAACCACGTGGCGCCGTCACTCAGAAGGCGTATGTTCTTATCCAATGAGCTAATATCAATTCATTGCCCTACCTCAACTACAGTGTTTGTTATACATAGCGCAGTACAACTCATACTTTTATTTGCCCACACAGCAGATATGCGGTGAAAACATTCCAGCGATGGTATTTGCAAAGTTGTGCAATTATATTGTACGGGCACTATTTGCTAAGCCAAGTCCATCGGATATTGAACATTGTTTGAACACGGGCTGGCGATGGCGATGGGCTACAGCTATTCTTGGTAGGGCTATCGATTTATTAGATTGGAGCGTTTATTCGATTGTAATCGAATAGAATTTGGAGGGAGCGAAATTCTTAGTGTTTTTTTTTGTTTTTGTTATGAATTCGGTTTGTTTTGTAACTTCAATAAGATGTTATGTATGTACCTATTCCCTTTTACTTTTAAACGAGATAGACGATTGAGCAATAAAGAATGTCTATCTATCTATCTATCACATGAAAAAATACACAGAAGGCCTGCTTCCTAGTAGGAAGCAGGCCTTCTGTGTATTTTAGGAAGTTCCTACACAGCAAAATGATCTCGCCGTGCTATTACTAGAGGCCGCCCGCGACTTCGTACGCGCGGAGTTAATTATTGACACTTACTGTCAAATTTTGGACAATCGACACTTCCACACAATATATTTTTATAAATTGTAGCCTATGTGTTATTCTGATGTATAAGCTATATTGTGGTAAAGTTTCATTCAAATCCATTTTGTAGTTTTTACGTGAAAGAGTAACAAACATCCATACATCCATACATCCTTACGAACTTTCGCCTGTAGAATAGTAGTAGGATAATACACTAAAGTATAATAAAATCTTCGATTTCAATGTCAGCTACCACCAGCCAGGAGCCACCTCCTGTTACAAGAGTATATAGTCGTATAATTAAAATTTTCACCTGAATTTAATCAACACTTTGGTTCAGTTCAGCATGCAGATTTGTATTATATTCTTCGTGAAATGTCGAAACGAATGCCTGGTAACCGCGTGTTATTGAGCTTTTGTGAGTTGGAGGTATTAATTTTGTTCATGTATTGGATTTTACATGACAGCCAATAAAATAAAGCATTCATTGTACTGTACGGAAGTTGGCTCATGTTTTGAATTTTACGTAGTTTTTAACGTAAATAGTGAAAAACAATTTCTACAACCTTAAATTATGTTAGTTTCACTAAGTGTATCAGCGAACCCGAGTTGATTTTAAAGGTTAGGGGAAAACTTGAGATTTTTTGCTCGTCAATGCTCTAACCTTACTTCACCAAAAGTTGTTCACTTAGAAGATTTAAGTCAGTATTATCATCACAAAAACATTGGTAAGCTTAGGTTAGAACAGTGACTGGCCAAATAATCTTGAAATTCTCTGACGAGTTTTTCCCTAATCCGATTTTAATTCCATGTCAATGTTAGGTACAAAATGACCAATGTTTTTTTTAATGATACCTGGCAGGCTTCTAGTTGATAAGCGATAACCGCAACACCAATGGAGTTCTGTATTGGGCCTCCGGTAACCTCACTTGGCTTTTCTGTGAGATTTTCTAACCCCCAAAAATTTTGTTAAAGATGGAAATGACCATTTAACCTTATTTATTTGTAAAAGCCAAACCAATTCGGTTCCTACGCTTTTTTGGATTTATTGCAAAAAAAGCATTCAAGTCATTAGGAATGGGTATAAGAGCGACTATCTTTCAAACTGTGGGCTGACGACTAATATTACTTAAAACAAAAATACTTACGTGCTACGTACAAACAATACAGCTCTTTAGTAATTGTATGTCGAAGAAATTTCAACAACCTACAGAATTTTGATGTTTCCAAACATTTCCCATTTCACGAACCCTTATCGTACCTAATCAGCCGGCATCATATTAAGAAAGTTATACTCGTACAGGGTGACATCAAATAACAGAGCTGAGTTCCTTTGAGCACACGTCATGACTGTGACGTCACACAATCAGCGCGCATTGAGTCGTCTGATTGGGGCACGCGCCATGCAAATGTTGGCGTACACTGGTAGACGGAGCAGTGAAGCAACTCGCAATGATTAGCATATTAGTACAAATTTTAAGAACGCTTACTTACTCTACTGAATTAGCCACTCCGATCAATCAATCCGAGTCTTAGCCTCGAAACAAGAGAACGCCGCTTGGTTGGTGGGAGGGGTCCCACGAGAAAAGAACACCGTTACCAAAACGAATAAAAAGACTTTTACGAATAACTCTTTCTTCTTTCTACAGGCGCAGGTTGCCTGAAATAAATCACCATAGGCGATCCCGCCATAATTTACTGTCTATTGTTCTTGTCGTAGTATCATACCTGTATTTTATTTCTGTGCAATGAATAATATCTCCAATACCTATCTATCTGTCAAAATATAAACAATATGATTAGATTTATCGTACACAGCTCTGGTTCGTGATCATTAATCTGCATTACGCAAGCAGCGTCTTGATTAAGCCTAATCCCATCATTATAGCAATACTCGTAGTAGTACAATAACTGGCAAGGTAAGCTTCAGTTATAGTACTACTAGACACCAAAAACTTTGACGATCTACTTGAAACATATCATTTTTCAGGCGCTTTACTGATATCTGTTAGACTATGCACACAAGGTGGCTTTGATTAGGAGCGCAAACCCAAACTGAGCACAGTCATAGGAATAATTAGTATTTAGTTGTTCGTGTGTTTGTTAAAGATATAAAAGCAAATAAAAATCTAATGTCTAGCTGTCTAGCTATTACGTTTCTTGAGATACAGCCTGTTGATAGACAGACGGATAGCGAAGGTTTGTAAAAGGCTTCCCTTTTGACCCTTTGGGTGTGTACGGAAACCTAAAAAGGATACCAAAAGCTTCCAGGCGCATTATTTCCTGATCCCTGTGAATTACTTTTTTCATACAAGGTTTGAATAGAGTACTTTTTCCATGGTAAGCAGCAGCATGCCTAATGCCACGGGTTTTATAATCATCATCATCATCAGCCTGTTGCAGTTAACTGCTGTACATAGGCTTCTCCAAATGCTCGCCACTTTGATTGATCTTCGGCTACTCGCACCCAGCTCCAGCCAGCCCTCTTTAACGTTTTTTAGCGTTTTTTAATCATTTAACGTTTTTTATGTGATAGGTGGCAGACGAGCAGACGGATCACCTGATGGTAAGCGAAAGCCGCCACCCACCTGCAACACCAGTAGACATAACGTGGGCTCTCCTTTTGCTTATCATCAGGCTGGGGTGAGCCAATAACTGACCCACTATGAAAAAAAAAGTATAGATTTAGCTTTAGATTAAAAAAACTTTACTGTCTCTTTCTTCACTATGCGCCGGTCGCTTTGATTACGCGTGCACACGCTTCTACCCACTGGGCGGAATGATCACAAATTAGTAGCCCGTGCGTTTGCAATAAAACGCGGTGTAGCCTTTAATCTGACGTATTAGACTCTTTTTTCAGAGATAATTCGAACAACCTGTTACTGAATTTTGTGTCACGCCTTGTTTTAACGTTGTAGGACCCAAAAGCCTTTTTTTAAAAGGCATAAAAATGTTTTCCATTGTGTCTGCAGTCTGGGCCTTACGACGTAAAAGTTAGCTATAGTCTAATTATCTGTGGGAGAGGCACTCTACGGCATAAATGGGCTCGACCGAAGTGATGCCGCGGTCTCAAATTTTCAACACAATTCAAGTGGTTAGACCAGCGTTTCCCAAATGCCGGGTCGCGACCCGGTGCCGGGCCATCAAAACGAAATAACCGGGTCACGACGTGTTCGCCTTATTTTAAAAACATAAGTACCTAATACCTAATTTGGATTCTTTAGTAAAAAATAAGAAACAGCTTGTGTTTGAAAGTACTTCACGGTCAAAAGGTCACGAAGGGTCAGTGTGTAGATTACCGGGCCATGGCATAACAAAGTTTGGGAAACACTGGGTTAGACCATAGCCAGGTGGCCCATGATGCGTTTTATTTAGGAAGCAAGTATTTTTTTTTTATAGTATAGGAAGGCAAACGAACAAGCGGGTCACCTGATGGTAAGTGAACACCGCCGCCCATGGACATCAGCTACACCAGAAGGAGTGCGGATGCGTTGCCGGCCCTTTATGAAGGTATAGGCTCGTTTCTTGAAGATTTGGATAAGATAAGATAAGATAACTTTTACACATAACAACAAATATATCAATGATGTCGTACCGGTTCGGAAATACCGCTGCGCGGAAGTTGATTCCACAATGAGGAGGTGCGCGGCAGAAAGTGTCGTGTAAAGCGCACGGTAGAGGATTGCCAACCATCCAGGTGGTATGGATTATTAACGCTTGTTTTGCTTTTTTTAATGATTTAACATGCTAAAGGTGCTTTATTTGTGTTACCCATTATGAGAGCTTCGGGATTAAAACGACTAAAATTTAACGGTGTATAAATGCTTTGAACATGGTTGTTCTCTTAAATTAAAGAAATCAAACATTTCGGAGCAAAACGAATTGGCGTGAGCACGGTCTGGGCTTTATAATTTACTACCATAGCGTTTCTAATGAAAACTTTATTTGTGTTAGAACTATTCAAAGTGAATTCCGTAGGTAGAGAATTGAACAGTTTTCTGTCTGTAGGCTTGAGATGAAAGATGGTAATTCAATGTATGTATAGTAATTATGGGTTTTCAATCGGGTGACCGAAAATCGGGAGCAGTGGCGTGTATTAGGGGAGACGTAGGTGGGTTGCTGATGATGAATGCGGTTTTTGTACTCATCAGATTAAGATAAGAGGTAAAATGTTTAGTTACGTGACTTGTTCAATACTGTATTATGGGGATTTTTAACGATTTTCCAAAAAGTCTTACGACAAATGTTCCGAACCGGTACGACAGCCAAATCTTCAAAACGAGCCCTATACCTTCCTAAAAGACCGGCAACGCATCCTCACTCCTTCTGGTGTAGCTGATATTCATGGGCGGCAGTGTTAAGCGGCAGGCTAACTAGAATCAGGTGACCCGCTTGCTCGTTTGCCTTCAATAATAAAAAAATGTTGTTCAGAAATTCAGAATGGTTAGTAGAAGACGAGATTAAAGTGATGTTAATGCAATGTTCACAGATACACCCTGCATGGATGTTTGATTTTTATTGATGATTTTAATTTTTATTTATTTGACCAAAGTAGCGTTTTTATTTTGGTTTCTATGATGGAAGCCTTTACCTTGTGCTACAGTATATAGGCTGATGCTTTACTTTTCTTTTTCTGATTTCCCAATAATGTACGGAACACTAAAAGCTAGTTATTCTTATACAATCATTAAGACGTCTGCGGCTCAAAGAGGTTTTATGGATCGTTTAGCGTCGAACTCCTAATTCTATGTTGAGAATGATTTATTTCGGTCCGATGCGATGCGGTGTTGCCACCAAAACTGTTGCAAATTTAATCATTTGCTAGCGAAGTTTTTAAACTTTCGCGTTGCATTATACAAATTTATTCTTGATATAAACGGAACTAAACGGGTCCCAAGAACAAAATCATATCTGCTGAGTAAAACATAGCAGATACGATTTTGTTCTTGGGACTCGTCCATAAAAACAAGTACATTATAGCCCTTACAAGCGGTGAGTCCGCTTGTGACCACGGCCGTTGTTTTTTTATGTGATAGATGGCAGACGAGCAGACGGATCACCTGTTGGTAAGCGATTACCGCCGCCCATAGACACATGCTGTTGCAGTAGAGTCACAAGTGCGCTGTCAACTAACCCCTTTTCCCCCAATTAGGCCTCCGGTACCCTCACTCACTCGACGAAACACAGCGCAAGTGCTGGTTTCTTCGGTGAGGACGTGATAGATAGATAATTAGATAGATATTCTTTATTGCACAGAAATAGAATACATGAGTGAAACAACAGCTATAGACAGTACAATAAGGCGGTCTTATAGCTTGTAGCGATTTCTTCCAGACAACCTCTGATATAAAATTATTTAGCGTTATGTTGGTAACACTGGTCCGACATTCCGTCCAGAGCCAACCGCTTAAATACTGACGCATTGAGAACATTACACCGGATACGGTTTATGGTTAAAGGTAAAATTATTTATTATTTTTACGTTTGAGTGTGTTCGATCATGTTTGTTTGTGGTGTATAATTAAGCGATATTATCCTTATTACGGAGTTATTAAAAGTTTGGAAATATGGGTTGGATTGACGATAACATCGTCATAATTATCTATTTCGTTTTTTATTTGTTTGCTGTAGATATTTATATTACAAAGAACAACAATTAGTATGTGTGCATGCAACAAATAATCTTAAAAACAGCACAACTGCCGCACTCCCAGACGTCAATTAACTTTAATTTATCACATAAGAGAAAATATTGACACTTATTTTAATAGGGTACGCATGAAGACAATCCATAATTACGATAATGAACATTAGAATTGATGTGTAGAATGCTCTGTGGTTAAATTAAGATAATAATTAAAAAAGTAACCTAATGGTCTTCCGACAAGTGTTTTTGAAACAATAGTCTTAATCAGTTGTCTGTTTCTTTTTTTTCTAGCTATGTGTAAATGATTTGTTGCGTCGCGTATCCAAGTTTCTTTCCTGTGAGTTCTCTTATGGTATCTACTTCTTTTTTGAGTACTTAAACATTTAAGAACATTGACGCTGGACTATCACACCTGATGGAAATTATCGTGCACTCGACATTGATGTCGAATGAGAAATTTGTTTTTATGCAGTCTCTAAATTCGACATCAATGTTGCACGAGAATTGTCCTTAATCTGATGGAGGCTGTTACGCGTTTGCCTACAAAATGCCTGTTGACTCGTGTCTTAAAGACGTCTAAGTTTTCGGTTTGAGAAACTCAGTCTTCGGCATTGACAAATAGTCGCCTTAAACCAAACTCCCTATCTCTCAGTATGAAAACCAAACTTCCAATCTCACAGTATCAAAGTGCATCAACATTTCCACATACTCGACACCCATAAATCGCCTCGTTTCATATCGACGTAACAAATGGAGGAAAACTGACCGTCGAAACGAAATAACATGATACTGCAAATGTTCCGAGCGGTCATATGCTGACAAGTGGCGTGAGAGTACCAAGATAATTCGATAGAAGATCACATGAGATATTAAAGATACAAATTATGAATAGCAGTTAGGTACCTGCCACCCTATAAAAACACATACGATAAGTAAAGCTTAAAATCGCCGAGACTCGCTAAATACAGGGGGTTACACCTGTAACCCCCTGTATTGTAGTGTATTGTATTGTAGTAGGTTGGCAGCGCACTTGTAACTCTACTGGTGTTACAGGTGTCTATGGGCGGCGGCAATCGCTTACCATCAGATAATCGGTCTGCTCATCTGCAACCTATCACATAAAAAATACTATACAAATAGAACGTCTTAAGTACTGCCCCCACATAAAATCTGGACCACTGAAAAGGATATGAACCCATCCCATCACAATTTATCAACCATCCGCAATAATTTGTAGCTCCAACTACCGTAGTACGGGAAACTCCCACAGTAATACAATATGGTTTGATTTATTACGTGGAGAACGATTTCTCTTCGTAACGTCAGAGGTATTTTTCGGTACGTAACTCGATACATGACTGGTGGTTCTTTTTGGGATGGACGCTAACAAAGCATTGGTTTAGGACGGGCAAGGGATAGCGGATAATCGCATGAGACTGACGTGTAGATAGATCTTTATTGCACAAAATGTTGATTTTTTAGGGTTCCGTAGCCAAAATGGCAAAAACGGAACCCTTATAGTTTCGTCATGTCCGTCTGTCCGTCTGTCCGTCTGTCCGTCTGTCACAGCCGATTTACTCGGAAACTATAAGTACTACAGTGATGAAATTTGATGGGAATATGTGTTGTATGAACCGCTACAAAAATATGACACTAAATAGTAAAAAAAAGAATTGGGGGTGGGGCCCCCCATACATGTAACTGAGGGATGAAATTTTTTTTTTCGATGTACATAAATACTGAACTCGCAAAATGTCTAGTAGATATAATTTGTAATTGTTGACCCCTTTACGTCCGCGCGTCCTTTTGGCACTTCCATTTAATTTGTTTTTTTTTTTATATCTAAGTTAGTGTGTTAAAGTAAATGTAATTTAAGTTACGATGTGGCTGACATGTCAAATTGTGACAAAAGCCTCTTAATAAATGAAAAAAAAAAAACCATAAACAGATAAGGTTGGAGTTGCATCTATAGGCTGGGGGCTGTAAATTGCATTGCAAAAAA
Source organism: Cnaphalocrocis medinalis (assembly GCA_014851415.1). Taxonomy (NCBI): domain Eukaryota; kingdom Metazoa; phylum Arthropoda; class Insecta; order Lepidoptera; family Crambidae; genus Cnaphalocrocis; species Cnaphalocrocis medinalis. The sequence goes on along the minus strand of CM026277.1, from coordinate 15,519,421 downwards.
ATTGTCATTCGTGAACGACAGGCGTTTCACCTATTGTGCATCACACATGTGACACTTTTAAACATATATTGTTATTGTGTCAAGAGTTAAAGGACATTATAGGCCGAATGGGACCTCTGATATAAAATTATATTTATTTACTATTGAATGACATATGAAACAGAAAGAAGTAGCAACAAATTAACGCACGTATGTCCAAGACCTAAGTTTTACTATCGGGTCAACTTGTTTGGATTCAATCCAAACATGAATTTCGTATTAGAATTTATAATATTCTTTGTCAAATAGACTGAAATACACTTAGAAATACTACTTTTATTACATCCTTTTCAATGATAATATAATTTTATCGCTTTTTTTATGTGATAGGTGTCAGACAAATCTCACCCAAACTCAATCGGTGAATTACACATTACAGCTCACATAAAATATTTTTTTCTTGTTTTTTTCTTTGCTTAACAATTCAGACTGTCCCATTTTCTCTTTTTTTATATGATAGGTGGCAGACGAGCAGACAGATTACCTGATGGTACTCGATTACCGCCGCGCATCTTAAACACCTGTAACACCAATAGAGTCACAAGTGCGCCGCCAACCTTTAACCCCCTTTCCGCCTAATTGAGCCTCCGGTACCCTTACTCACTGTGAGGCCATGGTATCTCTCCGGTCGAGCCGGCCCATTTATTCCAAAGCGTGGCATTCCCACGTTAAAACCTGGCTAACTTATCTCTAAATTCCAACAACCTAGACAAAGTTTTGCAAAAGCTAACGTAGAATAAATCGAACTATACCTGAGCTAGTTTCTGTTCTCTTTGTGTTTCGTAAGTGTTAATCCTAGTTTACTCAGCACTTTTAGTTCGGGCAATATTGCTAGTTTTTTTATAATATAGGTGGCAAACGAGCCGACGGATCACCTGATGGTATGCGATTACCACCGCCCAGGAACACCTGCAACACCAGTGGTCATTTTATTAACGCCCCACGCAAATACGATGGGATGTTACAAGTTTGACGTGTCTGTCTGTTTGTCTGTCTGTGGCACCGTAGCTCCCGAACGGAGGAGCCAATTTGGATTTAGTTTTTTTCTTTCGTTTGAAAGTTATAATAGTCGGGAGTGTTCTTAGCTATACTCTGATTCATATTTATGTAAAGTAAACTGAAAGATGAAAATAACAAGTTTCTATGAATTTTGACATTTTGCATGTGTCAAATTTAGTGATAATGTATGGGGATGACACATTGAGATCTGTCAGTTTACTTTACATGATTATGAATCAGAGTATAGATTAGATGTCCGCCAACTTAAGGCTCCTTTTCCACCAGAGCTGTGCGAGGTATGTGCGAGGAAAAGATCCACCAATAGAATCACTACATTTTCCTAACCTCGCTCAGCTATTGGTGGATTTTCGCCTCACACACTGCTTAGCCACCTCGCACAGCTCTGGTGGAAAAGCAGCCAAAGATGACTGTCACCGAATTTCATATTCTCAATTGATTCCTGTAATATGGGGTATCAAATGAAAGGGCTTGATTATGACAACAGTTTTTTTATGTGATAGGTGGCAGACGAGCATACGGACTTGTCAGATGTTTTAATTTTCAAGTTTGTTAGTTATGTTTAATGTATATTCACTTTTTTTTATGTGATAGGTAGCAGACGAGCAGGCGGATCACCTGATGGTAAGAAATTGCCGCCGCTCATGGACACTTGCAACACTAGTGGAGTTACAAGTGCGCTGCCAACCTTTTATCCCCTTCCCCCCGGGTGGGCCTCCGATACTCTCACTCTCTCGGCGAAACACAGCACAGGGGCTGCTTCACGTCGGTTTTCTGTGAGGAAGTGGTATCACTCCGGTCGAGCCGGCCCATTCATGCCGAAGCCTGGCTTTCCCACAGTAAACTACGGTTTTGTAGGACTAAGAGTCTCCAAGCTAGGCTTCAGACTGTCGGGACGAAACTAAGCAACTGAAATGATTCACAAGCAAATTGTACAGAATAACAAGAAGTTTTGATTGTAACAAATCGAGTCAAAGCAAAGGTTGTTTTCTCATTAACAGATAGCGATGTAGATAGCGCCGGACATGAGGGGGATGTAACTTAATTACCACCCACCCTGTATGAAGGGCTCCCGAACATCCATTCACAGTGTAACGTATGTATAGGGAAGTGAAATACGAAAGATTAATGTTTTATGACCGTCACGATGACAGCTGTCCTCGCAAGATTGTCATCATTTAGATGGATGACGCTCTATTTAAGAGTAAGAGTAAGAAAACATTCATTGACCACAACATTTACACAGACAAAAAGACAAAACAAGGGAAACAGAAGTTGCGGCCAACAAGGTTCAGCCTCAGCAAGATGCTACAGCCGCCGCAAGCAGCTGCTGCAGCGCTGGTTTTCAGGCTGGACCTTGAGTGACGCCATAAGATTATAATAACATATAAGAGTAGACCAAAGATTTTACATTATAACAAGATGGTGTACTATGAAAATGAATGCAATGTTAATTTCGATTCTATGCAATGAGAATAAAGATTACTTTAAATGCCAAATCGCTTTACAGAAAATCGAGCCGAGCGAGATGGCGATCGACAGGAATATGTCCTTGTCTAAAGGGTTGCCATCATAAAAAAAAAACCTTTGTGGTATAACTTACGCAAAGTTTATATTTCTTCTTCTGGGGAACTTTCAAAATATTGAATAATTTAAAGGAATGATACGTTGGAATTAATTATGTCGTTTTTATTTTATTAATTTTAAACCATGATAGACGACTAGTTTTATGTAAAAGTCGGTGATATGGTAGTTTTAATTATAATAAATATGCAACACTTGGCGTCTGGACATCACCATTATGGCGGCGGCAAAAATAATTTGAAAGATTGTATTATTGTGACGACAAAAATAAAGTGTAAAAATTGTGCTTATTTATTTAATAATGGTTCTCACTTGTTGTGTGATAGGATGCAAAAGTGAATCATATAAAGGTTGCGGTGTATCTTTTCATAAGTAAGTGTTTAGTCAAAGTTTTATTTTTGCATTGAGTAGGGTGTCCGTTTCGCTTGTCATCTAAAGACTGGATTTTTTACTGTTTCAGATTTCCAAAGAATGAAGAAATTAAAAAAAGGTGGCTTACCGTCATACCGGGAAAAATTACTAAACAAGTGATTTTCAAACGTTTCTAATGTAGTCCAACCTTTAGATGATCAGTTCATATAGATAGTGCATTCGCATATAGTGCTAATGCAATAAAATGTAAATTTTCAAAGCTGTATTTTATATTTATGAAAATGTAAAATTTCTTCTAAGACTGAGACTCAATGCTCATAAAATTAATACTTGAGTAAGACATGTGAGACATGTAAAGCAATATAAATTTAATATTTTGTTAAATTAAATAATGCTTTTATAAAGACACCGGGTTTTCATTTATTTCAAATTTGCATTAGAGAGATTTGATCCCCTAAGATCTAGTGTACCTGTTACTGGGATCAAGTCTCCCAGAATAGGGGACACTTGATCCTTTTGGAAAGTTCTGGGAAAATGCAATAAAAATATATATGAAGCACTAATAAATATAATAATCAAATAATGAGGAACAGTAGGTAGTTAACAAAATTGCCTACCTATGTACGTTTTGTTTTTATAGAACTAACAATGGGGATCAAGTGTCCCCAGTTTCCCCAAGAGTTTGTGAAAAAAATTAAATTTTAGTCAATATTCTTGCTCCATAGAACCTTCAAATCGCAAAGTGTATATGTACGTTTGTATGAATAATACGCTATGGCCGGTTAAATGTGCCGCAGAGTGTATTATTATAGGTAGGTAAATAGAAAATCTAATAGGGCTAGCACAAACTTTTCGAAAAGTCGGTAGTCTCTTTGTATCGTACGTATACATAATAAGGAATTTTAATTTGGAACTTGTGTTTTTATCATACAAAATTGCTCATAAATACTCAAACGATACTTTGAAACGTTCGTGCTAGCCCTTCTAGTTTGAATGGGCTTCACGAGTTTCCTAGAGAAAGCGATGTCCGACTCCCACGTGGGTGGACTGAGTTTGACAAACAATAATTGTAATCGAAAATCTAAATCGTGTGGTCACCTTATTAGAGTAGGACGCCAATCAAGTTATAGACATCTCACGAGGCTCGAATGCAAGTAATGAGTACGCCATCTAGTTCTTATATACAATATCTTTGGAGTAGACATGCACAAAACAACAGATACAGAGCAAAAAAAAAAAATTAAAAAATAGGACAAAACAAAACAATATAAATATTATTACCTAGTTACAAAAAATACAGGATCAACATAACACAAATGCAAAGCAAAAAATTATCAAACAAAAAGAAATCATTGATAGACAACAATAATATATAATAGATGATAGATGACGCCACTGTCGCCTACTCATTAGAAAGAAAAGTAAAAAAAAAAAAAAAAATGTCTCCAATACTATGGCCATGGGACAGATTACAGCCCGTCCAGACTCGGCAGTATTTGTGTACTTAGTGTTTTTTTATGTGATAGGTGGCAGAAGACCAGACATATCACCTGATGGGAAGCGATTGCCGCTGCACATAGATAGCGACACCTATGTAAAGAGATTAGGTTCCTATGTAGATCACAAGTGCGCTGCTGCTTTTAACTCCTTGGAGGTGGTTTGTACCTAACGACAGGGCACAGACCTCTACCGTAGAAATTATTCATCGCTACTATGATGGGATTAGGCTTAATCACGCTTGCCTAATGCGGATTAGTAACCACTAGCCCGAGCTGTGTTCGAAAAATTCAAAACAAAATTACTTTACGTATGTACTACGCTGGCTCAGCGACCCAAAGTGGATCATGGTCTCCGACACGAGAATTCGCCACTGCGTTTTGCGTTTTTTTATTTATTTTATTTATATTCTCAGCCACCTCTTGCTAGTCCAACCTTTGAAGGTAACCAAGATCCTTCGTGACCTGGTCCATCCAGCGATATCTGGGTCGATCCACCGGGAAGCGCCCAGTGGGGCGTCCCAAAACAACATTGCTATGCGAAACCTTTGATTGTTTTGGTATCTGACCAAGATGGTTATTTGACGGCCTCGATGGCGCAGTGGCTAAGGTGTTCGCCCAAAGCCCGAAAGGTCCCAAATTCGATTCCCGGTCAATTCAATTTAGGAAACTACATTTTCAAAATTTTTTTAGGTCTGGTTGTTCTGGATTGACGCCCCCAGTTAATTATCGTCATCTGGTACTCATAGTACAGTTGTCCTAGTTTGAGACCAGGTTGATGGGTGTGATTGTCTGGCAAAAAAAATAATTAAAAAGCCTCTCAAAATAAGTAAAGTTCACCGCATATTTTTGCACTGTCAGCCAACGCATTTCTCCTATCCACAATTCCACACACGCACAACGTACAATGTTACCTCAAACCCGCAATGGATACCTTATTTGTATGCAACATTTGTACTGTTTATTTACTTTTTTTTTCAACCGGATGAGGGCTGACGTATTTCGATTTTTAATCCGCTAGGAACCCCGAAAATTACACCGGTCATTGATCTGATGACCTGATTGTCATGTCGAGCTTTTGCAGCAAAAAAAAAGTATTTTTTTTTTTAAAAACTGACAGAATCATGCGGGTTTACTCAAGCCGAGCTATAGGTAAAAATAGGCGGATTGATTTGAAAAATATGGAAATATCGTAGGTACCTACGAACTCCATAGTTCTTCGTCTACCTACCCACGCATATAGTTTCTTCATCTAAAGAAAGTGTGTTTTCATAGTATACGAGCACTTCCAATAGTAAATACGCAAACGTTGAACAACGAGAGTTCCTGTCACTCATGAAGGAAGAGAACCATATTGGCCTGATCTATTAGATTCTGACGTAAAACATCTGCCAGAAAAAAAAATAAGACAGAAAGACTCGTATCTAGCTAAATTTGTAAAGGTTACAATGCATTACCTATACAAATGATGCTAAATACGTATTTATAAAGCAAATAGCTAAAAATGTATAAATCCCCCGAAAAGTTGTCAAACTGTATGCATTCTTCTACTCAAGTCCTTTCGTTTGATAGCTAAATTGAAGTTCATCATTTTGTGGAGGCAGTTATCTTAAATTGGCGGCCATCTACTCTAGCTAAAATCACTCCCGACTAATATAACTTTTAAACAAAAAAAAAAAGTTTTTTTTTTTAAAGTGATAGGTGGCAGACGAGCAGGCGGATCACCTGATGGTAAGCAATTTCCGCCGCCCATGGACACCTGTAACACCAGTGGCGTCACAAGCGCGCTACCAACCGTTTATCCCCTTCCCCCGGGTTGGGCCTCCGGTACCCTCACTCACTCGGCAAAACACAGCACAAGTGCTGCTTCACGCCGGATTTCTGTGAATTAATTTAAATGGGTTCGTCCGTTCAGGTGTTACGATCGATGCCACAGAGACACACACACAGACAGACAAGTCGTCTTAACACCCCGTCGTTTTTGCGTCGGGGCTTGAAAATCGTATTACGTTACTCAATGAACTCATCTGTGTGAAAAAAAAGCTAATGTTATCTTTACAAGTGTCTCAACGACAAAGTTTTTGACATTTCCCCTTAAAATCTTGAACAACACCCCCTGTCACTTAACTGTCCTCTCGAAGTCACTCTGTACAGCTAAAATTTAAGAAAAAACCGTCACTCCGTTATCAGCTAACACAATTCCACGTTTTACGTGTTCCCATTGTCAATGTATTATGCATCCGACTGTACCGTCTGCGAGGGAAAAGAAAAGTTTTCGTGCATTTCCATTCCGAATCCATTCAGTCTGGAATATTCCATTAGCCCACTATTTCGGCGTTTTTTTTCGCGGCTCACTGTCTGTCAGTGGGACTAGGGATGTGCTGAGGTTACAAAATACTGATTGATCCAAATCTCTGATAAATAATTACATTCACACAACAACATCTCATATAGACCTACATCCATACTAAGTAGCTTATGTATCACAGATATCTCGCGTGAACACGTTAAAAATGTCTCCGACGGTGAAAGCTATATTCGCAAAAGAGGGCTATTTGGCATTTTAGAAATTTAAAACCAATAAATTATGATGGTCGAAAATTAAATACTGCATTACATTTTCAACCTTGACGCACAAAATAATTACACACAGAAAGTAGGCTGCCCACTAAGAGCTAAAAAGGGGAAATACGTCTTTTTGACCACATTAATCCTAGCCTATGACATTAGATTGTCGTACTGTTGAGGTCTGTGGTAGAAGCCGCGCGCTTATGTCCTCATGCCGGGCATCAACCCTAGCATGTCAACGAAATTCTCTAAACTTAAAATCAGGCTGAGTCTACCTTATGTGTGTAATTATTTTGTGCATTGAGTATAGAATCGTGAGAAATCTAGAGAGTATTTAAATATTATTTCAACCATACCCAAATTATTTCACTTATTAAACAACTTTGTTTCGCTTGCACCTTCATCCAGCATTCGATAAGTCCAGTTACAATAATGAAACGACTGTTATCTTACATTCGCCACACTAAAATAGGATCTGGATGGATTAAACTGGATTAAATGCAACAACTGAGTACGCAGATTCCCTATATCAATCAAATTCCTATTCCTTATTACAGCCCTAGTTGGCACTATTCCATCACACTGTCAGCGCTCTCGCTGACATGTATAATGTATGGAATAGGAAGCTACGTCATTTAATTGTCTATGCAACAATGTTCAAAAATATGTAATGTAAATGGAACAACAGATCAAAGCAATCTCAGCGAGCTAAAGAGGACAGTTGGATGGTGGTAGCAATCTCTTTATTACTTACTACTCAAATACCAATCTTCCAAACTCAAGCTTTAAAAATGTCAAATCTTTCATTAATTGTTTTAACCCCCATTTCACTTCACTTGAGGGTATTTTTTTCAATTTTAAAATATACCTGTTTCATTTTACATATTATTTTTCTAATTGATAAACAGATTCAGATTGAGGGACTTTCATACTAACATTAACCCCTTCCTTTCACCCATTTAGGGGGTGAATTTTGTTAAACTCCTTCTTAGTGCGCGTACATAACAACGTAACAGAACGCATAACACACACACCCACATAACATAGCAGCGTAACAGAAACTACCAATGTATCAAATTCGATTCATAATTGAACAAAGATTTGCAAACAAGAATCAACCCTAATTTTCGGATGAAATCGAGTTACATATTTTACTACGTTCTCAACATCGAATCTTTAATGATCTCGAAAGTAATCAAGAATAGAAAGTTTTGTTTTTTTATTAAGAATCTCACCACATCAACTTGAGGTCCCCATGAATCACCTGTAAAGCTGTTAACCCCCACATTCAATCAGCATCTGCATTCGAACAGTGTCCGAAATTTATGTGGTGGCTCCGACAATAGTAAAGCTGGAACCATAGTGAACTCACCTCGCGTTGGCGCTCGTAAACATTTTATGCGTCCAGCTCTCAATCCCTGGGCTGGTACACTGTAGGGAGATACAGTGAAGTAAGTAGATATAAATTCTAAACGAATTTAAGAAAATTGGCCCCTGGTCTTTGTATTGAATAAATTATTTAAATTGTAAACTAAGCCGCGGACCAGGGGCCAGTTTCCTCCAAACCCACTTAAATTGAGGAGTAAATTACTTGAATCTTTAGTCAAAGATGGTGAACGAGGCCCTTAATCTATACTATATATATATATATATAATATTATAAATGCGAAAGTAACTCTGTCTGTCTGTTACTCTTTCACGCCAAAACTACTGAACGGATTTAAATGAAATTTGGTATACAGATGGTCTAGACCTTGAGAATGGACATAGGCTACTTTTTATTGCGAAAAAGGGGTTGTAAGGGGTTAAAAGTGGGGTAAAAAGTTAATTTTCCACGCGGACGAAGTCGCGGGCGGCCGCTAGTCTATTATATAATAGAAATGAATATTAGCAGATGTCTGAGTTATAATATTGTTTGTAGATTTTTGCAACAATAAACACATCCAAGTGAGAGAGGGTACCGAAGGCTCAATCGGGAGTAAAGGAGATTAAAAAGGTTGGCAGCGTACTTGTAACTCAACTAGCGTTGCGGGTGTCTATGGGCAGCGGCAATTGCTTACTATCAGGTGATCCGTCAGGTTAGGGGACAACTTGCCCGAAAAAAACTCGCCTTTCCCGATTCGTCGGCTCGTTTGCCATGTATCACATAAAAAGTCTCAAAGATATTAAATCAGCCTCTCGTAGCAATAACAAGAAGTACACGATACGTAAACTACGTAGGGAAATAGTCTACATTCGTAGCACGCGCTTGCTACGCTCCAAGCACAAGCTACAGCGTAGCAGCGTAGTCACAGCCGTAGTCACCTCACTGGCATTACTCGAGTGCGGTAAGGATTGCTAACGGACTTGTTTTATGTCCCCAAGGCGATGTTGATAAAGCCCCGGCTTTATGTTAAGAACGTTGTTCTGTGATCATTTTCAATAAGAATGTTCAGTTAGCTTCTTGATGACTGTCAAGAGTAAAACTTCGCATTCAAAACTTATTCGAAAATTCGCAGATGTCGAAATTAGGAAAAATGGTGAACTTTGACGTCGGACGACAAGATCCACCTTGGATCTCTGAGCCAGCGTAGTAAGTAAAATAAGTAAGGAATTAGATAGATTTATTAATGTACTAACATCGAAATGTTGATATTAATATGGATCTTTCAGGGATTTTGAATGGATATCCTAAAAAAAAAAAATATTTTGTCTGTTTCTTTTAAATCATAATACTGAGGATAGGTATTCAACTTTGTTAAAATTACAAAAAACCGACGAAGTTTCATTGAAATTAAAGTTGTCGGGATTCGTTAAGGTCTTAAATAAAAAAATACCATAAGATTTGAGACATTAGCCATTAAATTCTTTCATTTTGTGTAATCTACAATGCTTAATATTATTTTTTACTTTTTTTTACCAAAATAACTCTACTTCATACCGACCTCTGGCAATTCAATAGATATACACTATACTCAGGGCAAAACTCATCGATCAAACTCCTAACGCCTCTGCAAAAATATTCAACTGAGTTGAAGAAAAATTCTAAACTTTTTAATTAAAAGCACTTCTCGGAAGTTTAAGTCGGCTTAATGTTGAAGTTTCCCCTACGATACAACTCGCTTTGCTGTGTTTAAATATTGATTTCATTCTCCCACGGACATAGCCCAAAGAATTGCGTGGATGAAGTGGCAATGGGCAGGGCACATTGCGAGGAGAACAGACGATCGTTGGGGTGGATAGGTCCTTGAGTGGAGGCCACGTGCATGAGGCCGCAGCCGTGGCAGGCCTCCCACCAGGTGGACCGACGATCTGGTGAAGGTCGCGGGAGTCCCTTGGATGCGGGTGGCACATGACCGATCTGTGTGGAGAACTTCGGGGGAGGCCTATATCCATCAGTTAACGTCTATTGGCTGAAATGATGATGATGATTCTCCCAAGTGCTTTTTTGATCGGATCAATATCGACGGCAACGCAGAATAAACAGGTATGTACAAAAAAATAATTTTACACAAAAAATACTTAGTAAAAAAATAGTGATAACTTTGAGATATTGTCTGGATAAACATGAAACCTCACAGAAGACCGGCGTAAAGCAGCGCCTGCGCTGTGTTTCATCGAGTGAGTAAGGATACCAGAGGCCCCATTGGGGGGTAAGGGGGTTAAAGGTTGGCAGCGCACTTGTGAGTCTTCCCGTGTTGCAGGTGTCTATGGGTGGCGGCAATTGCTTACCATTAGGTGTTCCGTCTGCTGAATGGATGGATTGTGTGAAGTATTACATGACTGAAAAAGGAGTGGATGATACGATGACAAATGATAGGGACGAATGGAAGAAGAAAACATACTGCGCCGACCCCAGATAATCTGGGAACAGGGCAAGGAGATGATGATGATAAGGTGTTCCGTCTGCTCGTCTGCAATCTATCATATAGAAATCAAGTCATTGCTACTATGATGAGATTAGGCTTAATCACCAATCTATGTTAATCACCAACCTATGTTAATCACCATGCTTGCCTAATGCGATGCTTGATGATCACAAACCTGAGCTATAATCGTAAAATTCGAAACAAATTTTTGTTTGACCCAGGAATCGAATCCGGATCAACACAAATAGTAAGGGTAGAGCAACAACTGTTGCCGGCCTACTTTAGAGCCAGAAGCTATTGTTACTGGCCCAAGAGCTGAAGCCGTGGCAATAATGAGACGGTATTTATGTTCGGATTATAGAAGTAATGGAATGTATGTACTCGCACTAGTGTTGCTAAAGTATCGATAGTTTCACTATCGATAGTTGGCCTCGAAAGATATTCAGGATATCGATAGTACTAGCGAAGGTATTGCCGAACGCAAAAGTATTGATACTATCAAATTTATCCATACCCAAATTAGCTTAAAAGTATCGATAACGCAAATACAATCGATACTATCGATAAATGTATTTTCTAGATTATGATTTCTAACAGCATCGACTGCGATCAAAAAATAGCCAAGTCTCTTTTTTTTATATGTGATACGAGCAGGCGGATCAACTGTTGGTAAGCAATTGCCGCCGCTCATGGCTCTATAGTGGAAAACTATCAATACTATCCATAGTATTTATTTATTATTTTTGTTTGATTCTGTAAGAATTTACCATACTGTCGATAGTATAAGACGGTGAACTATCAATAGTATGGATAATATTGCTGCACTTCTAATTATATACGTTATACTATTTTGCAAATTGAAAAAAGTCCATTTTTTTACGTTTTCAATTGGGAGGCCAGATTGGCATTATCAATAATATTGCACTAATTTTCCTTTTCTATAGTATCGATACTATACTGATACGTGTCAATACTATCGATAGTATTGATAGCCAACACTATGTCGCACGCAGACTTTATATTGTTCGAGTTACTGGCGGGTGGAAATGGAATACCGTTTCCTTACTAAGTAGTAAAATGTCGCGACTTAGCTCAATGGAAACGTATTTGAGCTCATTTGGTTTAAATTTATTTGAGGAATTGTATGTCTCAGTCTTACGCCCCGATAGTCTAAAGGCTTAAGTACCAGGCCCCTCGTGGTCCCAGGGGCGAGCAAAAGTATGTTTCGAATTTTTCGACATAGCTCGAGTTTATGATCACCAATCCGCATTAGGCAAGCGTGGTAATTAAGTCTTATCCCATCATACTATGATGGACGCTTTTATTCTGCAGTGGGACAGTATATCTATAGGCTGATACTTTTATGTCTCAGCTATAGCTGATACTTTTTCTTTTGGTGAAAACTGATTGATCTTTAGCAATCAAACTATTAGAAAATAGGAAATTTTGTTGATCTTGGCTAGGTAGACGACCTTAATCTCTAATGCATTCAAGATCTGGGTGTTTGTTATTTATTTTTTATTCCTAGCAGTATTGGAACACCGAAATTTAAAAGTACGTAGGTATGCAGGATATTATTATAGTGCTCAGATGTGTGTGTAAACACAGATCCAATGTCTATTCCCTTACTTTCTTAATTCCATGGGACAAAACCGGTGTCCGGGACCCCCATAGCAGCAGTCGCTATAAAGTGCGACCTACCAACAACTGCGCTACTGAGGATATGCCTTTGAATGTATAAAGTCCCTTTTCATTGTTACTTTCTTAAAGATTAAAATACCAATTCACTACAAATTATAGACAAACTACCGAGCCAAGCAAGTCATCATTATCATCATGAATGTTAGACGTCTATCAATCAACGAGTTATTTATAAACTAGAAGCAATCCGCAGTCGCGATATATTCCAGACGAGCATCAGTCATTGGCCGCCTATATTTGTTGAAATGCAAACAGATTTTACGAACAAGGTAAGAAGATGAAAGCTTTTCATTAACATTAAAAAGATTAAACTTTTCAATAAAGAAATGTATTTTTTTTTGGATGGGAAAGTCAATGCACACCGAAATTAAATATACAAACTACCTATACCGACACTAAATGTTTTCATTTGCACACTTGTGTTACGGACTAGTAAACATAAAGTCAAAAATCATAGAATATACATAGAATATGGTTATCACTATGTATACCACTTTAACGGCAATCAGAAACACGGATTCCTAACATAGATCTACCACGAGCGAACTCCAAACGCTTGTGGTCAGGGTGACCATAAATTTTACGAAATGTAGACAGATACAGTAAACCGAGGCCATGTTCCAAAATTACCACGGGTACCAAGAATGAAAAAATACGGCTACAGTCATGTTTCAACTAGCACATAAATAATTAACTTTGCGAATGTCGAGTGGTTAGGCGTGTCGCACACACACTCAAGAGTCTGGGCGGAAGCGTTCAAGAGGCGCACCGCCTCTGACTTTTCTGTACAATCAAATATGTCAACGCATACTGCCAGAGTCGCGGCGCAGTCGAGGCGGCGGAGGTGCAGAGTCGAGTCGGCGACGCGGCGCGGGCGCACGGCACGCCGCCGCCGCCATTTTTTCATCCATTCCATCCATTTCCATATTGAATGGGTGTAAACGATGCGCTGCACCTCCGCCTCGACTCTTATATCACACCACCGCCTCGACTGTGCCTCGACTCCGCCTCGACTCTGGCAGTGTGCTACCCGCCTTAAAGAGACTGCTTAAAATAATATTGACCGGGGGGCAACGAGATATACTTTTCTAGGTTTTATTAATCATAGAGTTTTACACCATCTAGAATAGAAAAGGTTGGCAGCGCACTTGTGACTCCACTGGTGTTGCAGGTGTCCATGGGCGGCGGCAACTGCTTACCATCAAGTGATCCGCCTGCTCGTCTGCTACCTATCAAATAAGAAAAACATAGCTCGGGTTTCTGATCACCAATCCGCATCAGGCAAGCGTGATGATTCGGACCGGCAGCATGTCTCCAGGGTGTTATAAAAAGGGTCTCTACTAAATGCGCCATCAGGTATGGCAGCTTTAGTCTACAACTAACAAATTTAGTAAAATATTTTCTCCACTTTCAATGACCTACTTTGGTTAATGCTAAAGCCAGAGTCTGTCCCTAAACCCCCACATTCTTGGCCAACTCACTCACGGTCGCATAGTGCCAACAATTCGGAGCGACGTGCTCGAAATCTCCTCAAGAATGCGCTTGTATAGACATTTGTGGAGCCACGAGGGTTGTCAACTCGCTGGATTCTGAGGACGAACGTTCGAGAGGGTTGAACTAACGAAGTTGGGTTTACGGGTCGTGTAATGCCCTGACAAAGCCCTGTTGGTAGAGGTTTCGCCGAGCCGTGTCTCCGGGGTCCTGGATTCGATTCGAGCAAAATCCCGGGTTGAGCGAAAAGTGTGTTTAAGCAAAAGAAGTACCTTTAACTACAACTCTTCCACGCTTCGACATGAATTGACCGGCTCGATCGGATTGACACCACGACCTCACAGAAGACCAGCGTGAAGCAGCGCCTGCGCTGTTTCGTCGAATTTGTGAGGGTGCCTGAGGCTCAAGGGGGGCTAAAGGGGGGCACTTGTGACTCTACTGGTGTTGCAGGTGTTTATAGGCGACAGTAATCGCTTACCATCAGGTTAAGCGTTCGCATGTAACCACGGCTGCTGCAACGTAGCCGCAAAAGTTTAGCAGCGCACTTGTTGCATGTGTTCAAGGGCGGCGGCAATTGCTTAACATCAGGTGAACCGCCTGCTCGTCTGCTACCTATCATATAAAAAAAAAGGTATGACATAGCAAAAAATTCTGTTTTTTTTTCTCAGCCCTACATAACGAGTCCCCTTTTTGTAATGATACGGCGGAGCTCAGGTGCCCGTCCGATTGAGATCAAAAGAATCCGACGTCGCCCAAATGAAAGGATTCTTCAATGTTACCTCACGTTGTGTTTGGAATTATTTGGTTAAATTGTACCGATTTCAGGCAGAAAGGGTTGAATACTAGTATCAGCATATACTGTTCTACTGCAGGGAAGGCCTCCATCATAGAAATCAAGTCATCGCTACTATGATGTTGCTCGACTTGGCGGGGGCACTGCCGTGCTTCCAGATGACAAATGTAAGTAGCCCTAAAATGGAACAGTAAATTGAAATAAATATTACATTTCATATTTTTTGCGAAGCATCAAATCATGCTATAAATCCATACTAATATTATAAATGCGAAAGTAACTCTGTCTGTCTTTCACGCCAAAACTACTGAACGGATTTAAATGAAATTTGATATACAGATAATCTAGACCCTGAGAAAGGACATAGGCTACTTTTTATTGCGAAAAGGTGGTTGTAAGGGGTTGAAAGGGGGGTAAAAAGTTACTTTTCCACGCGGACGAAGTCGCGGGCGGCCGCTAGTATTTCATATTTTTTGCGAGGCATCAAATCATACTTCAAATTACCCATGTTTAAAACCAGAGAACAAATGCATGGACCCAAAGTCTGTGGAGTGAAATGAACCAAATAAAAAAAAAGTTTACCAAGTGATACAGATTAAAAACAACAATGCTTCTATTAATTAACGTAAGTGAGGTAAAAATAACCTGAATATAACACTAAAGATGGTCAATATAAGCTTAACTCGCCTATAAACAAACGTAAGTGCCAATTAAGACTCGTTAAACGAATGTCAAAATAGTTGGTCATTCCATCGCGAAAATATCTGCTTTTCCTCATCACTGAGTACAATCAATCATTGCTATACATCTGCATACATTCCTTTGCATTCACCCAGAAAACGGCTCAATCAATTATAGGCTTTATCCCCAATCTGCAATGGTTACAATTCGATTGTGATTGTTAATTTGACAGATATACAAATCAATTTTGATTGATCGCAAGCTCGGGGATATATTTAGCAGAACGCGTGGAGTACGAATGGTAAGTTTGGATTTGGATATAAATAAGTATTTTGCACTGAGAACGTTTGATGTTAACGTTGTAAATGTGTGTGCAAATAGATATTCTGGTATGGGTACATCGATTATGTATAGTAGCAGCATATAAAGGTACCTCTATATACTGTCCCACTGCAGGGCTAAGGCCTCCATCATAGAATTAAGTCATCGAAACAAAGGATGGGGTCTAATGATATTATATTTGAGGTATCAAATTTAGATGGGGCACCAGGATGACAGAAACAAATAGAAATCAGGCATAGGTCCAACAACTTAACGTGCTTTCCTAGACACGGGGCTACAAGACCACCAACTACTAGACTTCGGGCTAACACTGAGAAATTATGAACAACTCATGTTCAAATTTTTGCCCCATTTTTGATCCATAGATTGAAACCAAGCGCAGTCGTCGCTTTAAAGTATGACCTACTGCGCCACCGAGTTAGTTGAGTAAAATGACAATGTTACACTGAACAGCTATTAAAATCAACTCAACACGCGCTATTAAAATTTGGAGCAATAAAGCAAAATATCTCGGTCTAGTATCTCCCATTATAGTAAAAGGAAGCTATTTATCGCACATTAAGCTCCTAAAACGTTTTGTCGACTAAAATCAGCAGCTCCGAGTGCCAGGCGGTGTTGCCAGCTCAGCACTTTCGACGATAGATAAAGCACTATTTTCATAACTCTAATGCCCAACACATTTAAGCCGTTATTTTGGCAACATGGATCAAGATTTCATCTTCTTCTTCATTTTAGCATATAATTCCCGATTGCGTCCAAAACTGTCGCCTAGTTAACCAGTTAAGCTAGAGTAGACTTAGACTATTATTCAGAATTTGGGGGAACTAGTTATTACAATAAAGCGACTGCCATCTGACCTTCGCACCCCTTTAAGAGGGGAACTAGCCTTGCTGAATCATGGTTAGACGTTTCAGTAACTTTTCGGCACGTGCAGGTTTCCTCACATTGCTTTCCTTCCTCGCTGAGCTTGTGGTAGAAATAAAGAATATGAAGAATCCATTGATGCATGCTCAATTTGGAACCTCGACTCCCCCCGCGTAGAAGGCGCGTTCGTATCTACTGAGCTACTATCGCTGGCAAGTTGAGTACCATCTCGCTGAAAAGTTGAGTATCATCGCTGCTAAGTTGAGTACCATCGCTGCCAAGTTGAGTACCATCGTTGCCAAAAGAGTGCATTTTTTATATTGACGACAATCAAAATTGTCCCCCACTCTGCCTGATGGTATTAAGCGGCCGTGAGATCTAAATATGAGATTGACAAGCACAAAAGAACAGACAAAGTATCCTTTTTTTTAAAAGGCCGGCGACACACCTCTCAGTTCTGATGTTGCATATGTCCATGGGCGACGGTAATTACTTACCATCAGATGATCGATGATCATGACGTCGTCTGCTGCCAATAGGTAATATAAAAAAAACTTTTTTACTTATGTGATAGGTAGCAGACGAGCACGCGGATCACCTGATGGTAAGCAATTGCCGCCGCCCATGAACACATGCAACAAATGCATTGCTAACCTTTTTATCTTCTTCCCCCCGATGGGCCTCCGGTATCCTCACTCACTCGGGGAAACACAGCACAGGAGCTGCTTCACGCCGGTTTTCTGTGAGGCAGTGGTATCACTCCGGTCGAGCCGGCCCATTCATGCCGAAGCATGGCTCTCCCACAATTAATTAATGATATTATGATATCGTGTTGGCAACACTAGCAAAAGACCATAATGGCACCACTTGCTAGTATTTATAACGAAACTGTGACGTACTAGTACTCGCACATCAGCCCGTTTGTTATCTTTGG
This sequence comes from Cnaphalocrocis medinalis, assembly GCA_014851415.1. Classification (NCBI taxonomy): domain Eukaryota; kingdom Metazoa; phylum Arthropoda; class Insecta; order Lepidoptera; family Crambidae; genus Cnaphalocrocis; species Cnaphalocrocis medinalis. Next base: position 15,501,691 of record CM026277.1, on the reverse strand, counting down.
GAAGTGCAGGAGAGTGGTTTGCTCTACATGCCTGGGCACAATTTGGTTAACGTAGGTCTAATATAATGTACTTAGAGGATACAGATTCGGAAACTTAAAAACATTTTACTTAAATGTTCTAAAAAATGAAATTAAAAATTTCTTATACACGTAGCCTCATTATAGGTACACAAAGCATCTGATTATAAAAGCTTGTCGTTCGATTTAATTGTGTAAATAAACTTATGCTAATCTGTGACAAGCTGATAAGTACTTTGATATTCAAGGAAAGTTTTATTCTTTTTTTAAAGCATTTAAAAACGACTCTTATCTTACTGGCATACTCATCAGGTTGAATATCAACTGAGGAAATTTGTCAGGTTGTGGTAACCTGATGTGTGGCTGACTGTACCGTCGCTCGTCTGAAAGCACCTTTATGGATCTTTTTGTCACCACCACGTAATAACGTGTTCTATTCACGTTCTATGCATTCGACACTTGTCTTATGCACGCTGTAATGAGCTCTGCTGTTCAACGTTTTATGGAAGAAAATTGAGTGGAAACTCTTTAACCAATGTTAGGTACAGTATGTCGATTAAAAGGTAAATGTACTATAGGTCTGCCACGTAACTTACCTTTAAAACCAATATGTAAGAGAATCCGAATCTGTCAACTTTAATATTAGAGAAAGTATCGATTATTACATTCAGTGCGTCATTAATGCTTCCTTCAATTATTTGGAGAAAGTATTAATCTATACTATTTATAAAGAGATAACTTCAATTGTCCACGACAAGGCTTATAGGTAAACCGAAAACACGAAACACTAGCGTGATGAAATCGACGCCCAGCGCCATCTATTAGTTATTTTTTGAGCTACTATCCCGAAGCGAAGTGAGGGCGGGCCATCACTTTATAAAAAAAGTCTAGTTGTTAAATTGTGCGATAAAGAGTATCTATCAATATTTATCTTAAGTAAAAAAACGCTTGACACTTCAAAAGAAATTCCACAAAACTTTTATCCAGAATAAACTCACGGAAAGTCACACCCACATTAAATATGACAAGATTTGACATGAAAAATAATAACTTTGCATCAAATACTTACTAATGAAATGGCGACACAAATAATATTAGCTCGTAATTTTGACAGCTGCTGACAGAATATTCATTAAACATTTACCTGCGTAGACTACTAGAGATGTTAAACTAATGATTGCTATCGATACTTTTATAAACGAGTTACGATGTTGATAACACCAATGGATTGGAATGAGAAGGGTATTATTAACATGTAATTAATAAACATTTTCTTTATACATCCCTTTAACCATGGCTTCTACCAATTATTCTGAACAACATTTGTTTCACGACTTTTGGAAATGAGTCGAAATTTATTTTTTGACTCCTCATCTAAAATGACCAAGTCGTGACCGACCTTGTATGAAAAGTTGAAATGTTTAAGTATCTTGAAAAGTTTTAACGTTTTTGATGAACTAATCTTAATTGGAATTTACTAAAATAAAACCATGGTTCAAACTCTTTGCGATAAGAGGAATTATTGTTATTTTTAAAATAAAAAAAAACGTCGTGTATTGGTTGGTACCCTATAGATGCAATAAATTACTGAGTATTGGTGTCAGATCTCAAGTGACAGCCTTCTAAAAAAATACTACTAAGAAACGTATGTTCAAGCAAATTTCAACCTACTTATACTAAATGACAGTAGAAAATTACACTTACGTATGTCATAATTCAGGTTTATTATTGTACATATCGTAACAATTCGTTACAAACAATCTAATAAAAACATCGATAGGTGATGAGCTGCTAATACTCGTATGGACATCACTATCTACTCCAAATCGGAATTCGCAACTATTTATTTCATTCACCTGTTCGGCCTGTCGTATGCCCGTGGCGTTTGATATTTCCCGCATCAGATGATAGGTATCGAAATAAATACATTCCAAACACGCAAATCATGTAATCATAGAGTAGAATGGTACAGAGAAGACGCGTATTCATATAGTTTCAGTATAATCGTAACATTTTAATGAGAATTGTCATCATTATCATAACAACTATTAGACTCCACAGCTGGACATAGGCGTCCCCCAATGTTCTCAACACAGATCGGTCCTGCTGTGCCACCTTAACCCTTAACCAGGCAACTAGACATATTTTTTTTCATTGGTTTTCAACCTTATCATAACTGCATAAAGTTCAAAATCTAGACCCTAAGAAAGAACATAGGCTACCTTTTTATTGCGAAAAGGGGGTTGTAAAGGGTTCAAAGGGGGGTTAAAATTTACTTTTCCACGCAGACGAAGTCGCGGGCGGCCGCTAGTTATTATTAAAAAATATTATTCTAAGTGTGCCACCTACATCTGAGGCAGTTCCGCGACACTAGATGCCGTCTACTATGCATTTCTCTTACTCGTACAGTCGAGGTCAAAAATATGTTTACACTTTAGGACCTTGTCACAATACATATGTATAAGAAAACGACTTCCACTTTCTTATAAATATGTATTGTGACAAGGTCCTAAAGTGTAAACATATTTTTTACCTCGACTGTACTTTTGGGTCTAATAGTACAAGCTAATATGAGGAACGAGAATACATTGGTTTTTTTTCTTGTTTGTTAGGACAAAGTAACATCTATAGGGTATAAATACTTAATTGTTTTTTTTTTAATCACCGCCCTCTTTACACAGCTGCGGGATCAGACAGGTCGCTCATGTGTTCCCAACCTTTTAAAAAGAAGGCTGATTTTCTTGAAGCTTCTTAAGTTGCTGCCGTCTCAATTGCTGCACAAAATTGAGTTTTGTAGTCGCGGGTTTTTGTTGAATTTTGTCGTCAGGCCAGTAGTAACATATACTAGTAAGTTGTGTTGACATACCATGACTATTGGTGGCTCTATTTTATCACGGTAAATCGTATAAATCCTGCGCAGCTTGCTAACGTTACATGAAAACATATTTATTGTCTACAATAGCTATAAAAAACAAAATTTATCTATACAAAATTCCAAAGGTTTTACATACAAATTTTGTAGAATAAATTTTACGGGGGTGACCATTTAACCGAACTTTTTTACTCCGGTATCACTTTTCTTTTTTTTATATACTAGAGGCGACAAACGAGCAAGCGGGTCACCTGCTGGTAAGTAATCACCGCTGCCCATGAACGTTGCCGGCCTTCATGTCATGTCACTTCGGTCATTCATGCCGAAGCGAGGCTCAAGAATCAATACCTAGCGCATCTATTAATATAAGTTTATGGCGTGGAAGAGCCACGCTTCGGCATGAATGGGGCGGCTAGATCGGTGTGATACCACGGCGTCACAGAAGACCGGTGCGTTGCGGCTCGTTGGTAGCGCATTTGTGGCTCTTATAGTTTTGCAGGTGTCTATGGGCGGCAGCCTTGGGAGCTATCGCTCCCAAGGCTATTACACGGTTCATGACGACCGTGGGCCTAGGAGACGATCTCTAAAAGGGAGCGGAGGACACAAAAGATCTTATTGGTCGCAGTGTCCACTCGGTAAGAATGCTTCCGGACTTACAAATAATAAATGGGCGGCAGCAATCGCTTACCATCAAGTCTGTCACCTAAAAAAAAGTAGTGAGTAACTGACCTAAATCAGGTATAGGAACCTAGTGAGGGCGGGGCACCAGTTAATTATATTTTTAAGTTAACTCCCTCTGTTATTCTATGAAGTGGCGCTGTTCGGTTCGTGAAATCTAACTTTACGGTCGAGAATTACGGCCGTTTCAGCGGCAACGGGGCTATTGGCTTCGTGGTTACGACTTCTAACTAGCGCTTTCATAGGCTTGATTGTTGTACAAAAATAAAACAGTTATCCGTTCTCGTAATAAGTTTATTAAGCATTCTGCAGAACTTCAGGTATGCATAATTTAATAATAAAACTTAAGTTTAGCAATAAATATAATATATTTTTATCAATCACTAGTGGCCCGCCCTAACTTCATCACGGGAGTTAACCTAGAATGATACCAATAGATGGCGCTGGGAGTCAATTACATCGTGCATGCTTTTTGCCTTTTCGATTTTCTTAACATCTGACGTTGGCTATTAGATAAAATCTATTAAATTAGTATAGATATTATGTACACTTACTATATTAATCAGTAACTACATATATGTACGAATACATTAAAGTCATGAGCTCTTTTAAATGTACTCGAAATAAATTAAATTTTCATTACAAGAAGAGCAGGAGAGATATGTGTCAAATGTTTTTATGTAAAGTTTTTTTATGTGATAGGTGGTAAACGGGCTCAACGGGCTGACGGATCACCTAATGGCAAGCGATTGCCGCCACTCATAGACACCCGCAACACCAGTGGAGTCACAATTGCACTTTTTGCCCCCCAACTTGGCCTCCAATACCCTCAATCATTCAGCGAAACTGCGCAGACGCTGCTTCACGCCGATTTTCTGGGAGGCCGTGGTCACTCCGGTCGAGCCGGCCCATTCATTCTAGCCGGCCCATTTATCCCGAAGCGTAGCCCATTCACCGTCAGGAGTCATCAAATGCTTTTAACTAAAGCTGAATCGTGTTAAAGATCTAAAGCGAATAAAATGTGGTTGGAACTTTCCGATGTCAATAGTTGCAAGTTCGAGGACTTAAGTTTTGTTCTAGACTAAGCTGCACTTGGTCCGAAGTTGGATGGGGTGAAGATAATGCTCTTACCTGAAACAAGATAATATTCGTGTTACAGATTTGACTTAGGTAACTTCAAGAGAAGAGTACACATTCACCTCTCTATAAGGCCGGCAAATATTATCTTCATCATCATTTCAGCCAACAGACGTCCACTGCTAGACATAAGCCACCCCTAATATTCTCCACACAGATCGGTCCTGTGCCGACCGCATCCAAAGAATTCCCCTGATCTTCACTAAGTCGTCGGTCGGATAATGTGTAAGTAAACTACCTATAATATAACAACACATTTAAACTATTACGATGCCCGTCGTAACGCGGTCAAAACGTCGAGTACTAATACTATAGTGTTCTTATCTTTAAATATCATAATATTATGATTGACCCATTTATATAAACTAGGTACTCCTATTTATATAATGTAACATGAAACGTTAAAATATTTTATTTTAACGATGTGGCATAAAAATTATACGGTGAAATCTACAATTAGATCGACGTCAATTCAAATGGACCAAATTAATGGGAACCAACACGATCTATTATTAAGAAACAGACTAGCGTAGCGCCTACAAATTACCATTGATTTACATCTGGCATGGGCCCTTTCGACCCCCACTAAGAACTTCGTAACTGACTCGAGTCTTATCACAGACGAACGTGAGTTATGACAGTTGGATGATAAATCATTCGTTTCAATATGCGTTGTGAAGTTGTGGCTTAAAGTTGACAACTTTGACAACGTCACGCGTTGTCTGACGGTCATCAGACTGGGACAAACTTTTTAATGAATTGTAGCGTATACGTATTGTCAGAAAAGACAGTAACGTGAGTGTCCGTCCAAAAAATAAAACATTCATGAAGAGGGTCCGGAAGATACGGTAAAGTATACGAATATGTCGAAAATCTTTTACCAACTCTCTTAATAAATAATTTCAACACAATTGTTTTGCGGTTATCCGACAAAAGCCTAAAGTGACCGACATAGTGTATCGAGTCAGCATGCTCAAGTGGCAATGGGCTGGCCATATCTGTCGAGGAACTGACAACCGTTGGGGTAGAAAAGTTTTGAGTGGAGACCGCGACTCGGAAAGCGAAGTGTAGGACGGCCTCCGGCTAGATGGAGTGACGATCTGCGAAAAGCCGTTGGTATAGACTGGATGCGTCTCAGACAGGGTGAAATGGCGAACATTGGGGGAGGTCCATATCCAGCAGTGGACTGAGACAGGCTGATTATGATGATTTGTTTGTTGGAGTTTCATATCAATGGAATAAATTCGACAGATAGGAAGCAGACTTGGGCTGGTTAGTTATTTACTACTACATAATATAAAATAAAATATTTCCAAAAAGTTTGCACAAAAATGTTTACATTTCATACGAGATAAGCGAACAGAATGGCCGGGTTAGTATATTTTCAAACTAAACTAAAATAATTTATTGATTTTCGGAAAATAAATATTTCGAATAAAAGTTGTTTGAAATCGGGCATAATAAATTGTATGAAAGCATTTTTGTAAGAGGTTAGGATTTTTATATGAACCTCACTTACTGAGTTGCCTTTGTGTACGCAGTTTTTTTAAAAAGAACTTTTCATTAACAGGTATAGTTCAAATCGCCGGTCAATCTCAACACAACATACATATACGAGTATATCGTCTGTGATAGGTATTACTTTCTTTATTCGCATGACACAGGACGAATTAATACAGCCAAGAGCAAGATTCCAGTCGAAACAAAAAGGTTGGCAGCGCACTTGTGACTCCACTGGTGTTGCAGGTGTCCATGGGCGGCGGCAATTGCTTACCATCAGGTGATCCGTCTGCTCGTCTGCTACCTATCACATAAAAAAGGTGCTTGAAAACCTATGTAAGTGTAACGTGTTTACGTATAAAAACACACGAGGAAGTACTCGAAATCCTTACATTACAATCAGCTCTCATAATATTTATGAAACAAAGATTGTGTCAATAGAATTCTAGTCACTAAAACTAATTCTAACTGAGATCATAAATAAGGGGCTAGGGTAAATATTTGCAATTCGCGGTAAACTAGCCGACCGCCATTTTGATTTATGCTAAGTACCGCCACTACCGGCGAGCGCGCGCGCATCGTTAGTTAGGGTTGGCAATTTTGTTGTTGAAATAAAAAATGTTTCTTTTTACTGAAAAACATATAGCAGATTTCAAGTTAAATAAATTTATTGGCCTTTTTCTAAAGGAAAACCAAAGAGCCTTAAACGTAAAAAACATTAAATGTACCGTTTGGATTTCATGTCTTGTGGATTTCAAGTCCGCTTGTATTTGAAACCAGAGATATAAAAGAGAGCAGATTAATTTTAAAATTTCGAATAAAACAAACATTTATAGCAAGATACCACAATAAAATTTATCGATAAGCTGCCTAGTTGATGATAATTGCTTACCATCAGGTGATCTGTCGGCTCGTCTGCCACCTATGTCATTAAAAAGCTAATTTTGTTGCTCCCTACTCGTATGTTGCAAATAAAGTTATCTTATTATAATGGCTTTAATGGAAATAAACAGTTCAATTAACACAGATTTATATTTTCTGCCTTGATTACAAAATAAGATGCCCAGGTATTATCATTAGGTATATTGTGATTTTGTTAAAAGTACACAGTTGCTGGAACTCTGCTGAGTACTCGATGTCTGACGGACATCGAGTACTCATATTTTGGATATGTGGGTGTAGTGCAATATTGATGTTATTCGTATTTTAATTTAAACATTTTAATTTACTAATTTAAAACTAATAAGACATTGTCACTCGATCGGTCGTGGATGCAGCCCTATACGTTGTTGGTCCGACAAGATCCACACTACACTCAACTCCACGGTACATAGCGCCCTCCACACTGCCAGCAACAAGCTAACTTACTGTACTATGATTTGTTATGATGATTTACCTATGAAATGTAGGTAGATAGATAGATAGATATATATTCTTTATTGCACAGAAATAGAATACATGACTAAAACAACAGCTATAGTCAGTACAATAAGGCGGTCTTGTCGCTTGTAGCGATTTCTTCCAGACAAACTTTAGGTAGAGGAGGTAGGTAATTCTTAGGATTTGCCGCCCATGGACACCTAAAACATCAAGGGAGTCATAAGTGGTCAACAGCCTTTTAAAAAGGAACACGAACTTTTCTTTGAGCGTCGCATTCATCAGATACTAGCTTTTGCCCGCGGTTTCACTCGCGCCCCCCACTTCCCTGAAATGGGGGGTTAAATGTGCCAAAAAGTAGCCTATGTTACTCTCCATCCCTTCAACTATCTCCACTTAAATCACGTCTATTCGTCGGTCCGTTTTGCCGTGAAAGAAAGACAAACATACAGACAGACAGACACACTTTCCCATTTATAATATTAGTATGGATACCGCATGAAATAATTTATTCAAGAGTTTCATGCGAGTGAGAACCTCACAAATGAGAACTACCGGCTAATTAAAGATTTTGGCTGTCTAAATTATGGAGATATAAATATTGTTTATTGTGTTCAATAAATAATTATATTTATAACTTTTACTGCCAACCCTTGCACATTCCCAGGCCGGCCATATGCGCCACATGTGCTTGCGACGTAATAATTCTAGACTCCCAGACTCACTTTGATATACTACAGTGACGAATTATGAGCTAACTGACTAAATAATTACACTCAGACATATGCTAATGAATGGGCCGCAGGTATGTTTCGTTTGATTTACTTTTAAGAATACCAACTTTTGTTTTGATATAATTTGCTTGTTGATTCTACAGATTCTCACGGATCTTAGGAAGGGAATCAATGTGGTACAGTTGGTAGTAAGTCCACTTTGAATGGGAAGCCTGCGCCTTAGATTCTAAACTCGATTCTCGGGTCAGGGAGGCCTAAAACTTAGGCGGTGTTGGTAGATAAATGACGCGATGTTTATAAAATATATCCCTTCACAAATAGTACAGATTGACTAAAGTTCAAAACACAATCTTGACATCGCCGCGGCATCTTTAGTTGAGCTTACAGAATAACAGATTTGTTATTTTCTTGAATAAATAAATTTTAAAACCCTTGACGAACCAAACTGCCATATTCACAAAGGGAACGTTAGCCGCAAAAGGGACAGTAACTCAACCCTTCCGCACTCGCGGAGGTCTTAAGAGCCCTACAGAGTGTTGTTTTAAAACTATCGCCCTTTGTTTTCCGACTAATAGTCTATTCTTCAAGAGAATAATGGGGGAATTCTTTCGTTACACCTTTCGCCATGAGTGTCTGAGAAACGTGTGGCAAAGTGCTAGGGATTGACAGAAACAGTAATGGATTGGAGAGGAACAATAGTATAAGTGCGGTTCCATCTTTGTTCGCGGTGGCAAATAAAAATAAAGGAGATATGAAAATTATTCAACGACACTCCATTGATTCTGGTTTAAGTACCGGGCGGATGACGTTTATAAGATTATAAGCAAATATAAACTTTTTTATGTGATATGTGGCAGACGAGCAGACGGATCACCTGATGGTAAGCGATTGTCATCGCCCATAGACACAACACCAGTAGAGTCACAAGTACGCTGCCAACCTTTTACTCCCTTTCCCCACTTTGGTTTCCAGTACCCTCACTCACTCGACGAAACACAGCCAATATTTGTTTACTATAAAAACCGGTAATAGCATCAAGATAATATGAAAGTACTTGCTACAAGATGGGATGACGACATTCGAAGGCTGGCTGGAGTGAGCTGGATGAGAGTGGCCGAAAATCAGGAGCGGTGGCGTGTATTGAGGGAGATCTATGTCCACCAGTGGACGAGCGTGGGTTGCTGATGAATGAATGAATATGAAAGTTCTTAAGAGGCTGTGGTTGTGTAGAAATACGCACACCAAAACGTTTAGGAATAATTCAACTTTTTTGACACAAACATCGATATCTACAATACCAACAAGTACTTAATAGGTATGTTGTAAACTTTTCTTTCCCTCCCTTGAGGCTGTACCCTCACTTGGGAAAACACAGCAAAACTCTGCTTTACGCTGGTTTTCTCTGAGGTCGTGGTATCACTCCGGTAGGGTCGGCAAACCCAGCGTGGGTGTACAATTGTACATTAGTGTTGTATTATCAATAAAGAAACTATCGATAGTGGAGTTTGAAAACTATTCAGAATATCGATTATATTCGATACTTCGATAGTATTACCGAGTGCAATAGTATCTGTCGATACTATATGGATAGTATATAAAGTATCGACTTTAATGTACATATTGTGAATCCTACTGCAGGGCAAAATAAATCAAGTTATCACTACTATGATGGGATAAGGCTTAATCACCACGCTTGCCTAATGCGGATTGGTGATCACAAACCCGAGCTATGTTCGACAAATTCGGAACATACTTTTGCTCGACCCGGGAATCGTACCTACCCGGGACCCCAAGATCACGGGCCGATACCTATTTAAACCACTAGCCTAAACTATTGGTAGAATGTCAATGGTACCAATTTTTATGTAGATTCTATTGATTTTTCTTTTAATATCGATAGTGAACTATTGATAGCCAACACTAGTGTTCGTGAAACCTACGTTACCTAACGTAATATAACTCGTACATACTCTAACTTTACAAGCCGAACTTCACGAACCTTGCTCAAAATGTGCGGTTTGGCAGTTGTCTGTCAGTCTATTCAAGAGCTCATGGCTGAACGAAGGCCAAAAAGGAATGTACCTAAGTACAACAAAGATAGCCTATTATTACGGATCTCAATTTATCGAATAAGAAAGAAAAGAAAGAAAATACATTTATTAATTTGGACACCACAACACATATTACATGCTACAGACAACTGACACAACACAAGAAAATAAAAAAAAAACTAGTAAAAATAAATCAAAACCAAAAAAGAAATAACAACAAAAAAATAAACTGTCCCTCCCCATTGTCCAGCAGTGCCGTGTATTTATATTATGTTGTGTTGTGTTGAGGCATCCAGTATAAATGGCCCTCACTCAGCTTATGTCACGACCATGGGCCGTAACGCTGGTTTTCAGTGGGACCAGCTGAGTACCACGGACGACTGCAAATGTGTAGTGAAATCTTGCAATAATTGCAATCTTGCTATAAACTTTAGAATTTTACAGTGCAATTTGGGATGACATGACTATAACGTCGGTATCCATACTTACTTACTTACTTTACTTACTAATATTATAAATGCGAAAGTAACTCTGTCTGTCTGTCTGTCTGTCTGTCTGTCTGTCTGTCTGTCTGTCTGTCTGTCTGTTACTCTTTCACGCCAAAACTACTCAACGGATTTAAATGAAATTTGGTATACAGATAATCTAGACCCTAAGAAAGAACATAGGCTACTTTTTATTGCGAAAAGGGGGTTGTAAGGGGTTGAAAGGGGGGTAAAAAGTTACTTTTCCACGCGGACGAAGTCGCGGGCGGCCGCTAGTACAAAATAAATGTTGGAATAGCAAATAAAATCAGCCGTCACACCGATCTTACGTTATGTGCCCTAAAATTTATCCCCAACATTTAAACGAATCACCTCACAGCTCTAAATGCTAATATCCAACATAAAGATCTTAGACAGTAACTGTAAATCGTTTTTATTGAACTGTACATATGGTCTCGTAAACAGACTCATTTAATTCTGAACTTTATCTCGTTGACAGAAGGTATTAAGGATCGACGGCTGGACCAGCCTCCTTTTATATTGTCTTTTATTTTGATACATTGTTTTGTTATGTTGTTTATGCTTGTTTGCTAGTAAACGTGTCCAAACCTTTTGTTGAGCCCAGGCTCATAGTTAATATTAAATAAAAAATAAAACAAAAATCTATCGAAAACATTAAAAGCATAGACAATGTAAAAGGATGATGGTCTAGTAGTCGATTTTCATTCTGATAAAGGTAAATCACAAATATTATAATTATATTAGGACACGGTCACAACATCTCATACATTGCCCTGACCCTGTAGTAAGTAGCTTATGCACTTGTGTTACAGATATCAGACAACAGAGGATCAGACACTGAACAAACACAAGTGTTCATCACACGAATGTTTGTCCAGGGTGGGTCACAAAACTGTGAGTGAGTAGGTACTCTCAGTATCGGAGGCCTAAAAGTTGAGGAGGGTTAAAATTTGTGACTGGTGTTGCAGGTGTCTATTGGCGGCAGCAATCACAAACCATCAGGCAATCCGTCTGATCGTAAGTAGATTTAAAAAGTTCAGAAGACTCATGTCTTATCTACTGAGTTATACTATAGCTCTAAGCTACACTCCGTATATTTATTTTATTCCAGCGCCCTCCGTCTTTCGAGTGATTCATTCATGAATACCGACAGCTATTTATAGCAAGACGTATGCTTAAATAATGCCCTCAGACCTTAAGGGTTTTGGGAAATGTCAACGATCCGTATAGGATCTCTTTGTTGTGTTTGAACACCTTTGTGTTGGGGAATTTGTTGGTTTTTCTGTTTCAGTCACTGCCTATACTATTTATAGAGATATAAATTCTACAGACATCGAAAAATCTTATATAGAAACTGAAAAATCGAGACACTAGCGGGATGCAAATGGACGTTCAGCGCCATCTATTGATCTCCCTGATTCACTCCCAACATCAGGTATGATCGAGGTTGAATGCTTGTCTGTCGTACAATAAAATAAAATAAACTGCAGTAGAACGACTTAATATCGCTCACACTTTGTAACTTAACTGCTAGGAATTCTGTAACCGTTGTTCATTTGCGTCACTGTTTAATATCCACAACCACAGTAAAATACTTTACAGTGCGTCAGTGTTATGTAACAATCATCTGACTTAAACCATCAAACCAATGTTATAAAACAAATTGGCAAAAATAATTCAGGCCAGGTTGACCCACAGAAACCCGTTTGAGCACGCCGCAAGGGTGTAATGAATTCACACATATTATTACCTAATACACTGGACTGTAGAAAATCTTAGGTCGCAGACATAGTCCAAAGAATTGCGTGGCTGAAATGGCAATGGCCAGGGCACATTGCGAGGAGAACAGAAGGCCGTTGGGGCGGAAAGGTCCTTGAGTGAACGCCGCGTACTAGAAGTCCCGCCTGCAACACCAGTGGAGTCAGAAATGCGTTGACAACCTTTAACCCTCTTTCCTCCCATGGCCACGCTAGTCATCTGTGAGGCCATGGTATCACTCCGATCGAGCTGGACTATTCATGCCTCTCTCTCGGTAAAACCTGAAATATCAGCTTGTCGGATATTATAAGTTACGTAATTAGGTAACCTGTTTGTTAACTGGCCATTCTTACACTGTGTCTGTTGTCCAGGGAATAACATAATGCATTGTCGCAGTCGAATTCGCATACCACCGTAAACTGGACATTGTTAGTGCCCTAGAAAGTGCGCCGTTGAGTGTCTCTATGAGTTATGAGTTAGTGATGTGACTGGAGCCAGATGACTGACAGATTATGAAGATATCGATATGAATATCGGCATGGGTATTTTATGATTTAGGGACTAATGTAAACGTAGGAAAACGTAGAGCGTCACTAGAGTGACCATCTGCGAAAAACCGTCGGTACAAACTGAATGAAATGTTTTTAAACTTTCGCGTTGCATTATACAACGCGAGGATATTTAAATATAAGTACATTATAGCACTTACTGCTTGACGTTTCGACTGTCGTAACGCAGTCAAAACAGTTAGGTAGTACCGCGTTTAGTCCCGTTTATATAAAGTATTTGTACAAACTGGATGATATGAGGAAAAGTGGCGGAACATATTACACTCCGAAATTAGGGGAGACTGGGAGAGTCTTAGTAACTTGTCCGGTTAATCTGCCCTAGTAATTAGTGTGTTACAAATGGGGTAAAACGAGCAATCGAGTCACCTGATAGTAAGTGTAATTATCTCTAACTTGTTATTACGTACTACTTCTACGCAGCGCGGTGTTGCTCATGTACGGACAGCCGCACATCAGGTTACTACAATCTGTCAAATTTCCTCAGTTGATATTGACCCACGTTTGACATAAAGGTGAGGTTCGATTGAAGAAATTTGACAGATTGTAGTAACCTGATGTGCGGCTGTCTGTACACTAGAAGCAGTTAAGACGTATTTCCGGCATTTTAGGAGGAACTTTTTTTTAAACTAGAGTGAACAGATAAGTTTACTTAATCGTAGGGTTCACTGTAAAACCAAGAGCAAGCCGCAATAATGAAAAAAAATTGTACTCATACATTAAAGTATCGATTCTACCGATTCCATTATGTAACAGTCATCACATCACTATTGTGTTTACTTTATATTTTATATCTGCCATAACACATTGTGTTTTAAGCTGTAATGATTGAGTTGCGTTTGATGTCGGTCCACTGGCCTTGGTTTGGCCATTAAAGTACGCATTTGAACGTTTGTATGCACTTGTAACGATCAGTTAAATTCAACAATGTTTACAAGAAAATTGCAGTATAGTTAGAGAAAACTTACGTAACATTTAGGATGTAGATTTTAAGAATAATGAAGTATTTATTGACCAAGCCACTAATTTACCACGCTGACAATTGTCACATTGTGACATAAAATGTAGAGTTAGTACTACTTTTAGTTAGTGCATGCAACAGCTATTTTGAACTAAATAAAAATAAATAAATCGCTTGACAATTGGCACTCTACATGTATTACTGACAATTGTCAGCGAGGTGAAATAAGGGCCTGGATAAACAGATGGAGTGGAAGCATTTGCGCAAAATGGCTGACAATAGCTGGACCAGACTGGAGTAGCTAAGATCGATCGGAGTTGGAAACAATTGGAGAGATCTATGATTGCAACAGGATGATGGAAGCTGGGAGCAGCTCATCACAGCTCTAAGTTGCAACATATGCTATAAAACAGCTTCATACGATTTTTCTTTGCAGGACTGAACCACAAATAAAAAGATCTGTAAATTAACAAATGTCACTCTCAAAGTCCGATCGATTAACGAATTGAAATGGCAGTAGATAGGGCACTCGTAGCACAAAATAATTACACACAGAAAGTAGGCTGCCCACTAAGAGCTAAAAACGTGTCATGTGCTCACGCATGCGCACTAACGGCCACACTTTTCGACCACATTAATCCTAGCCTATGACATAAGATTGTCGAACTGTCGAGGTCTGTGGTAGAGGCCGCGCGCTTATGTACTCATGCCGGGCAACAACCCTAGCATATGTCAACGAACTCTTCTAAATTCAAAATCAGGCTGAGTCTACCTTCTGTGTGTAATTATTTTGTGCTCGTAGCTCGTAGAACTAACAGCCGATGTAGCAGTAGGGTTCCAAAATGGAACATAGGAGTTCCATCTAGAAGGTTTAGAGACACATAAATGCTAAATGTGTACTTAAGAAAAAAAAAAACAGAGTTTCATTGGTATCTTAAAAAGCATTGTTATTCTTTCACAAGCAATTTGTTTGGATACTGGCTGAAGTAACTGCGCGCGTTTCTTTAACCTCCCACCCACGCAAACACAACAAAATAAGCATAAACCCCCCACTATTTGTTCCTGAAAATAACAACGGTTGTATAACGTTAACCGTTATTGCCGTTATAACGACTTCAATCTAGAACGGTTCAGACGTGTTTTATATACCAAACAAACGTCTACCTTCTTGAGGCAATGTGAGCAGAGACCAGCGGTGGTGGAGCTCTGGGGGTGCACGATTAGGGGTGTCAACAGGTTTCAGTTCATTGATGACAACTATAACACAATTCATATAATTTCAATAAACGGGAGTCCATTGGATGCGGGTGGCACAGGACCGATCTGTGTGGAAAACTTTGGCTGAAATGATGATGATGATGATAACACAATTTTGTTGCACGATATAAACGATTTTGGACGGCCTCGATGGCGCAGTGGCTAAGGTGTTCGCCCGAAGCGTGAAGGGCCCCGGTTTCGATTCCCGGTCACGTCAATTTTGGAAACTACATTTTCTAAATTTTCTTGGGTCTGGGTGTTTTGGGTTGACGCTTCCAGTTAATTATCGTTATCTGGTACTCATAGTACACGGGTTGCTCTAGTTTTTAGTTTTTTAGATACAATATTATTAAGTACCATCATGCGGATTTATCTGCTCGTCTACACTCTATCGAATAAAAAAGGTAGCTTATGGCCTTCTTTGTTTTTTAAGGAGACAGAGGTAAGAGGTAAGAAGTGGAGACAAATTACCTGATAAGTAAGCCATTACCCATGGACATCTCCAACACAGTTCACAAGTGTGTTTCCGGATTTTAAAAAAATTAAAAAGAAGAAAGAAAATTCATCAAAAAATTTGGTACATTTCTAGAAGGTTCTAACACGATTTGAACGCAGCCAACCCTAACCGAAAGTCGCTTGCCGTCAACATTTCCCGGGCGTTAAGCAGGGATGTAGAGGTCACCTGAAACTGGTAATTGTACTATTTTGTATAAGGTAATGAACTAATTTGTCTTGCCCTAATGGACTCAAATCTGGCCGCCGTTGCCAAATGGCGTCCGCGCCATAATGGAGATTATATTAAGCGTAAACATAGTGGGAATTTTAACAGTGGCTCGAGTTTGGTACAACCCTAATAGTTACTGCCAGCTGTTGAACCTTATGTCTTGTGGGATAAGAATCAAAGTGAGCATTTTAGTGTGTGGTAAACTGTACTTTTAATAATGAACAGTAAAGATTGAGGTAGTTTTCGTCTCCGCGGTGTTTTTTTTTTACATTTTAGCGAGCAAACGAGCAGACGGCTTACTTGATGGTAAGTGATCACCACCGCCCATGGACATCTGCAACACCTGAGGCATTACAAGTCTGTTTGTCTAGTAGTTAAAGTCATAATCATCAGCCTGTTGCAGTCCACTGCTGGACGTAGGCCTCTCCAAGTGCTCGCCACTTTGATCGATCTTCGGCTACTCTCTTCTGGTTTAAGTACCGGGCCGTGATCTCGGGGACCCGGGTTCGATTCCCAGGTTGAGCAAAAAGTATGTTTCGAATTTTTCGAACATAGCTCGGGATATCACCAATCTACATTAGGCAAGCATGGTGATTAAGCCTCATCCCATCTAAAGATCACTTCATTTTTATGATAGAGGCCTTTGCCCTGCAGTGGGACAGTATATAGGCTGATGCCACATGATAGCACTTACTGCTTGTACCAAGTGCCTATTTGTTCAATGCAACGCGAAATTTTACAATCATAACTACGAACACTTACATTGCGACAAACACTTGGCCGGTTTTGTCGTTCAACTTAGGAGGTTTTGTCTGTATTTATGCAAAGTTTACCGATACTTTCAATTGTTTGTTTATTTGATGCGAAAGCTTCGCCTCAAATTTTTAGCAAAAACAATTTTTGAACTGTCTCTTTTTTCTATTTCTTTTCTGAATTCTTTTTTTCCGGCACTTTAACATTCAGAGTATATTTTTTATTCCAGTTTTATATGGACGCTTTTTTTTATGATATAGGTAGCAGACGAGCAGGCGGATCACCTAATGGTAAGCAATTGCCGCCGCTCATGGACACTTGCAACACCAGTGGAGTAACAAGTGCGCTGCCACCTTTTATCCCCTTCCCCCATCGATTTCACAGATGTACTTACATGGGCCGCTGGGATGAATAATTATAAGGTTAACCGTTTACTCATTGGTCACTTCTAACGTAAAAGAACACAAGTGCTAAAATTAAGAATATTTGTCTAAGTAGGAATTCGTGCCCTAATGAGACTTTCAAAGGCACTTCACAGTTAAAAATATAGTTAGCAAAATTCAACTTTTAACAACACTAACAGCTTCCCAAAGCAAACTTCACTAACTCATTTAAACCGCACACTTAAAAAGTCATGAATAAAAAAAACAACGCAACTGTACTTAACACAATATTCAGCTTTCCCCTCCGAGAGGCTCTGCTTGTCTTCAGTGTTGCTATTATACTAAAAAACGCAAAAATGTTTCAATATAAACTACGAGTAACTAGTGACCCGCTCTTATTTGGTTTCGGAACAGTAGTTCCACTGTCTACCAATAGATGGCTCTGGGCGTCGATTACATCGCACTAGTGTTTTGCCTTTTTGTTTTGAACTAAGTTTTGTAAATGTCTATAGAATTTATTTATTTACTAGTAGCCCGCCCTCACTTCGCTTCGGAACAGTGTTTGGTGTGTTTTCGGTTTTCATATAAGTCTTTATATTTATAGTTATCCCCTACTAATATTATAAATGCGAAAGTAACTCTTGTCTGTCTGCTGTCGTCTGTCTGTCTGTCCTGTTCCTCTTTCACGCAAAAACTACTTAACGGATTAAATGAAATTTGGTACACAGATAATCTCGACCCTGAGAAAGAACCTAGGCTACTTTTTATTGCGAAAAGGGGGGTTGTAAGGGGTTGAAAAGGGGGGGTAAAAAGATACTTTTCCACGCGGACGAAGTCGCGGGCGGCCCGCTAGTCTCTTTATAAAAAGTATTGATGATATTGAATTATGATGATGATAGATAGTATAGAAGTATAGATAGAAAGATATGTCTACTGGTCAATATTTTGAATCAAATTAATCGAAGTTTTGAGTTTCTATGAAGGTAAAGGAATGAGATCTTTTACAATCCGCACTAGGCAAGCGTGGTGTTTGAGCCTAATCCCAGCATAGTAGCAATGACTTCAATTCTATGATGAAGATCTTTGCCCTGCAGTGGGGACAACATAGGTATGTTGTTTTGTGCACCAGTACTGTTTCTTATATTTGAGGCGTCACTCAAGGTCCAGCCTGAAAACCAGCGCAGCAGCACTGCTCGCAGCGGCTGCAGCATCATGCTGAGGCTGAACCTTGTTGGCCGCAACTACTACTTACATTTCTTTATATTATCTCTTTATCTATGTGTAAATGTGTTGTGGTCAATAAATGTTTTTTTACTCTTACTCTTATATAGGGCAATACTTTACTTTTTTGAACACTAAATTGGCAACACTTTCCGCTCCTGAGGTTACGAGGCCGGTTGCGCCCTCCCAGCCGGGATTTTCCCATTTCACTCTTTTGCTCGCAAACAAAACATTTTCTTTTCCTAGTATTTAGTTTGAGAACTGAGTTGTTCGCCAGAATTGTCGGTTACGTTTTGCTTTTCACGTTTGAGCTATGCGAGCTGTTTTTTCACTGATGCGATTTTAATAAATAAATTCACACAACAACGTAACAAAAAGGGGGTATCAACCATAAAGGGAAATAGTGTGTACTTTGTGTAGATTAAAATTGATAAAAAAATATTTTAGGAAAAGATAAACAATCTTACCGTAATTCATTTATAAGTATGTCAACAATTGTCAGGAATGCAAGGGGCGGTAACTATTCAAAAAGGAGCGGTCAAAAGTTTAATATCCCTATCAGCTGATTGCTCATTAGTGAAGTGCGAATTGAAATGGATTTCACGAAGAATCGGATTTCAATTAAATATTAATCATCGTTATATTAACTTGGCAGGTTAAAAACTCTAATATAAGATTTGTACAGTGTGTCAGAATCGGCTCACTTTGGGGATGATACCCCCTTTTTGTTACACCCTGTATAACACCCAGACTCTGAACAAACACGTGTTCATCACACGAATGTTTTTCCAGGGTGGGGATCGAAACCACGACCTTTGGCGCTTGAGGCAGGGTCACTACCAAATGACAAAAAGAAACTACCTTATAAACATTGTAAGTTAACATTTTCTATTCTATTCTTAATATACTATACTGAACAACAAGTGATCTCCCAAAAACTTCAAATAAATATTTCAAAGAGTATCAAGGGTGTTATTGACCCTTCAGGGTCAGAATGTATGAGAGGCGCATAAAGGGCTCGGCTCGTTAGTTGGGCGCGCTGGAGCGTGGTTCAATTCCCGGTCGAGACACGGGAATAATTGCTGTTGCCAAGGGCGGGGTACCTACGAACTATAGTGGTGCTAGTTAATTTTGCATCTACATTTTGATATTCGAGTAGTTACATAAAATTCCAGCGTGTAGCAGCGCCTGCGCTGTGTTTCGTCGAGTGAGTGAGGGCACCGGAGACCCAATTGGTGTTGTATGTGTCTATGGGCGGCGGCCATCGCTTACCACCGCTGAACGGTCTGCTCGTCTGCCACCTATCACATAAAAAAACATACTATTTATAAAGAGTTAACTTTTATTGACAAACACAAGGCTTACCTATATGTAACTCGAAAGTAGAAACAATTGTACGATGCAATTAAAATCCAGCGCCATCTATTGGCAGAAATTGGAACTAATATCAAAACAAAGTCCCGAAACTAGGCGATGGGGATACTAGTAATATAATAAATTGAGACAACATAACATACATTATCCTGGTCCCAAACTTAGGTCTTCGCTTGTACCTACTATGGAAACCAGAAACAATAAAGGCAATGCACAATACCCAGACCCCACACAAATGTCTCTTTCATCAATAAATATTTGTGTTGGTGCGGTAATCGAACCCGCGTCCCTTGCGTCTCAACCGGTGCAAACCACTAGGTACACTAAACGGGTCGACAAAAATAATATTAATGATTGATTCACCTGAGTGTTTTTCTAGGAAATCTAAAAGTATCGCGTAGTTTGAAAGCATAAAAGCTAACGGGTAACCTACTGGTGACTACAAAGTGGGCTGTGTCACTTTTCACCCTCACAAGACGTAATCTTTCTCGTAAGAGAAGATTAACAAATAATCTTCTGTTTCATATGAAATGTAACAAAACTGTTTACAAATATGTTTTTATTTGTCTTTACCCAAAAACCATAGCCAACACAGGACATTCATAAACCATTTTCACGAGCATAGACAAGGCCACCAACAGATCTCCTTATCCATACATTGCAAATTTTTATATCCCCAGTGACGCACTAAACGTAAAAGATTTATGCTCGTATTTTTATTGAAAGATACGAATTCTAATAATTCAGATTGTATCTAAGAGGAGACAAACAAAAAAACAAGGCAGTAACACGGTATATTAGACCTTTGCATAAGAGATAGAACTTTTTTTTCATATAACAGATTTTAGTAAACACTAGACTGAGTCTAGGACTCAAGAGGGACGTAATAAAATATCTGTAAGTCTAGCACGAACTCTTCTGTAGCGTATGCGTATCGTAATCAATTTGTATGAAAATTGAAGAGTGGAATTACAAATCACTGGGATCTTTTTAACTCCCCTTGATTCCGATTAGGCCTCCGGTACCCTCACTCACTTAGCGAAACACAGCGCAATCGCTGCTTCACGCCGGTTTTCTGTGAGGATGTGGTATTTTTTAAGTTAGAATTAGAATTTTATTGTAAAATCGTAAAACGCTTGCAACTAGCATTAAAACACACTGTACCTAGTTAAGACCTATTTTTGTGGAGATAAAAATAAACGTTCTTTATTATATAGACTGACTTTAACCTGATGATAAGCAAAAGGAAAGCCCACGTTGCAGTTACAACGGACGTGATGGCACGGCATCCGCTACCATACTGGGAAGCGAGGTGCTTCATGCTGAAGCGTGTCTCTTCCACAATATATAAAACGTCCCCTAGCATTTACAACAGAATTCAATGTCAACAAACGTCCGAACCCAACGAACCCTGCTTTCCTTTACAAAACAGTTTCCCCTTATTCACTTACAAACCTTTTCATACAAACCTCTGTATATTATATCGAAATATTGTCCAAAAACGATAAAACGTGGAGGCCAGTAACCGTCTGTGTTTACGAGACTGATTCAACTTGAAGATATCGATTTCATTTCAACCTTGTCCAGTATCACAGAATGAAAAAATCCAGTAACAAAAGCCGGCTTAATGTTAAAAAATTCATACTAAATTTCGGTCAAATCAATTTTCTTTGGTAGTTTTTATGGTAATATACGTCATATCACTTTGAAAGTATCTTTCAGGCAAATTCAGTGCAAAAAGAAATTTAATGATATTAGAAACCTCAATATCATTTTAGAATATTAACTTATTCTATTTCTGTAATTAAATCTTAGTATACATAAAATACTTTATTAACAAGTTTCAACAAATTCAACAAGCTCTTATATTTTAGAAAAAAAAAATGGGCTGTCTGTTTGATTTCCACATTGATATTATACCTGTTTTACATTACAGTGAGAATCGATTGGACAAATATGTCAGATTTGTTTAAGATAATAAAGACCAATGTATGAAAATTGTATGAATTTATTTATTTAAGGTAGAAGGAAGCAAAGGATCCGCGTATTCGTCTTTCAAATCCGAGGGCTGTCACTTGCTGCTACAAGGCTCGGCAAACTACGTTGTTCTATCTTCGTACTGGTAGTTTTTATTCTGTGTCGGTATATGGGATATTTTTATGAGTATAGATAGATAAATACCCTCGTATAGGGTTGGGAACTTGGGATAAATTAGATTGGCGTAAAAGTTTACGACTTAGAACAACACACTTGAGACCAATAAGCTTCGTATCAGCTGTTTTAAAACTCTATTTGGAGGATGATATGGAAAAAAATCAACAGTATTATTGATGACAGTTCAGTTTTTTAAAACCAAAATAGAGATTAGATACATTGGTTTTGACATATATGTGTATTTCAGCCAAACCATTTCAAAATGTGTTATATTGTACTACGAGTAAAATGAAAGATAAATTAGAATCTAAAATTAGTTTGAAATAAACGAAAAAATATAACAGATTACAGGTACAGAATGTAAAAAGTACTTTATTGGTGAAAACTCTTTTGACAATTATGTATGGATTTGTTTTGTCAGTATGTGTAAAAAATCGTGACTTGGCTTAAATCGGGAGAAAGGCATGTGGGAACCCTAAACGACTTCATACATACGTTTAGGACTTCAAAAAGGGAGAGTCAGGTCCAGTTAGAAATGTTGTGTGAGTAGGTGTTTTTGTTTGTTTTTTTTTATTTGTTTAATATCTAAAAATTTGGTCCAATAGCCCATTATCACCGAAAATCCCTCTCCAATCTTGCCAACCCTATACACTCGCTGGCAAAATAATCTGGGAAATCCTATACAGGAATATTTATAAAAACATGTACCTACTCACACGGAATCCAGCCGAGACGGGATGCTATGGGCCGCGGCTTCGCTCGGTATTTTAAATTAAAATGCGCACGTCAATAGGAGTGTAGAAAGTATTGATGTTGGAGCCGTTTTCCATGTCCAATATTTTTGAATGGGACGTGAGTGTGAATAAGTAAGGGATAAGTTGAATTTAGGCTTAGTACATACGTTCATAATTTATCTACCCAAAATGTATCTTGACCTCAGATGTAGGTATCTCCTCCAATGATCCAGACCATTTGTGCTTTTACGTTAGTTGCTGACTGGTCGCCAAAATATATAAGACCCAGGCGGGCATTATTTTCCTTTTTCCTATAAGTTTTCACCGTGGGAGAGCCACGTTTCAGCAAGAATGGACCAGCTCAACCGGAGTGATACCGCAGTGAAACGCTTGTTGTGTTTCATCGAGTGTAGAGAGTACCGGAGGCCAAGATAAAAGTTGACAGCGAACTTGTGACTGTAAAGGTGTTGCAGGTGTCTATGGGCGGCAGAAATTGCTTACTATCAGGTGATCCGTCGTCTGCCACCTATCACATAAAAAGCAAACGATTGTACTGCAATCAATGAGATATTTCAGTTCTATAAATACGATATCGATCACATCAATATAATACTCCATATAAAGACGTAGTTATTAAACTTGAATATCATCTACATACCTATTATAACTAACATAAATCCCCCTTGAAACTCTTACCATAACGCCAAAACTCAAATAATTACCATTTCAAAGGACCTAACAGAATTCGAAGTTTCATATTCAGATGTTGAAACACACGATTACGGACTTTATTCCGTTGATATAAGCGTTATGAACTTTATAAGTACAGGTTGTGAATTCCCAAAAGGCATTTTTCAGTGGGGACAATAAAAATGTCATTCCATGCATTCCCAGGTTCGTGACCGACATTATAATGGGTTATCGTAGGCATTCCTCTCACTGGAATTCTGCTCTCAATGAAATTAATAATAATGTCCTCTTACCCGATAATACGGCTATGGCGCCCAAACTCAAAGATAAGCCATCGACGCAGGACATTTATGTGTGTGCGTACTAGACACAAGTGCACTGTTTATTCCCTTAGAGATCGTTCACACCAAATGTATTGTCCGCCGCCGCTGACGAACGTATTGTCCGCCGCGCCGCTGGTGGTGTAGTACTAAATCGTCTAGTCGGTTCGGTGTAAACGCCAAGTTCAATAAGTATATATGGGAAAGCAATAGACTACGTAACGCGCGCTCACTGTCAGCGGCCGACAATACGTTTGGTCTGACCGATGCCTTACGCTCATATTTCGATGGGACACAAGAGTGACACCCCCAAAAAGGATCAGGCGTAAGACTAGCTTAACGTACTTTCCGAGGCACGGGGGTAAGTATAAGACCGCCATCTTCCAGACTTCGGGCTGACACTGAGAATTTCTGAACAGAAAAACTCAGGTACAAATTTTGGCCTGACCCGGGGATCGAAATCGAGACCCCAAGCGCAGCAGTCGCTTTAAAGTGCGACCCACTACCCACTGCACCACCAAGACAGTCAAATTACGTGGATACTAGTATTGTAACGTAAACCCTCAGCGTATCCCGAATCCACCATAAATAATTGCTATAGCACATTATTCCAATATAATTAATTCGAAATTCGCATCAAAGGATTCTTTGAACCTTGAACATAATTTAGACAATACCGTGTCGTGCGTACGTTCATGCATGCTTTCATCATTTACAAATTTAATTATGTACCTACAGCTCGGGTATGTGATCACCAATACGCATTAGGCAAGCGTGGTGATTAAGCGTAATCCCATCATAGTAGCGATTACTTTATTTTGATTTTGGAGGCCTTTGTCCTGCAGTGCGACAGTATATAGACCGATAGAGTACAAATAATAAAGGGTCGATTTAATGTAAAAACAGACGGCCGTTGGGTGCAAAGGTGCTTGAGTGGAGGCCACGTGCAGGAGGCCGCAGCCGTGGCAGGCCTCCCACCGGGTGGACCGACGATCTGGTGAAAGTCGCGGGAGTCCCTTGGATGCGGGTGGCACAGGACCAGGAGTGGAGAACTTTGGGGGAGGCCTATGTCCAGGAGGACGTCTATATGCTGAAATGATGATGATGATGTAATGTAAAAATATGAAAGTATCCAAAAATGCTTATGAAAAATCAAATAATTCAATTCTTAACACTATTTTGATTATAACTTTGAATACAGTAACGACAAAGACAAAACAATTAAATATTATTTTGTAAATACGCGTAGAGTCCTGCAACAAACAAGACAATGGTCTTGTTTGTTGCGAGGACTCTATTTACAAAATTTTGAAAAGAGACACACGTATAGGGAAACCCAATGGGATGTCCCTATACGTGTGTCTCTTTTCATCTACTCTACTAACTACATCCAGCATACATACATTAACCATACATATTGTAAAGGAAAAGACGCCAATTCCATTGAATACCAACCTAATAATAAAATTCAGCAATCTATAAATGGCCATCAGCATTTAGAGACCTAGTAGGAAAACCGTTTCACACAATCCCTGGCAACACAAAAGAGATGGCATCTTTTGTCGCCAAATCGAATTTTCTGCCCTAATAAATTGAAGGTGTGTGGAAAAAGCTCCACAAACATTTAGTGACGATGCCCCCATTTCCCAAGTATTGGGGATAAATAGTAAAACTTGTATACAAATAGCCGGACGGAACTTCAATAGATGTTTAGGAAAATTTCGCATCTAGTAGTTTAAAAGAAGTTTTTTTTTTTATGTGATAGGTAGCAGACGAGCAGGCGGATCACCTGATGGTAAGCAACTGCCGCCGCCCATGAACACATGCAACAAGTGCGCTACTAACCTTTTATCCCCTTCCCCCCGATGGGCCTCCGGTACCCTCACTCACTCGGCGAAACACAGCACAGGAGCTGCTTCACGCCGGTTTTCTGTGTTTTGTTCAAAGGGTTTGATTTTTACAAGTTCTCTTTTTACCTTTGACAGCCGGATCATCGAAGCCAAGTAAGAAATCAACGAGAATCAAGAAATGAAGAAGAGAGAGTCGGAAGAGTCGAGAAAGAGAAGATTGAACCCCCGATTCTTACTCGATATTGTTGTTGGGACTGGTTGTCTGTGATTTAAGCCAAACCTAACCTATACTAAAACTTTACGTTGGTACGTACTACGAGTAATATAATATTATTACTAAGGTTGCATCGGGTTCAAAGCAATCTAAAGTTTGCTACTCATATCTAATGAGACGCGCTTTGACGCCCATGTGCGGTCTGCCATAGTTGTAGCGTTGCAGTGTAGTATAACTTATATCTATGATAGCAAACACGCATCAAAGTTTAAATTATTGAAATTCTCTCGATACTCTCAGAGGTAAAGGTGGCGGTTTAAGTCACGTCCAAAACAGAAGCCCGAGGTATTAGGATGCGTTGACCAATCATATTGCTCATCAGAGATGAAGATTGTATTTTGAGCAACGTGATTGGTCAATTTTCACAAGTCTACGCTCAACTCCCCGCAGCTCCGCTTAAACGCGCCCTTAGACCGAGACATGAGACCCTGACCAAAAGACCTAGACTCTCACAAGCCTACCACCAAGTAATGGTCGCGGATTCCTCTGTAAGTTGCGAACTCCTCTCTCAGTCGCTTGTCTCTGTGTCATACCAACCGTCACCTAAACACACGGTCTTATGTCTCGTCACGTCACGATAAAGACAATAGACTGCTCTTATCTTTGTCATGTCGGTAAACGTAGTGTAGGACGACCTCAGGCCAGATGGAGTGATAATCTGCGCAAGAGGGCTGGCTGGAGCTGGATGTGAGTAGCCGAAGATGGATCAAAGTGGCGAGCATTTGGAGAGGCCTATGTCCAGCAGTGGACTGCAACAGGCTGATGATGATGATGATCTTTGTCATGACGCAAACCACCCTTACCACTAGTAGGCTGGAATCCTTTGACAACATAGTTGACAGCCCTATACCCGCTCTCCGCGATGAAAGTCGAGTTCCTACCATTTTTTATACTGGAGCGGCAGTTCTGGCTCATTGGCAACCTTGCGCATTGTGTAGGTTGCCGATAGTTTAAGTTATGGAACTTTGAAACTTTACTTGAGAGTAATTTAAAGTTCATATTGTGGATCTAAGATACTCTAAGTTTGTTAGCACACTCTAGTGTTTAGGAAATCTTCTGAACTTATGCAGCCGTTATTGCATAGTTGTAACCATGTTCCAATACATGAAAGTTTGTAGTAAAAAACTAGACTCGCTACTATACGAGTATTAATAAATGAGTTTCGTAATATCAGCTATGAATTTATAATCTTACCTACCTTATTACATAACTCAATTTAGAGTTATTACCGTAATAAACTCACTTTTTTTTGAAAAGCTGATATCTGTAAGTAAGTGATTATAGCCTCCCATTGACACCCAAAGATTTAAATCATAGATATGCCCTCGCCATACTTTGACCGCGCCGATTTGAGTCGCACCTCAAATAACCTAGTTAACTCAACTGGGATTAGCGAATAGTTGCCGTTTGCACTCGGTGACAGTTGTACGACACAGCTGCCTGGATTTTTGACAGGAAAAAGCACTCAAAATGCCTTCATGTGCCTATTTATTGTGCAAGAAAAATACTACAAATTCAAATAAAGCGAATGGTGTAACATTTCACTCGTAAGTATTTATATTTCATAAATAATTTAATTTATTTTATTTTGTTGACAAAACATCAAGTCTGATCGGCCAACGCGTGACAGAGAGAGTAGTATTGGCAATAACTGTGAGACAAAAAGAGACAACATCATTATCTCGGCGGCCAATATACTTAGACCCGCTGTAGTACTCAGAACTCAGTTGATAACAGCTCATTTGTAAATGGTTGGGAAAAGTACGATAGTGTCAGCAGTTTCGATAGGCATTGTTTTAATAGCGGTCAGATATAAAATAGTAATTTTATTTCGACTAGAAATCAATAAACATGCAATAATAATTACGTATTTTTTTTTAAGTGAACGTTTATTGTTTTAGATTACCGCAAGATCCGCGTTTAAAAGAAAAATTGATCAAAGTTATCCAGCGGGATCGAAGGGATGAATACTGGTTACCTGGACAATTTAGTCGAATTTGCTCTTCTCATTTCAAAGAAAATGATTCATGTTTGATTCTCCTGACCTAGGAAAATCAAATATAAATCATTTTTATATTTGATTCTCCTAGATCTCCTAGGTCGTAAAGTTACAAGTATTATAGGTATTTGTGTTTCTTCTGTTGTCTTAATCTATAACACAAGTGATTAGCTTAGGTTAAGCTACTTAGTACGGAGTCGGGACATTAAATCTGGGGTTGTGTTAATTATTTATTAATTATTAAATTATAGTAAATATTACTCATATTATTTCTTAAGGAATAGTAGGGCAAAGGGCGTTATCATAGAAATCAAGTCATAGCTACTATGATGGGATTAGGCATAATCACCACACTTTATGCGGTTGTGATCAAACCCGATATTCGCTCTGTGATTAGAGTAATTTATTTGAATAAATAGATAAATGTAATGTAACATTTAGAAATAAAATTTCCTATAAATAAAATTGCTTTTAAATTTAGGAATTGTTTTATTTTTAGTTCCCAGTATGAAAATTTTGCTGACCGTATTTTATCCTCATTGATAGTGACTTTCTATGACACGCATACGTCATGTCATCAAAATATTGCCTCGTTTTTAGGTGTCAGGGCATATCTATGATTTAAATCTTTGTTGACACCACAAAACCAATGGAATCACAAGTGAGCTCAATCAATATTTCTTTTGCTATGCCCGAGACATTAAAGATACTATACGAATCGGTCTACGGCGGCAATAGCTTATCATCAGGTGATCCTCTTAAAAAAAAACGGAATAACATCCAACTAAAATGAAAATGCACTGGTAAAACAATCTGCTTAACCAAGTCGAAGGATGCAAAGCTGGTACACCCTTGCTATCGTCTTTGCAAACAATCTAAAGTTACATACTTATGTCTGATGAGGCGCTTTGAGCGGCGTCCTTAAGGTAAAGTTTAGCTGGGTTCACGTGCACCAAGGCGACAGTTCACCCCTTCTACTAAAGTAGACGTGACGTAACATGTGTTTGTGCAACTTACTCGTAGTTACAAATCGCATTAAAACATATTTGTGAAATGAGAGCCAAATTCAAAGTCATATGTCTTCATTGTTGATTTCAATGACAAAAAAGTCACCAGACAATAGAAGAAACACAAAAATATAGTAACCACCATGTTGAATATTACAATTTTATCACATTGACATTTTATACTGTGTTTTAACTGTGGGAGAGTCACGCTTCGGCATGAATGGGCCGGCTCGACCGGAGTGATACCACTGCCTCACAGAAAACCGGCATGAAGCAGTCCCTGTGCTGTGTTTCGCCGATAAAGTGAGGGTACCGGAGGCCCACTCAGGGGGAAGGGGATAAAAGGTTGGCAGCGCACTTGTAACTCCACTGGTGTTGCAAGTGTCCATGGGCGGCGGCAATTGCTTACCATCAGGTGATCCGCCTGCTCGCCTGCTACCTATCACATAAAAAAAAGAAAAAATGTTAATAATTAGGAACAGTTGTTTCCTTTACCGTTGTCTTTTGACTTTCACAGTAAGCGACCAGTCATCAAAGTAAAATTATAGCTGTAATTATAGATATCAAACTGCTAACGAAACAGTTCTGCGTGACAGTTACAAAGTAAGATTTGCTAACAAACTTTTGTTTTAGCCGCGGTATATTTAATGGAAAGATTTGTTGATAAGATGTAGAAATTTTGTGTGCGTCATATTAAGGAAATAACGCCAGTATATTTGAAAACTTCTGACTTTTGAGAAGTTATCGAATATTTAGCATATTACTAAGTTAAAGAATAACAAAAGATAGTAGGTACGATGTTTAAGTTGTTCATATTATTTGCACATAATAACTAGACCTTGCGAATTGTGGTTAAACTTTTTTCAGAATCGTTTTTTTTATACAATAAACTACTATAGTATACAAAAAAAACAGGCTTATGTTGGCAGAACCCATAATTAACTGCGACTTAGTCAGACTTAGGCAATTCACTATTAACTATTTTAATATATTTTTAGTCAAAATATCAAGGGAATAACCTTTTTCAGAACGAACGTAAACATATTTAGCATAATTTTATTACCATCTAACCACATGAAAGAAGCTTATCAAAATATAGATCAAACACGATGTTTATTTGAAAAGTTATAAAAAATATTAGGTACAAACCACTTTTTCAATTTTCATTTGTAAATGCTTGAAGCTTCAACTATTTTCTATCACTTTCAATAACTCACAAACTCCCAAGTTACTCAGACTAATTCAAGATCAAGTGAAGGTTTGTCAGAAAGTTGTACTCAGTAAATACCACAGTATAACAATCAACTGACTCGGTAGCTTGTGGGTCGCACTTAAAGATTTGTACCTGATGATTCTTTAAAAAAATCTTAATTCCTTTCCGAGTCTGGATGTGGGCGTTCTTGTACCCTCATGTTTTGGAGAGCGTCATATTTGTATCTATGGAAAGTCTCGCCCTTATTTCAGCGTGATATAGGTACCCGGTTGTTGAACGCAACTGCCATTTGAAGCGTAGTACGCTTAGGTTTTTTTATGTGTTAGGTAGCAGACGAGCCTTCAGGTGATCCGTCTACCTGATGGTAAGCAATGGCCGCCGCCCATAGACACCAGCAGAGTCACAAGTGCGCTGCCAACCTTTAACCCCCTTTCGCCTTGGGCCTCGGATGCCCTCACTCACTCGACGAAATCACAGCTTGAGATGTTTTGGGGAGTCTAGTAATCTTTAAAATATCTTTGAACCGTGAGCACACGTCAATATTATCAAGCTACTGGTAATCTGGTACGCTGTCGCAACATTCAGCTTTATATCTAAGTCGCTGACCGCACAAACTTGAAAGTCAAACCTGAATTATTGTAATAGTTCATATACAGTTACTTTGTAAGCCGATGCTAATACTTCGCAGCTTGATTAAAGAAAAATATAGGAAACTTGGCACAATACCACAAAATAATTACACACAGAAGGTACACTCAGCCTGATTTTGAACTTAGAAGAGATCGTTGACATGTGCTAGGGTTGTTGCCCGGTATGAGTACATAAGCGCGCGGCCTCTACCACAGACCTCAACAGTTCGACAATCTTGTGTCATAGGCTAGGATTAATGTGGTCGAAAAGGCGTATTTCCCCGTTAGTGCGCATGCGTGAGTACATGACACGTTTTTAGCTCTTAGTGGGCAGCCTACTTTCTGTGTGTAATTATTTTGTGACAATACTATTGATAATGACAATACTATCGATAGTACTGTAATAAAAAAAAACATTTTGTAGATAATATCTACATTTACATTTAACGATATAATATTATTATATCGTTTGATAAATGTAAATGTATAGGTAGATATGCATAGTTGATCTCAACTCATATCAGCATACGATTCCCGGTTGCGTCCAAAGCTGTAGATAGATGGTACGCTTAAATAGATCAGTGATTCAGAATTCGGAGAGTCTGGTAACAACAATGAAGCTAATGTTACCTGAATTTCACAACCATTTGACAGGGGAACCGGAATTATTCTCTTTCAGGAATTATTCGAAACCTGCAAGTTATAGCTGGAGGCACGAAAGTATAGCGATGACCGTTATTTTGCGCACTTGTAAAAAAGAAGACTTTCTATCAAAATTGGTTTCTCCGCACTCAAGGTCATAACTACACTTTCTTGCCTCGGACTATACCTCACGTTGTTTTTCTTTACCGCCCAACTAGTGATAAAAATATCTACAAACTTAGATTCAAAAAATCGTAATAAAGGATGAAATTCAGACTCCTACAATCCATCTAGATAGATAAAACCTATATACCATCACTACTTAACTCGTTAACATCGTCTAAACCGCGGTAATCTCAATCTCTTGGTAATATGCAATCTGTAACGCAAACAGCTGAGCGGGGCCAACTTGAATTAGTCTCGGCCCGGTTCAATCTCGCATCAACCCTGACTACTGCTTAGGGCTGGGACAATTAAATTACGTGTTTGTTTAAATAGCTAACCAAAAAACACTAACACGAAAAGAAGCCAGATGAACAATAACAACACAAAAATAGTAAAATACAAAGTATGCATATTATCCGCAAACCCGTCCATATTCGGTCCGTATGCTGAGACGGTAGGAAGGACCATGGGCTGGTGGATGGACCTGTGTCTTTATCCTCAAACCCAAAAACACAAATAGGTACCTAAATTCTAACAAGCACAGAAGTAAGCTATTGTATTTATACAAAAAATAACACACCACCACCAATGATTAGCATAATTAAAAAATCTTAGGGTCAAAGTAACGCGTGAAAGGGACTGGAAGCGACGAAAAACTCCGGAACATGACAAGAATGAAGTAGGACTGAAATGTTAAAAATGCAGGCTTTAGCCGTCCAACCAACAAGCATTCGGTGGAAGCCCAAGATAAACCAGTCAAAAAATATCTTGCCCTCTCCTAGAACAGCCAGACTTAGCAAGATGGCTGAAATCAGACCACGGAATGGCGAAGTCTCGTGTCTAAGTTCCACTTCGGGTCGCCAGAGCAGAAAGAAAATTATTAACATAACTTTAATGCTGAGCGATACTTCTACTACTACTACCACAGAATACTTCAAAATTAATCGTATATTATTGTTTCAGCTTCGTCTCTTATAAATACCGATCAAAATATTAAAACTGGCCAGTTTTGTAAACATTTGACATTGGCGGAACCATCACCTCGCTGAGCAACAACAAAAAATACAAACTTTAACGTACACTGGACACCTCACTGGAGGTCAACTTAAATTGGTCTCAACGCGGTTCAATCTCGCGTCAACCCTAAACTACCACCTACTAGGGCTGCCAGCTAAGACTATTAATTATCAGCGTCCTTGTTAACCGAAGAGACACTTGACGTGTACAAGTCATTGTGTATTTTTAAACTTAAGTGTGTTCGGACCAGGCGAGGAGTATAGGGTTTTTATGCGATAGGTGACAAGGAGACTGATTACCTGTTGGATAGAAACTGCCACCACTCGAGGACATCGGTGGATTGAGCTTCACTTTGTTGGTCAATTACAACGCATGCGTCGCCTCACCCTGATTTTCATTTTGGAAGTTTTTTTTACACAATTCCATACAGAAAATGTTTGAGAAAGAGATGAGGTTATGGCTGAAATATTTTGATTTCAAAAATCAGTACATTTTATTTTCGACCCTAATCCAAAGGAATTGGTATTAAATTCGCACGGTGCTGATAGTTCAGATAGTACTATAACAATAATATCAAATCCGGACTGCTTAGTGCTCGGTGGTTTAACATTAGAGTGATGAACATAATTGCGTTCGGTGTCTAGGCGTCATTTTGATTTTTTTATACTGTCCCATATCCGCAAAACAGGTGTTTAAGCTCCATAATTATTACAGAAGCATGTATAAGATATTGTTATAACTTCTTTATTAACATCCTGTCCCTTGACAGTTAGCATAAACGTTTTCGTAAATTCAAAATTAATGACTAACTCAATCAATTCTTTAATCACTTTCCACGTCTGTACTTTACTAAAATTGTGATCCAAGACATGTTCCCGAAAATGTCAAAAGATATTGTTAACAAGATAGGGTATTACACAAATCCTATCATGTTAACCCTAGCGGGAACACTGGGGGTCGTGTAAATTACGTCATATCTGCCGAACCTGGGTTTCTATTTAGGATTCTTGATAAGATTCGACAAGCGAGAGTTGATATGACCTTTAGTTACGAGTTTTATTTTCAACCCTAATCCAACCCTAATAGTAGTTGGTTTGAAATTACAAAAATGCCATACTTACTGTATGGCATATATCTTTTGCGAATTGAGTCTTCATAAGCGGCGATCTAGAGTTTCTATAAAATCGAAGGGTACGTGTGAAAAAAAAATACGAGAGGTTCTAACAGACAGACATGGAGAAACTACATACCTACATATTATAAAGGTTCTTCGTGGACGTGAGAACATTTTCGGTATAAATTATGTTTAGTATATAATAAGTAGGAACTGCTATTGCTATGACTATAATAATTCTCTATTATCCAATATCGTATTATGTTTGTTGCCAATAATTCCCCTTAGTATTATTAGGCCATAATAGTATTATTGTTATTGCACTAACTTGCATTACCGTATTCAAATCATACAAATACACTTGAGGCCACGTCCCACCGCCTTTAATTTCACAAATAGGTGTGGGGTTAGTGATTGATAGATGCAAGTCAAGGAACGTGTAAGAGATTAATGTCTGTAGTATAACGCGTGATAAAAGACAGACGAATGCCCGAGAAAGAAGGAAAAAGACGTAAGTAGTGGTAGATTAATTTTAAAGAAGTAAACAATGAAGAATGATTTTCAGTTTTTTATGCTTGAGGCGGTAAACAAGCAAATAGGTAACTTTATTACTATTTTATAATGGGGCAGAAAAGCAGACGATTCTAATCATGGTTAAACGACTGTTTGATGATGTTGATGCTGATGCATGTCTTTTGAGATAAGAAAAAAAGTACATAAGTACACCTTAAATTTTAGTCATATTTTTGTGAGATAAGTGCTAAACGATTTTATTATGATCAAACATTCTAAAGGGGTTTTGTTCGTGTTATCTATTAAACGCATTGGCATTAAAACGACTAAATATTAACGGTACATAAAGGGTTTATTTATACTCTGGTTTTTAATCATGTGGAGTAAACTGACAGATGCAATTGTCAAGTTTCTATACATCGAAGGGTACGTGTGAAAAAAAAATACGAGAGGTTCTAACAGACAGACATGGAGAAACTACATATAAAGGTTCTTCGTGGACTCCGGAACACTGAGAACATTTTCGGTATAAATTATGTTTAGTATATAATAAGTAGGAACTGCTATTGCTATGACTATTATAATTCTCTATTATCCAATATCGTATTATGTTTGTTGCCAATAATTCCCCTTAGTATTATTAGGCCATAATAGTATTACTGTTATTGCACTAACTTGCATTACCGTATTCAAATCATACAAATACACTTGAGGCCACGTCCCACCGCCTTTAATTTCACAAATAGGTGTGGGGTTAGTGATTGATAGATGCAAGTCAAGGAACGTGTAAGAGATTAATGTCTGTAGTATAACGCGTGATAAAAGACAGACGAATGCCCGAGAAAGAAGGAAAAAGACGTAAGTAGTGGTAGATTAATTTTAAAGAAGTAAACAATGAAGAAGGATTTTCAGTTTTTTTTATGCTTGAGGCGGTAAACAAGCAAATAGGTAACTTTATTACTATTTTATAATGGGGCAGAAAAGCAGACGATTCTAATCATGGTTAAACGACTGTTTGATGATGTTGATGCTGATGCATGTCTTTTGAGATAAGAAAAAAAGTAACATACACCTTTAAATTTTAGTCATATTTTTGTGAGATAAGTGCTAAACGATTTTATTATGATCAAACATTCTAAAGGGGTTTTGTTCGTGTCATTTATTAAGCGCATTGGCATTAAAACGACTAAATATTAACGGTACATAAAGGGTTTATTATACTCTGGTTTTTAATCATGTGGAGTAAACTGACAGATGCAATTGTCAAGTTTCTATACATTTGGACATTTTGAATCGGTCAAATTGAGTGATAATGTATGGGGATGACACATTGACATCTGTCAGTTTACTCCACATGATTAAAAACCAGAGTAAACATAGACCTCATTGCATGGCTGATAGGCCCTATGAAATCAAGAATTCCTCGCATCGTCGGTAATTGCATATTACGAGTATACGTTTAACATTACGAGTAGTAATTTGAAGCGCACAGCTCCATTATAAGTCATTCTGAGTGGATATCCGATTTTCGTGGCCAATCGTGCACGTCCTCATGCAAACTCTGAATGACGAAATGAATGATCAAATATCGAAGCTGGAATCAGCGACCGATCCGACACAAAGTCGGGAACAAAGCGCTCTGGTGAAAGCCCCGCAATAACCCGGTACCAGGGATTAATCCTGCCAACTGTGCTCACTCCGACCGATACACTTCAATATGACATTTATTTCCATTCATTCGTTCTGCATTTACATAACTGTGCGGTCGCGCGCTATTATATTCTACTGTTTAATTAGAATCGTTCAAATTAATATTATGACCAGCTATTGCCCGCGGCTTCGTCCACGTGAAATAGTTGCTTCAAGGAGCAACCTTTTCCCAAGCGTGATTTTTGAGGACTTCCAATACTAATCTTCAAACGCTATAGTAACATCTTATAGATTAGACGGGCTGTGGTGTTCTACATCAGGTACTTCAGACCTTGTTTTTCATGTCATTAGAAATTGCTCAACCTATTGACGAACTTTTCTATGGCGCCACAGTAATATTATTGATTAGACGGGCTACTGTATTTCGGCATGGTTTAGTATCATGTACCACGGACCTTCGTTTTACATGTCATTAGAAATTGCTCAACCTATTGACGAAATTTTCTATGACGCCACAGTAATATTATTGATTAGACGGGCTACCGGAGTTCCACATCTATACCCCCTTTTAAATATTAGGACCAAAAATAAAGGTAAAAAAAAAACATTGCGTATCTAACGAATTAGTGTCCTAACTCCCAGGTTCCAGAATGCGACTTTAACCCTAAAAAGCTGACAATCGGCAAAGAAGACAGACATCGGCGAGCATTATGCTTGAGGCGGTAAACAAGCAAATAAATAATAAATTGTGGGAGAGCCACGCTTCGGCATGAATGGGCCGGCTCGACCGGAGTGATACCACTGCCTCACAGAAAACCGGCGTGAAGCAGCCCCTGTGCTGTGTTTCGCCGAGTGAGTGAGGGTACCGGAGGCCCACCCGGGGGAAGGGGATAAAAGGTTGGCAGCGCACTTGTAACTCCACTAGTGTTGCAAGTGTCCATGAGCGGCGGCAATTGCTTACCATCAGGTGATCCGCCTGCTCGTCTGCTACCTATTACATAAAAAAAAAAAAAAAAAAATAGGTAACTTTATTATTTCGCATTTGGTAGTGACTCTGCCTTATACTCTAAAGGTCACGGGTTTGATCCCCACCCTGGACAAACATTCGTGTGAAAAACACTTAGGTTTGTTCAGTGTCTGGGCGCAATATTTTTTTACATTTGTCCTCTGTTGTCCGATATCTACAACACAAGTGCTTATGGTACTTAAAACGGAGTCAGGACAATTTTATGAGATGTTGTTGTAAGTTTATTTTTTTACTAGTGGTCAGCTCTCACTTCGTTTCGGGACAGTTTCGGGATAGTTCCACTGGCTACCAATAGATGGCGCTGGGTGTATTTTTTTTTTCATATTGAGCACAATCAAGATGACCTCACTCCACCTGATGGGAAGCGGCCGTGAGATCCAAATATGAGATTGATAGGCACAAAAGAACAGACAAACGCGACTACGTTGGAAAATTGAAGCGCAGCTCCATTTTAAGTCATTCTGAGTGGATATCCGATTTTCGTGGCCAATCGTGCACGTCCTCATGCAAACTCTGAATGACGAAATGAATGATCAAATATCGAAGCTGGAATCAGCGACCGATCCGACACAAAGTCGGGAACAAAGCGCTCTGGTGAAAGCCCCGCAATAACCCGGTACCAGGGATTAATCCTGCCAACTGTGCTCACTCCGACCGATACACTTCAATATGACATTTATTTCCATTCATTCGTTCTGCATTTACATAACTGTGCGGTCGCACGCTATATATTCTACTGTTTAATTAGAATCGTTAAATTAATATGACCAGCTATTGCCCGCGGCTTCATCCACGTGAAATAGTTGCTTCAAGGAGCAACCTTTTCCTAAGCGTGATTTTTGAGGACTTCCAATGCTAATCTTCTAATGCTATAGTAATTATCTTATAGATAAGACGGGCTGTTGATGTTCTACATCAGGTACTTCAGACCTTGTTTTTCATATCATCAGAAACTACTTAATATTTTGATCAACTTTTGTTAAGGCGCTATAGTAATTTCTCATAGATTAGACGGGCTACTGTAGTTCGGTACGGTTCAATATCAGGTACCACGGACCTTCGTTTTTCATGTCATTAGAAATTGCTCAACCTATTGACGAACTTTTCTATGGCGCCACAGTAATATTATTGATTAGACGGGCTACCGGAGTTCCACATCTACTCAAGACCCCCTTTTAAATATTAGGACCAAAAATAAAGGAAAAAAAACATTGCGTATCTAACGAACAAAGTTGATGTCCTAACTCCCAGGTTCCAGAATGCGACTTTAACCCTAAAAAGCTGACAATCGGCAAAGAAGACAGACATCGGCGAGCATTATGCCAGACTTAATGACCAACAGCCGCCTGCATTGTCACTGACAATCCCCCCCTCACCCCCACCCCTTAATATCCCGCCATCGATACCGAGAATTACTAAGAGTTGAGGACAGGGAGTCTGTAGTGAATGAAGTACTTATATGCAGGCATAGAGCATGCGATGTTTTAGCGACTTTATATTTTTGTAGATTCACCGTCTCAGGTATGTAACGTCTCTCAACCTGTGACTTGGAATAAGACCTTACACTATCCGACCATTGGTCCTCTTAATGCGACCCAGTAGGCACAAAATCGAGCTAATTGTTGTACATATAAACAAGCCAATTTTTGTAGGCGTCGGCATTTCTTGATATCATAGACTATTTTTTTTAATATAGGAGCCAGCGGGTCACCTAAAATGGTAAGTGAACACCGCCGCCCATGGACATAAGCTACACCAGAAGGAAGTGCGGATGCGTTGCCGGCATTTTAGGAAGGTAAAGGCTCGTTTCTTGAAAATTTTGAGATTGAAGATATCATAGACTTACCCAAAATCATGTTACTGTAAGTATAGAATATTGTACCTAGATACTACTCCATACAATTAACCACGAACTGAAAGGCAAATACAGGAGTCTGTAACAGTGATTTCAAACACAGATTGTGTTGTGACGCAACCAGTTCTATCAGACAGACAAAGGCTTAAATGCATTCGCTACACCTGTCCTGACAAACAAGAAAAACATTACGGAACGTGTTTCTAAAACAAAGCCCATACAATGAAAGCGTCTGAGGATACCTGCGCTCGAATGCTCCAATTCTAGAACGTTGGAACTTTCTAGAATTTCCACCTCAGGAACTATTTACCTATTGTTTAGGCCAGTGGTTCTTAACCGGTGGTCCACGGAGGCATTCCAAGTGGTCCGCGAAGACATCGTAATAAACAAATGACGTGACGTGATGAGTCGAGTCAACACAACGCAAGCGGCGCCGCGACGCATGTCCGAAGTGTGTGGTCCCTGACACGACAGAATTTTCGTAAAATGGTCCCTCATGACTTAAAGGTTAAGAACCACTGGTTTAGGCGAACGAAACGTCAATGGCGCTTGGGAATCGGCGAAGGAAAATAATACTTGATAATTATTTGCCTCTTCGCAATTGTTTTGGCGGGCGAAGTATCATTCTATCGCTCCGCCTTTGCGCTTTTGGTCAATTTAAGTTCAAGATTAAGATTTTATTTTGCTGTATTGTTTCGAACAACACTAAACAAAATTGTCTGGTCAAACTAGAAAAGATAGAATACCAATCGTACTCTAGTTACGGAACTATACGCCTTAGTTTTGGCGGGCGAAGCGTTATTCTCTCGATCAGGCATTTGCGATTGACGACGTCTTCAGTTAATTTAAGTGAAGGATTAAGATTTAATTTCGCTATTTTTGTATTCATTAACACTTTACTAGGTAGTCTAGTTAAACTAGAGGAGTAACTGAGCTCAGTGAATACCAACTATTGTCTATAACAGCGGAACTATTCGCCATTGTTTTGGCGGGCGAAGCGTCATTCTCGCTCCGCCATTGGCGATCGACGACGTTTTTGCATCGTCGGTATTTGCATTAGGCTGCATTGTTACCAAGTAATACCATCGGATTCAATGTTTGTTCAAAGTTAGCGTGGTGAAAATGGAAAATGGAGTTTTATTGATTTTATAACTGAATAGTTTTTAGTGGATGTTTTTAAAGGTTCAATAACCCAAGCTTATCTCTATGAACTATTTTACCACATTTATCTTACAGTCACACATCAAAGTATACAAAACTGTCAGATTTCTTTAATCGACTCTCATCTTTCTGTCTTACACATTAGGTTTCTTTCGTTACTTACTCACCTACTTTGTGCACGCTTGTGCATTAAATGTCCTGCAACGATGGCTGACGTCGAGATTCGCCGCCATAGCCGAAATATTTGTTATGAGGACAATATTATTCTATTTCAAACTATGCATTCAGTCCATTGGCAGCGTTATTAATTCAACCTGCCATTATCAAATGCGCGGCAGTAATTACTAGCTGTTTCAGAAATGGTTTCAGTTATCAATTTTATAGAACTAATG
Organism: Cnaphalocrocis medinalis; assembly: GCA_014851415.1. NCBI lineage: Eukaryota > Metazoa > Arthropoda > Insecta > Lepidoptera > Crambidae > Cnaphalocrocis > Cnaphalocrocis medinalis. Next base: position 15,461,415 of record CM026277.1, on the reverse strand, counting down.
AATACGCGTTTACGAAGTAGGGCTGGCTTCGCTTTAAGCCTATTTATTAGTAAACGAGTACGAAATACACTAACATTTGTATGTATAAAACCGCGATTTCATGTTTCATAAACTCTCAATCGAATCCGGAACGAAGTGATCCGGCAGATAACCAAATTCATCGACATTGCTCCCCGGATTAGTAAGCTGAAGTGGCAGTGGGGTGGCCATTGCAGTGTCTGTTTCCTATCGTGTCTGCTGTATGGGCCTTACGACATTAAGGTCCAAGTTTATGAAATCAAATGTATTTTTTTAATTTCTTTCTATATTTAAGTTTGCGGTTTAAGATTTATGACACATTAAAAAATATACCAATGACACCTACTAAAAATATTGAATTTGACTCTATTTTTTATTATCTCTCTGTAGTCGTATCATGCAATTGTCTGATAGAAACGGAGAGTGCACTTGTGTTTGCGCATTCACTATTTCACTTATGTATTAGGTAGTATACAGAATAATTTGCCCTACGTAGGTATAAGCTGATCGTTTACATTGGTTGTAGTCAATATGTACGCGTCAGCAGGCGTACGTTGTTATTTACCCATTAGATATGCAAGTAGCAGCCCTACGTGGTTGCAATAAACGAATATTAATGCCGTCTGGATACCTTTTGATAGTACAACCGGCGTGGCAAGAAGCCAATCGGGTGTTCCCCTTTCTTTCTCTAAGATGAGCATTTGTATGATCTCGCTGCCATTATTATGCGAAGTTTAAAAAGTGACGTTGATTGCCAGTTTTATATTTTTTTAGAACAATGCATTATAAAGACCAAGGTCAACAAAGGTATCTGATGGAAAGTGACGATGAAATCTACGATGACACGTTTGCCTGGAAGGTGCCTGTTCATTATTGATTAAGTAAATAGTGAATACCTAGGTGTTCAGATTATAGTCGTCAGGAAAAACAGACCACGGGGGTGACGATAACCCCGAGGTATGTTTAAAAAAATCCATCGCTGAACGCGTTTTTAACCCGAAAATTAAACCCAAAAATAAAGTTAGCAGCTCAAAAACAAGGGCACCAAACATTAACTTTCTAGACACTTCTATCTACTACTCCGTGAAGTAACGTACCAGGTGTATAAAGTTTCACCTATATACCTACTGTCCCTCTACAAGGCAAAGGCCTCCATCATAGAAATCAAGTCATCGCTAATATGATGGCACTACGCTTGTCTAATGCGGATTGGTGATCACAAACTCATGCCATGTTCGAGAAAATCGAAACATACTTTTACCAACGGGGCGTTAGACCAACGAACTATGAGTATAGAACAGATCGTAAAACAAAATATATTTAAATAAATTGGTTTTAAACGTAATAATTTGTAACATCAAAATATATTACCTGTAAATAAATAAATGTAAATCTTCACCCACATACGAAATAGCTCGTCGAAAGTTTTACAGCTTCACAACTTTTAATATCTCTCGTTATACTGAAATTATACATCATAGTAAAGTTCAAATAAATTATTATCAAAAGTAAAAACATAATATAAACTTTATAATTTACTACGCGCAAATTTGTAAAGACTAGATTCGACCAATATAAAGAACCGAATCGAACCCGTTGAGATATTATGGTCTAACAAGAGGGCCTATAACGAACCTAACGTTTCGACTGAATCAGAGTTTCCCTCCCTTTCATATTAGTCCTGTATGTCATCTTTATATGATTTGAACTTCTAGCCTTCAGGCTGACACTGAGAATTTCTGAACAGAAAAAAGAAAAACACAGGTGCAATTTTGGCCTGACCCGGGAATCGAACCCGGAACTAAGCACAGCCGTCGCTTTAAAGTGCGACCCACTGCGCCACCTCGCAAGTCAATTATTACGAATTTACAGACCTACAACTTTTAGATTTCAGCATCCTAAAGTGATAAAATTCAAATAATCTCATATATTATCCATATAACACTCTCATAAAGTGAGTCATTATATTACTTGACCTACGCAATCTGGCAGTATATTGCTAACAAATCAGTTAATATTTTACGTCCTTTATAAATTATAGTTTAACGCGATCAATTGACAGTTTTATGAGTTAACTGGAGTATTGGAAACGTGTCATTTGACGTAAACAGCTGGGTTTTATTCGGAAATTATGTATGAATTATCCATTTGCGAATCGCTTGGATTTTTGCTAGGACGAATATTTACATGGTAGGCGTATGCAGTTATTATAGCTATCAGACAATATATCAATTCCAAAAAATAATACAATAAAGCACTTAGACACTAAACGAACACAAGTGTTCATCACATGAATCATTGTCTAAAATAGGAATCGAACAGACCTTTGGCATGAGGCATTGTGTCTGGCCAATCAAAGAATGTACTCCTTTTTCATGTGATAAGTGGCAGACGAGTAGACGGATCACCTGATGGTAAGCGATTACCGTCGCCCATAGACACCTGCAATACCAGCTAAGTAACAATTCGCCGGCGCGCACCATTATGTGATCCGTCCGCTCCCTATTCCATTAACAAAAATTAAACGCCAATTGAATCAGTCTCAAACACCAAACCCGGTTAAATGCAAAAGGTCCCTTGTATTATATTAGCCACAGATACAACTATTTGTTTCCATTTCTTAATTCTGTGCTTGGCGACGTGCCAAATGATCGATACATTTTGGCCCATATGCCAGTCCATCTGGTGACGGCCGTATGGGAAAAAATCAAGCGGTGTTGCTACATTCTGTTGAGGAGTACCAGCATCATATCATCGAGCTTGCTGCCGAGTGTCATTAAGGTCACAGATAGGTAGCTTTTCGGGGAACTAGGAAGTCTTTTGGACGTTTTTGAACGAACTGATACATTTCGCAGAAAGGTTCCAAAGATTCTTAAATGCAACAGACATCAATAGGCATCTCTAAAATAAATACGAGTGGGATATAATGAATAACTCGCTAAGTTGAGATAAACCTTAAGAGTTAGTAGATAGATAGGTACAAGACACTGTCTAAACTATTTCCTCTCGTAAACGAAATAAACAGAAACGAGGTTCTCTGATGGAGGTCTGGTGTAGAATGTTGCATTTATTCATTTCAAACAAAAAAAAAATCCATACTTTTTATATCAATGTATGTATATCAATTCATAAACGATCAATCCATAACTAGCAACCCAGAAAATTATGAAATAACGGTCCTGATTTTTTAATTTCAACGATAATAAATATCAAATTCGGCTATTTACACATCATAATTTAAAAAATATGAATTGATAGTAATATATGAACGCAGTTTATTTAATCCCGGATTTTGAAATACATGTTTGGATTTTCTCAACACGTGTAGCTTTCTCGATGCCGCGATTCATGGCTCATACAACATTCATAGGTATCTAAGCTTTTGAGGTAGGGCAAACACGTTAGTAGCTAAAGTATAGAAGGTAAAGGGGTATATGCATTTCTTTTATGTTGAGGTAGCTATGGTGTTAGGGCCCCGTAGTCCGTACCTTAAAAGGAAAAACGTAACCGCTATGTTTTCTGTCGGGACGAATAATTTCAAAAACGCGTAATTATGACATTTAAAAATTTAAATTGAAAACTAAGGTCTGCAGTCCTCGAAAGTTGGGAAACTTTAACTTCAAAGTTTACCTGATAAAAGATAAGACCGTCTTTTTAGCAAAAACACATATTTTGAATCGAAATTTACATGCACTTTTTGTTGATTATGTAGGTATCCGTCATGGAATGCACACTCTTGGTATCAACCGAGTATTGAAATCCGATAGTAGAAACCTTCTTCTCGGTAGCTCTTGCGCAACTTCGTTTTTTTTTTAGTCATCTGACAACATTCCTTGACACAAAATTCGGACGGAACTCGTCGGCAACCGAGCTCAGTTGGCAGAGCGCAATTCTCCTGGTTTGAGAAAAGGCTGTGGGTTTGAGCCCAATCCGATGTGTCAAAAAAATTTTTAAGTTCATTATTTTACAAGTAAATGTACGATTATTCGAATCTGAAACAGGTCGACTGGAAGGTCAAATCACAAATTTACAACGTTATCTAACAAAAAATAACCCATACGTATGTTAAATACCGAAATGAAACTCAGAGCAATATATGAGTGACAATAACAAATGATGACAGACGCGTCTAATGACGTCATACGATGCTGATGACGTCACGTCACTCACATTTACAATTTTCATCGCACATTAAACATTTTCCACTACAGACGAAACATCTGAGAGGAGGTCTGTATACGTAAGTGTGCATATATGTAGTAAGTTCTCACGGTCACACCAGTTTTTTTGTTATCTGATAGAGATAGAGCTAATACTTTAAAACTAAAACCCAACTACGACAAAAAACGACGCTGAAAAAGTATAAAACAAGCCTTCGTTGTCAATTTACAATAATGTCATACAATACTATTCTGAAGTATGCAATATTCACTATGTAGAGATAAATTTTCAAGTTTGGAAATCCGCAGTCACACGTTGTCAAAGTGCTACGGTAGGTAGGTAGGTATATGAACATAGCCTGTCAAAATCATTACCCTCCTTTTGCTTTGCCGTAGTCGGGTAAAAATATAGAAATATCAAATATTAAAGTGCAGTAACTGTAGTTGTTAACATTTTCCTATTGTTGCAGAGAAAAGTAGTTCAGTTTCACCTTTTTAAAAACGAAAGAATATTTCAAAATGCTGCAATACCAAATAAATACCTTGCTTTATTGTCAGGCGAGAATGCTGCTGGCCCGACTTTTCTTCCCGTTTCCTAAGAACTATATTTCTATAAGGATTACTTTTCCAATATTTTCAAGAGAAAATATAAGCCTATTTTTTAAATATTGTAGCATTGGCATGATATCAGACAACAGATTAGGGGCTTATTCCTTAAGAGCTGGTAACGCATTTGTAATGCCACATGTGTTGATGTCCATTGGCAGCGGTGATCACTTACAATCAGGTGAGCCGTCTGCTTGTTTGTCCGCTATAATGTAAAAAAACAGAGGAATGGCGAATATACTTTAATGCATTACTTTAGGTTTAGTATGTAACACCCATCCACCATCACCCAGTGGCCGAAAATCGGGAGCAGTGGCGTGCATTAGGGGAGACCTATGTCCAGCTGTGGACGAGTGTGGGTTGCTGGTGAAACAAACAAAGTGTATCACATGAAGTGTTTGTTCAAATTGGGAAACACCACGACTTTTGGCGTCACTACCGAATGTACATACCATCGGGCCTATCAATATTAGCTTACAGACGAAACACAAAATACCAACACGTTACGTCACTTCCTCTGTTAATACTGACACTCACCAAGTCAATCGATTCTGACAATTTTTATGAGCCCCGTAGCTACGTTCGACACACAAGGCGAGCCAACTGGCCGAAAAACGAGCGTTTTAAAAGCTGGTATTTCGGCCAGTTAGGAATACGGTTGGAAATTTTCGAATTCCGAATGAAATGCCACGCAACAATAAGGGTGACGGGGACAAATGATGGATAAGTCTGACGTCAGAACGGGGGTGTGCTATGTTGATGACGTCACTCATATTTGACCAAAAACTTAAAAATGTTGGCTTTTTAGATACACCAACTAATTATATATCTTAAAATGCCATCTTCTATCAAAGGTTCGCAATCATAATGACGACTTCAACCCTTGAAAAAGCTGCTTTAAACAGAACGGGCTTTTATTTTACCACTGGCGCAGATTTTTAAGCCACGATGTATGTTGTAACTTGGTATTACCAAGTTTATTTCCAGTTCTTCTCACCAGCACTTTTCTCTATGATGTAAGGCATTTGGCAGTCCTTTTTTCATCTTCCTTCTTTCATCTGAATCATTAGATACAAGTGCAATTTCTTTTTATGCGATCGGTGGCAGACGAGCAGACGGAGCAATTATTGGTGAGCGTTTGCCGCCGCCCATAGACAATCGCTACACCAGTCGAGCGACCAGTTTGTATTTTCTCGTGTTTGTAATTTATTCGTGTGTAATTCATGAGTTATACTGTCCAAATTGCTGATGTATTTCTTTTTTTTCTTCTATTCTAAGCATTTATCTTTGAATCACCAAATGTTACATATTACCCCATGCTAATATCTTTATCAGAGTTGAACAAACGCCGATCTATTTCGACGTCCACTCCGCATAAAAACCGTATCTTAACGCATTGGTCTCGTTCTAAATGTGTCTTCCGACTGACAACCTAGCAGCTGATGGATTGTCTCCGTCTGAGTCGTTGAACTATACAGTACACATGGTTTTATTTTTAACACGTCTAGTGTGACACCTGCACTATTAGTCTAGATGATTTTGCCCGTAAAATTTCTGGTTCGTTTCCTAAGAACTACGAACTATGCGTGTTAAGTTGCTATGTATGGGATTGAAAACGTCATCAGTAAGATTTGGAGTCAGTCAAACTTATATGAAGCAAAGCTACTATATTGCCTTTACTTTGTTTCGGGACTTAACTGAAACTAATACCAACAGATGGCGCTGGGAGTCGATAAAGTGATATCTTTAGACGTAGGAAATTACATGCTAAGATATGAGACTACAGTGTCCGACTCTTATCTTTTAAGTTTGCCGCAATATTTACAAAAGAGAACATCACAATTTGATTCCACTGTATGAATACAAAAAATGTCATTAGATTCCTTTGGCATAAAAAAGTTAGCTGTCACTATACCAGACGATTAAACGCAGGATTATCTCCTAACAGTCGTGTAATCCCCGACGCGCAGAATTAATACCACCAGCTGTTTCGACCTACTTGCGGAGACAATAAGACTGTCACATTGAAAAGAGCACCCGTTGTTAATGAGAAGGGATATTATTTAAATTGACTGCTGTATTATCTGAGGCTGCGCCTTAGATTAAAATTTAGATAGCGGTTCAGTTTCGGCAGGTTACGGCTTAAATCTCGTGTAGGCCAGAGCTTTGGCTTCGTTTCGATCAGGATTTTAGCTCAAATTTTATTTAGGACTCTTGTAGACTCTCCCCGGGAAACGTGGCCAGGCCTAGTGTGGTAGTCCACGTCAAGACATTGATTTGTGCAATTTCGGCAAGTTAGGGCCCAAATCTCGTTATGATTTGCTTCGCTTTTGTTCGGATACGTTTTTCGAAAATCTTGTTTCGGTTGGATTCATGGACACTTCGTGGCTACGTAGCCAAAACGGACATGGCAAAACTCGTAGTTAAAGTGATGTTAGTGTCTACGGAGACATCCTGTAGTTTATAAGTGACAGCTAACTGACAATGCAAATAATGTCACTCTCATTGCACAGATCAAATGAAACGAGAAAATGGATAGTAGAATTCGTTTAACTGTCGGTAAAATTTCAAATTGCTCTTTAATTGTTTGAATTGTGAATTTAAGACCACACACTCCTGCAAAATTTATTAAGGCCATTCTACAAACACGTGTAACGTCGCAGAATTTTAAGAACGAATCTAAGACATCAAACTAAAAATAATTTCAATACAAAAGAAAAATACCTGCCAAGTGCGAGTCCATTTCACGCGTAAAGGGTTCCGTATCATAGATTTTTTGCATATTTATGAAATGAAAAGTGTCTAGACCAATACGTAAAAGCCTTCACACGTATTCCTAAGTATGGGGAGCTAAAAATGTTTGTTTTTTCCTATTTTTGTATGATAGTATACTATAATGTACTTCACAAAATACATTTCCTTAGCGTACCATTTTAACAGTATAGTTTCGGAAAAACTGGCTGTGACATCTGGACAGAGAGACATAACGAATAAGGGTTCCGTTATTTGCCATTTGGCTACGCAACCCTAAAAACGCACAGTCTCGTAAATTCTTAAAGTAAACTTCAATTAGGCGAATGCCGCAGTCATTATAACAACGGAGAATTATACAGCTGACATCAATATATCTTCGTAGCCCATGAATGTCTTGGAACCAATTAATTACAACTAATCTATTTCTATAGCGTCCATTGCGGATTGCGGAGCATTTTTTCATTATTTCGATAAAAGGAGCATTAAAACGCGTCTATAAATTAAAAAGTAAAACGCGCATTGTGATTGGACGGTTAGTGTTTTGTATACAATGCGCACTTACTGCGTTAAATAATTCACACAACATCTCATACACTGCCTTGACTCCGTTATAGATATCTTAAAGACTTGTGTTACAGATATCAGGCAACAAATGTACCTATTACGCATACAATGTGTAATTGTGAACATTTACATCCCTTTAACCACATGTTCTATCAACCATTCTGAACAACATTTGTTCAACAACTTTACGAAATTCATCGAATATTTTTTCGACTTCCCATATAAAATGACCAAGTCACGTGACCGACTTTGTATGGAAAGATGAATGAAGATAGTGATAAATTATCTTTCTTTGTCCAGCACGTTTATTAAATATCTAACAATATTAATTTTCCAGTAATTCCATCTTCTGTCTGTGTGAGTAAAGATTTTGTAATTAGTTTTAGAATCAGTCATGTAACTTGACCCAAAACTAAACTTCTAATGAATATAGACGTTAACGTGTTAACATTTCACATGCTTGGTGCTGACTAGAGATGTGCATTTGTCGATATACCGTTGTAAAACAAAGAGCGAGAGAAAAGGTAGATCAGTGGATTACAAGTTACAAAGCACGTTCTATACGGTCATAGGTTCAAATTCGAGGATGCACCTATGCATTTTTCAAATTTATAAATATTTTTAAAATACTTATGTAATGTTATCCTACAAGTTAGCAATATGCAGTTTTAATATGTTTACAAGCATTTTTGAATCATAATCGTTATTGAATGTTTTATCAACGAATTCTCGACTATTATTAGCCCCAACTGGACTAGTCACCCAAAATCGTAAAATGTGGATTTCTCATGGGCAGGGAGGCCAGCAGCCGGCAGTGGGACACGATAGGCTTTAATAATAATTACTACTAACAAAATTGGCAATAACTATTGTTGTGGCTTGGATGTAAGGTAGACATTGAATCAAAACAACAACATTTCCACATTAAACATCCTATTTTTAGACCCTGTACTGTTTCTGAATACATTGTTTTACGATGAGTGTGTCAGACAAAACATCGATAAAACGACAAGGACGTCCCTTATAATTGCGACATAGATAGTTTAAATTACAAAAGAGCTGTCTGCGTATTTCTACTGATCAATATCTTGTTAAATTAAAAGAGAACTAGTGTTCTGCGTCAAAATTAGAAGTCCATTAGATGAGTAATTTCGTTTAGAGTAGATTTCCGGTCACATTCTTTCTTTTGAGTAGACTGGTAATAAATTAAACAGACAATGCGGGTATTTTGTAATGATTAGTCATAGTAAAGCAAAGAAAACACTATGTAGGTATTTTAAAACCTAGTAAAATAAATCGACATGATTCAGTAGTTAACGACGAAAGAGTTGCGAGAACAAGTGTTATTAATAAACAATATTTTCTTTATTCTTTCTGCTTTCATGATTAAAGAATAAGCCTTTAATAATTAAGAATAATATGTGGGATTCCAAACACATAAATATAAAAGTACCACAAAATTGAAAAAAAAACAAGAAAACAAATAAGACAGTGCTCTTGTTCTCGTGTTAGCTCAATTTGAAATATAGTGAGATTTGTAACATTATATAAAAATAATACATACCAATTTCACTGAAAACTTTCGCCAATTTTTCACAGAATGCCGCTTACCTGAAACAATAAATAAATTTGTTGATCATAATCAAGCATGAAAATTCACTTTCAACAAGTTTTATATGCATAAAATATTTATGAAATAGGTAAGCTATAAATTAAATGTCGCGCCTAACGAAACGTTGACATAAATTAGTAACACGTAAAATTATGAGTTATAAAATAATGGCAAGTTGAAACTTATTAAACTTTAAACACCATTTTCGTACCTATTTTGTTATAAATACAATCAATAAACGTACTCTAACATATTTTCCTCGTTGTTTTTTTTTTGTATCTTATCCCGTTCATAATCTCGCTGATACTTCACATAAAAGAGTCTTAAATTGAAATTATTTTTTTAAATTGACAACATTGGGAGGTATTCAATAGTTTTAGAAAATTTAATCTTCTTTCCAAGGTTTTAAATGTTAAGCCTTTTCCTTTAAAAATCACTGATAAATTATTCAAACACCAATAATCCCCAATACCATAAATTACGTATAGGCGAAACAAGCCTTTATGTCGAGACATTGTTCAAAGTAAGCTGTGAATGACTCGGAAAACACAAGAAGCAGGAAACTTCCAGAAAACCAATAATACGAGTTATATATCTATCTTCTCTCATAAAATTCTCATGAATCCACAATGAGTTTTGCTTTATGGGGCGTTCCATGAACTGCTTTTAAAGAATATTATATGCTACAGTAGAGATGAGGATCGATATTTTTGTAACTCAATTCACTGGAGTATTAGAAATTTATTTCACAGAGACTTACGCGTGTGAAAAATCATCTAGATAGCGTACTGTAGGACTACGGTCCATCTACACGGTGATTGGTTATTATTTATGTCAGACGTCAAAATGTCACTAAACAACCAGCGACGTTGAAGTTTGACATCAGTGTAACAGTTCCGCCATCTAGCGAATTTTGCACACGCGATAGCCCTCATTGCTTTATTCACTCAAAAGTGCCAATGACTTATTGAATAGGAACGTGAGCCAAACTTGATTAGGTATAACCACAAAATAAAGACTCTGAGACAGAAGGCTAACTGCCCACTAAGAGCTAAAAATATGTCATGTACTCACGCATGCGCACTAACGGGCAAAAACGCCTTTTCGACCTAACCTTCGTAATCCTAACTAATGACAATTGTCAAACTGTCGAGGTCTATGGTAGAGGCCGCGCGCTTATGTACTCATGCCGGGCAACAACCCTAGCATATATCGACGAACTCTTCTAAATTCAAAATCAAGGCTGAGTCAGCCTTCTGTGTCAAAGTCTTTATTTTGTGTTATAACCTTGTAAATAACAAATGAGAAATTCGAATCAAACCAGCCATACTCGTCTAGAATGGCCCATCATAAATTAGGCAACTAAATAGGTACTCTAGGTGAGGTAACTCACGATTGACTCAAATTGTCAATTCTAAACTCGGACTCAAAACTTTTTCGATGTCACTCAAGTTGCTAGAATATTTCGTGTCACGTCACTACTAAAACTTGGGATAGGCGTATCGACGATCTTTATTACGTGTGTAAGGATTGTGAAATAAGAAAATAGCCTGGTTAATTTGCAGTATCACCCTTATGGACCATTGTGGAAATGGAATCTTGTATTAGATTCGCCAAAAAACAAGGACAGTATCGAGAATCGAGTACGAGTGGTACACTCGGTAACTTAAGACAATTTTGAGGAGTCAGGTCAATTTTTTTAGGTGATGTGATAGGTAGCAACCGAGGCAGACAAGCAGGGCGAAAATATTTTTAACTAAGCATATATGTTTGATTATTATTAATCTTTTTTTAACTATGTAGGTGTATATTTATGTATTTGTATGTAGGTATTATTATTTATGTCATGTAAATAAGTTTTTATACTTCTTAATTGTATTTATCAATTGCCTTACCCCATTGCCAACACGCTGCTTTCTTTCTTCTACCTAAAGGTTGTCTGGAAGAAATCGCTACAAGCAATAAAACCGCCTTATTGTAGTGTTGACTGCTGTTGTTTCACTCATTGATTATATTTCTGTGTAGTAAAGAATATCTATCTATCTAATCTGTTATATACATCGTAAACCGAACTTCAGTAGGAATACTTGAATAATTCTAGCTCAACAAAAGTCTGTCTTGTTTCTAGAAATAACTTGTCTATTTATTCAGAACCGTAATTTAGGCTAAGGTCTTAATGCTGTCACTAAACTTGCGCACGTGGCTTATTGACAGATTTTGCAATGAAAAGTGTTTCGCACAAGTTTTAGTAAGTGAAATTTTTTAATCTTTTGTATTTTCTAACCTTCGTCAACTATCTTATCTGATCTCTAGTCTAATGGCCTCTTGTAATATTTCTCTTTTTATGTGATAGAGATGAGACGAGCAAACGGGTCACCTGATGGTAAACGAACACCAGTGGAGTCACTAGAACGGTGCCAACCTTAAAAGCCCCCTTCTCCCTGGATGGGCCTGTGTTCCCACTGGGCCCCCTGACGAAAAAGTACAGGAATTTCTTCACTGTTTCCTGTGAGGCTGTGGTATCAATCCGGTCAAAGATCGATCCGATCCATTACTACTCCAACGTCGTTCTCACACAGCCTCTGAGCAGTATGAGTCCAGTTTCAGCCTTTACGATGTCATACTTTAATCTCATTTGTGGTCTTTCCTGTGACATTTTTCTCTTTCTCTGGCTTGACCATTTCTAATGTTTAAAACTGGTTACTCGTTAAGATTTAAAAATTTGACAAACAACTACAAACGCCTTTAAAACTAAATTATTGAATATAACTGCTTTACTCAACATAATCGAGAAAGAAATCACAAAGTTCTCCGATTAAAAATCTAAGGTTTTCTTCTACATTGCTTTCGGTATTAAAATAGACAACTGCTAAAGACTCACAGCTAATGTCCTACCTAATGAGAAACTCAACAACATCGCAGATGTTCTTAATGCAACTATGGTAACATGAGGACCGTTTCCCGTGTCCGAACTCATTTAATATACGACTGAACTGCATTCCTTGCAAGCTGCAAAAGTCTAAACATAACATAACACACGAAAAGGCCGGCAACGCCTGAACGACCTCTCTGAGCTCGCAATTGTTTTTTTTTATGTGATAGGTAGCAGACGAGTAGGCGGATCACCTGATGGTAAGCAATTGCCGCCGCTCATGGACACTTGCAACACCAGTAGACTTACAAGTACGCTGCCAACCTTTTATCCCCTTCTCCCCCGGGTGGGCCTCCGGTACCCTCACTCACTCGGCGAAAACACAGCACAGGGGCTGCTTCACTGCCGGTTTTCTGTGAGGCAGTGGTATCACTCTGGTCGAGCCGGCCCATTCATGCCGAAGCGTGGCTCTCCCACAGTTAATTGTTCGTGGGTTGCGCTGATTACTTACCATCAGGTGACCCGCTTGCTTGTTTACCGAGACTAACATGAACAAAAAGGACTTGCATTAAACGTCGAACACTATCTACAATAGCGCCATGTATTGGTCTTAAAACTAAGGATAGGCGGGCTATGCCTGAACAGACCAATGTTTATGCTCAATACGGGAAGGGGGCCTCGCCATACGTCTAGAATAAGTAGATCGTCCGACTGGGCTGGTTATAAGAAGGAGTTCGATTGATGTGGAACTGCCCGAGCGCGAGTCGCTTGTGCTGTGGTGTTTCACGCCCCATTTGGGGAGAAGTGACATTGAGATGGGCTAAAGACACAAACTTTGTAGGGAGTGAAGAAACGCACCGGGGAAAGAGCCCTTAGCAAGTACCTGGTGAGCGTCTCCCAAGATTTGGTCCATATGCCGAGACGGTAGGAAGGATCATGGGCTGGTGTAGGGACCTGGGCTGGTTATAAAAGGGAAGATTCTTCACAAAACGGGACAATATAAGAGATAAATTCTATATATACCAACATCAATACTCTTTAGTATATCGAAAAGGTGAAACACTTGCACAATGCAATCGACACCCAGCGCCATCTATTGGTCCTGAAACTAAGGAAAGGCGGGTTATAACCAATGTTTATGATATTTGAAATAAATGTATACGAGCTCTCTCTAACATCATTTGATATGAGGCTACAACCCGTATAATTTCGTAAGGTCTCTTCGATCCGCTCGTCTCTGTCCAATCTTCAAGTTTGGGATCAAGAGCCCTTAGGTTACATGAGGGTTCTACATCCTCAACACACGTAAGTTGTCGTCATGGATACGATCGACTTATTAGTGACGTCAAGTCCTGGTATACAAAAATGCAGGAACCCAAATTTCTTATGTACGGTCGTGGTCAAAAAGTGTTTACCACCTTAAAGATCATAATCGCACGTACACATGTAGGTGATAAGGTTTAATTGTCTATTACATAATATTGGTCATAGAGATGGTGTCTTTTTTTTAATGATATGACAAATGTCATGTCATTTCAAAGAAATTAGGTTTTTTTATGGCTGCTTCTGTATTGTATCCTCTTTATGTGTCTTTTTTATATTTACTTTTAAAAGGTAATTATGTAACTTGATATGGCATTTTTGACGTTAGTGCCAAAAGTGTGATAAGAGTGTGATATAGAATCAAATTTCAAAACTGGTAAACACTTTTTGACCTCGACCGTATGTAACAAGAAATTCACTCAACATCTCATACATTAACCTGACTAAGGAGTCAGGTAGCTTAAGCACTCGAGTGAAAGATATCAGACAACAGAGGAAACACAAGTATAATATTTAAATACGATCACATAAGAAGACTGGCGTGAAGCAGTGCCTGCGCTGTGCCGTCGAGTGAGTGAGGGTAACGGAGGCCCAACTGGGGGAAAGAGGGTTAAAGGTTGGTAGCGCAATTGTGACTCTACTGGTGTCGCAGGTGTTTATGGGCGGCGGCAACCGACTGAACAAACACAAGTGTTCATCACACGAATGTTTGTCCAGGGTGAGAATCAAAACCTCATCAACCTACGACCACAAAATAATTACACACAGAAAGGAGGCTGCCCACTAAGAGCTAAAAACGTGTCATGTACTCACGCATGCGCACTAACGGGGAAATACGCCTTTTCGACCGCAGTTAATCCTAACTTATGACATTAGATTGTCAAACTGTCGAGGTCTGTGGTAGAGGCCGCGCGCTTATGTACTCATGCTGGCAACAACCCTAGCATATGTCAACGAACTCTTCAAAATTCAAAATCAGGCTGAGTCTAACTTTGTGTGTAATTATTTTGTGCCAGCAGGGTTACTACTAAATGTGCCGTGTGGGCCAATCAAATGAAAATCAAAAGCAAAATGAAAAACATTTTTAAACATATAAACGCAGATGCAAGTTCTATTTTCCCTTTAAGATATCGGTTTATCTCGACTGATTGACGTCTTCAGTATCAGAACCAAACGATTTGCGTCATCGCTCTTTAAGCGCAGTGTGGCGAGAGTATTACGAAACGCGTCATTGACATTCGCATTCTTATTTTTAATGTGATAGGTGGCAGACGAGCAGACGGATCACCTGATGGTTAGCGGTAGACGCCTGCGACGCCAGTGGAGTCACAAGTGCGGTGTCAATATTTGAACCAGCTTTCCTTCCAATTGGGCGTCCGGTACCCTCTCTCACTCGGCGAAACACGCCTCAGACGCTGACTTGACGCCGGTGTTCTCTGAGACCGTGGTATCACTCCGGCCGTGCCGATCCATTCATGCCGAAGCGTGACTCTCCCACGGTAAACGGTATTTTGTAAAATTATAGTTTTTAATAAAAATATGTCTATTAGTGAATTCCAAATTTTAGCTTTTAGGGTCCAAATAAAATTGACAAAAACCTGCGAATTCTTAGTATTTTCCAAATGTGAGTGGTAACCCTAGCAACAGTTTGAAAAATAAACAAAAGCTTCCATCCCAACAATGCAATCTTCCTTAACCAACCAATACACGTTCAATTCAATTTAAATAAACAGCAAACTTTACACTTTTGTGATCTGAATGCTTCGATCATATTAACCCTAGATATACTTTAAGCGCATTCACGCAAAAGCATTTTCAGAATTGAAAACTAATAACTATGGATTAAGGTCGAAAATAAAATGTAGTGACATGACGGTGTATTTAGGATTCGAAACATCACAGACTGACCCGATGACATATTTGGTAGTGACCCTGCCTCATACACCAAAGGTCGTGGGTTCGATCCCCACCCTGGACAAACATTGTGTTTGTTCAGTGCCTGGGTGTAATTTATGTATTTGAGTATTATATTTGTGTTTCATTTGTTGTCTGGTATCTGTAACACAAGTGATATAATATATAGCTACTTATTACGGAGTCAGGTCAAAGTATGAGATCTTGTGAGAATTTATTTATTATTCTAAACGTTTCAATATGGAATTGTGTATCTAGAAATTAAATGACCGAAGTCTGAACGCTTTAAAGTGCTCGATTCACTTCCAATAGCTGCACTTCATTTCACTTTAACCAAATTGCAATCGAAAATGACCTTTACGTGCCCAAGATAAGGTGCGTATGCACAAATGCAGTCCATCTGGCGGTGGGCCAGCTGTTCACCTGTTGCGGCGGTATCTCCGAGAGTGAATGATGGGGACAGCACCAAGGAAGCGATCGTCCGATAGTGCGACTGTATTAGTGTTCTGCGGTTAAAGTACATTTTTGCTGGGAAGACTTTTAGCGGGCTTGCGCTAGTCTCTTTCGGTTTGGCCGTTGAAATATGGGACGGGACTGAGTAGCCAAAAAGTGTTCACTTTTATTGAGCTGTAATAGAAGGGGTTAAGTTCTAAAATGGATAATTTACAACCAAATTAGTTCTTAGACGACGTCCTGTGGGTCCACCTGCCCGTTGGTCCGATGATATTGTAATGGTAGCGGGGAACGGATGAGGCTGGCAGGGGACCGTATGGGACGGGTGTGATAGAGAAAAATCCTTTATTCAGCAGTGGGTGGACTGATATGATGATGAGATTATTTCTCCAAATTTTATTTATTGTTATCACCAAACTTACCAAATCCTGTGTTATGGTTCAAGTGTCTAATTTTAGCGTGTAACTTTCGGTGGCGTTCAATGCTGTCCTTTGGAATCCGGGTTAGGCTTAGACCATAATTCAGGATCTAGGTTGTCTGGTAATTTCAATGAAACAACTGCTTCCTTCTCAACTGTTTAACGTAGCAACCAGAACAACTAAATCATGTTTACACGTTTCAGAAACTATAGGGCTGAAGTGTACTTTGTAATGCAATGCCTTTGGTCGCAACTGAGATGAAAGTATACTCCCACTTGATAACAAATAAACCATCATGATTGGCTGATCAAACAACGGCGCCCACGCAACTATCGGCGATCGAAACGCCCAGGGCACGCCGCTTGGCGATCTGATGCTGGCAGCATTCCAGGGTAAGCAGACACATTGTTCACCTGCCGTCATGGCCTGTTCTACATTGTTTCGGTATACTGGATAGATCAAAGGGAAGAGCTATTTACATACTAGTAAAATTGGGTCAAGTGTCATGCACTACCAAAAACAATTATACGCTCACAGTATCTCATACATTGACCTTACTCCGTACTGAGTGGCTTAAGCAAGTGCTTAACCCAAGTGCGTTGCAGATATCAAACAACAGACGAATTAAAAATATTACAACACTTGTATAATATTTTTATAATACGTAGAACAAATGCAGTTAGGAGAAGACGTGGTTAAAGGGATGTAAATGTTCACAGATACAGCCTGTATATTGCACCCAGAACCTGAACAACACATTATTTATCATACGAACAATGATAGATATGTTAGAAGTCCTAATCTCGAAGATAAAATAAAAGCCTTTTCGGTGTAAAAAATTTCAAATATTAGTGATAAAGTAAACATTTGTGTCACTGTCAGTCAACCCAGGGTGGAGAAACAGAGAGTAGACAGCGGAAATAAGCCGTAATAAAAAATCTAAATGATCAAATTTGGACTTAGACCTGTAGGTACCTTCAGATACTCAGTAAAACAGCACCTCATCCCATACTCGGTAAAACAGCACAGAGGCTGCTTTTTTATTTATTTTCTTTGTGGATGCGGAAGCGGATCACCTGATGGCAAGCAATTGCCGCCGCCCATAGACACCTGCAACACCACTAGATAAGAGTCACCTCCAGTACCCTCACTTGCTCGACGAAACACAGCGCCAGACGCTTTTTTTGCTAGTATTCTGAGAGTCCGTGGTATCACTTCGATCAAGCTGGCCCATTCATACCGAAGTAACTTCCACGGTTAAATACGTTTAATCTACTCTCCTATAAACTTATTCATCATTTCAAAACCGGACGAGACCTTGCAATGAAGATATGCATGACGCAAACGGTTCCCCAGAGAAATCCAACTAATGAGGACGGATCAGGCATGAGCAATCCCTGAAGGTACATTCGTAACATGAGCGCTAATTTTAGCTCGATACGTTGGGATTATTGAATAACTTGTCTTGGAAGTTGTAACATAACCTATACCCCTGAAACTAATCCTTTCATTTAAAACTCATTAAAAAGAGTAAGTAACTCATTGGAAAAGTTTTTAACGAAAAGTCATAGGTTAGGTATCCACTCACTTTTTGAGTTTTTAATGGATAGCTATCTCATGTCTCCTCTCACTTCCGAAACAGGTACATTTTAGATTTTTTTTATGTGATCGCCTAGGGGTAAGCGATTGCCGCCGCCCATATACATTTGAAACACCAGTACAGTCACAAAGACTGTACCAACCTTTAACGCCCTTTCACTCCAATAGGGCCTCCGGTACCCTCACTCACTCCACAAAACACAGCCCAGGCGCTGCTTCACGCCATTTTTCTGTGAAGCCGTATCACTCCGGTCGAGCCAGCTCATTCCTGCCGATTCGTGAGTCTCCCACAGTCATAATTTGATATGTAATATGCTAACTAGTAAAAGTAAAGTATCATCCTATATTAGCAAGCTGAAGTGGCAGTGGGCTGGCCATATCTGCTGCAGAACTGACAACCGTTGGGGTAAACGAGTTCTGGAGTGGAGACCGCGTCTTGGTAAACGTAGTGTAGGACGACCTCAGGCCAGATGGAGTGACGATCTGCGCAAGAGGGCTGGCTGGAGCTGGATGCGAGTAGCCGAAGATCGATCAAAGTGGCGAGCATATGGAGAGGCCTATGTCCAGCAGTGGACTGCAACAGGCTGATGATGATGATGATGATGATCATCCTATATACTGTCCCACTGCAGTGCAAAGGTCTCCATCATAGAAATCAAGATTATAAGATATCACTATTATGGTGGGATTAGGCTTAATCTCTACGCTTGCCTAACATAAACTAGTGAATCAAATTAATCAAATTTCCGTATACGTCCAAAGCCATCCAAGCCTGAGGTACGCTTAATAACAATTAGTGTAATGTAATTATTATATTATTAATAAAGGCCTTGACCTCGAGCCAGGCTATTAAATTAATAACGTAGACAAGGATTATGCATTATTAAATTTAGATTATCAGACTGTAGTTAATATCAATTATCACACAAATTGTCACTAGAACGCCAGACAGATAATATTCTATGAGTAATATACTCGTATTATTTGATGAACCTACATATTGCTTTCAGATATAGTTAGCTCAGCCATAAAGCTACATTATACCTAAATTATCCGTTATATCTAGATTAATCCTAACTAATCCATACTAATATTATAAATGGGAAAGTGTGTCTGTCTGTTTGTTTGTCTTTCTTTGACGGCAAAACGTCGCGACTATCTCGCTGATGTTCTTGGGCGGCGGTGATTGTTTTTTTTTATAATATAGTTGGCAGACGAACCTACGGATCACCTGATGGTAAGCGATTACCAAGAGATGACCCGCTTAAAAAATACCACAAACATTAAAAACCAAGCAACATTGCGAAGAAGGCTATACTTACCAGGCTTACATATGCAACCAAAAAAAACCTAAAAATATATAAAAGATGTAAGTACCAGTTATAGTCTTAAATCTTATCTCATACAAAATGGTACCTACCCAGACATTCACAATGGCCTCCATAAGGGTACTAGACATGAACGTTCCATCTTGAATATCAACAGAATGAAGGGCGGACATCAAATACTTTTTTTATATTGTCAGCATAAGAAGTCCTCTAACCCAAACCAATATTAACACTGTATCGAAATAAGTTAATAGTTGCACAGTGAAAAGATAAGTCGTAAGGCAACTTTCAACGAACGCTGTAGTGGATTGTAGACAGAAATATTAGGTTGTCAGAAAAGCGCATAGATTTTTTTGGATTATCAGTGTAATCTGAGACACCGAGTGGCAATCAGTGCAAAACAGTGGGCCAGGACAGACAGACGGACAGACATGACAAAACTATAAGGGTTCCTAGTAGACTACGGAACCCTAAAAAGAAAGCTCAAAATATTTTTGCAGTGGGAAATAAGGGCTTTTCCCTGCAACAATTATAACTTTACAATTTCATTAGCATCACATTCACGGATAGAATTAAGTATGCGGCAGTAAACGGGCGACGTAAAGGTTTCGGCACATGCCGTACGGAACCATTCCTTTAACGCTTCTCACGCCTGTATTATAATAATCGCCTCACTAACTGTTTGGGCAAAGTCACACTGAGACATTTTGTGTATCATCTTAAAGCGACTACGCGACGATATCATCTGAAAGTAAAATCATTAATTTCATAGTTATCGTGTATATTATTATTTCGTTTTAATTTAGACACTCATTAGTTTTGAATAGTGCGATACTAATTTTATCACTAACGTTCGAAGTGAAAATCAAAAAATGCACATTTAAGTACTAAATAACTGTTCAAAAACAAAGGTTTTGTAGTCATTTAGATAAAAAAAAACATGCACCCTGAGTATTTTTTAAACCTCTTATTTAATAAACAAAGGGTCCATCATCTTTAAATCAAAGTTTTTATTGCTATGAATATACTCCAATAAAGCCCCCAATAGTTAATAGTAAACCAATGTTTGTTATTCACAATAAATACCTGTATCCCAGTGGCCCCAAACCCCAACTCTTAGGTCTACATTAAAACGCTCTCAGGTGAATATTTGAAGGGAGTAAGTACCTATAAATTAGATTTAACGCGTGGAAAATGTAATTCGAGACGAAATAGTTGCGTTGCTATTATTAAACTCAATGGGGCATTAAGTATATTGTCTGCTACAAATTTTCTCGATTGCTATATTGAGTGATAATTGTTAATCGCGGTGCACTGGGAATAAAGTGGGAGAGTTATACCATAGAAGTCGTAAATGCCTCCTATTGGTAATATGACGTAGTATGACGACAAGTGCTGAAACTGGGGAATTTATTCAATTAAAAACCGGTCAAGTGTTCGTAGGGTTCCGTACTATAGTATTGATTTCTTATGCACAAGGCTTACGTTTACGTCGTGACAACCCTAGTGTTGCGGAGATTGAGAGCTGGATGGAAATTAATGTTTATGTAAATATCGATATAATTTTTCTTGCGATGTTAATTTATCGGTATATCGATAACATTTTGCAACTCTTATTCAAAGAGCGAATTACCAAATACGATGGAATGGGATTAAAAATGCTTTCGACTGTATTTACGGAGGGAACCAATTCCCGCCGGCAGATTTGGGCCCGGTTGTTTCAAGTACGTCAATATTTTGGATTACCGGACTACCGGGTTTTAAGTTATGTTTTCTTTGAAATTTGTTGAAATGTTTGCAATGATCCATCACATTTGGCAGGGTAACTGGTTTTGTAGTACACATTTCGCAATACGATTTTGGCGCAAAAAAATGTGCGAAGTGAATAAAGCGTGCGTCATTACTCGTTACGTCCATAGTCAAAGTACACTTGGACCGTGTTCCAGGATATGGAAAGTCCAATGAAACAAATGCTGGTTGACCTTCAAAACAATTAGACAGTAAATTTACGAACTTTATCATAATTATACTTTCATTATTATTATCATCATCACCATCATCATCAACAGCCTGTTGCAGTCCACTGCTGGACATAGACCTCTCCAAATGCTCGCCACTTTGATCGATCTTCGGCTACTCGCAATCAGCTGCAGCCAGCCCTCTTGCGCAGATCGTCACTCCAACTGGCCTGAGGCCGTCCTAACACCTACCTAAGAACTCTTAAATTTCGAAAGACGCACATAAAAGAGACTATCCCCCCAGCATAAAATTTACCGTGGTAAACGTGGAATCCCTAAACAAGCTGCGCACTCGGGTCGGCCGCTGTAAGGATAACCTGAGTAAATGGGGACTCGCGGACGCATCAAGCAATGTTTGCGAGTGCGGCGCCGCATCTCCAAACCATGGATCATCTCCTGGCATGCCCTTTATGTCCAGACAGCTGCATATATGGTGAACTCCTGCAGCCTACCGATAGCGCAGTCGTTGTGGCGGAGTATTGGGCTGGGACAATTTAATACTATCTTGATGCCATGACACGAGAAGAAAAAGATATCCACTGAGCTACCATCGCTTTTAAGTTCACCGATAGTATTCTGCAAACCGATATAAGTATGACTCATGGTTACACAACCGGCGCATGCGCACATAAAGGTATAGTATAGCATTGTGTCCGTTAGACAAAATCCCATTTATCTCGGGACTGAATAGTTCTGAATTTAGTTCTATTGGCCCGTGCCAAATGTGTTGGGATGTCTGGGGAGAGGACACGGTGGGGGAAATAGCGATTTTGTGGTTCATTGAGATTATTATAAAACTGAATTTGATAAGATAAAACGCGGAAGATTTAAACAGATGCCAATACGTTACTCAAACCAGTTAGAAGTAGTTGAAATCTCAAGGTCGATTCCCGAGCTGTGGCAAATTTGTCAGGTTTTTAGGTAAAACATGCGTGCCCGAATTTGAATCTACGATGTTTCGGTGGGCAGGCACACGTTTTTAATTAGTGAGCCAAAGCCCCGCTCCGCTTATTACGATATTCTAACCCAGAATCGCTAGTGTCATGTCAACATGCGCCGCTGCGTTAACGCGCGGTTGGTTACCAAGATTTATTTAAAACCCGCTAAAATGTCTTCTAACCGGGACGGGACGTGTCACATTGTCAATGCTATGGTATGACCGGTCTCATTTGTTTCTGTGGGTGGGTACATTTGCTTATTTCGTTACTATACACAATCGCTTCCTCGGTAGCGCAGAGGCTAGTGAGCCACATTTAATGGTGATGGCTGTGTTTAGGCCTCAAACCGATTATTTTCTAATAGCATACACGAAACGCTTTCACATCTGTCAGATTGTTTATAATTACCATAAACTACAAACATATATAATTTGAATGGTTGTTTTGTGTGAATTCTTGTGTCGTGTTGTCCATACTGTTAACATGTGCCACTGATATATTTGTTTTTAGAGAACAATTAAAAATAGAATCAGTAATTACAAAATGGACGCGTCTTTCTCATCACAGGACGCTGGTGGAATCACACTTGCGGTTGTCTCCGAACGCAGAATTAAGTCCATTAAAAATGTCCTAACTCCAGAACGGAAAACAAAAGACTTTTAAAAGGCCTGCGCCTAGTTTCTACCTATGCGCCACTGAGTCACACAATGATTAGTTTTGCGCTATCTTCCACACGTTCCAAAAGTTGTGAAATTCATATATTTGACCTTTAAAGAACCTTGTGTTTATTTGATCTGATTGTTAATAGGTTTCAGTATTTTTGATATCCAATACTGTGTGTATGCTGATGCCTGATAATAATATTTAAAACAGCAGGAAGTAACTACAGCTCCGCTCCGCTTATGTAACATAACCGTACCCTAACCCAGCTAGTGTCATGTCAACATGCGCCGCTGCGTTAACGCGCGGTTAGTTAGCAAGATTTATTTGAAACCCGCGAAAATGTCTTCTAACCGGGACAGGGCGTGTCACATTGTTAATGCTGGTATGACCGGTCCCATTTGTTGCTGATGGTACATTGGGTTACAGTGTTAATAATGGTTTGTATCAATTGAGCTACTGAAGACACTCCTATTTGTGTCAGAAACTGTAGTCCGGGGCACATTCGGATAATGATCCAGGATTTTGAAAGTCTGGTAATTATAATAAAGTGATGGCCATCTCATTCTTCCTTTAAACCATGCTAGAATCCGAATCTTACGATCTCCAGCTTGTTGGGAATTCATGCAAACTGGAATCATAATTTATTCTATTTTGACTGAACTATTAGTAACTCAATGATTTTTTGTAAGTGCTCTATTTGCCTTAGTAGCGCAGTGGCTAGTGAATTTCAAAGGGCCTAGGTAGGGTTGAGGGCTAGTATGGAGATTTTTTGTAGTGACACACTGACAGTGGCTTTTTAGTACTGTTCAATTTAATAATATTTTATTTAAAATGAATCCAAGCATATGGGAAAAGTAATCAACAAAATAATATTCAGTTTTATTCTGATCTATTCCAGTATTTCCAATTTCCAGACAACCTTCAGGTAAAAAAAGCTCTGACTTTCATAATAATTAAAAAAAACAATCGCCCAAGGCCGCGTCAGTTGAAATTGTACGATCGGCTTTGCCAAAATCCGTAACACTTGAATCAATGGCCTAAGGTTTAAAATTGTCCACTTTTTTGCTTTCATCGCTGTTTACATTTATTCAGTTTTGTTTGTGTTATTGTAGTAGAAATATTTTTCGTATCACGACTTTTTAATTCTCGTAGTTTGATAGCGCGTGCTTAAAGAAAGGTAGGTTACGAGTTCGTTCCCGGTAGGGTCAGTTTAAATATACATTCTAAAAGGGTACGATTAGACCATGATTCAGAATTTGTCTAGATGTAGGTCACCAATAAGGCGACATTCGTTTAAGGTTCGAAACCTTGAGACAGATAAACTTGCACGTTACACGTTCAGAATCATTACCTCAACACTTTGTCGCCACTTTGTACGTTTTTTGTGGACTTTCAAGACATGGAACAAAATTAAATGTGTACTATAGTAGCATTAAAAGGTGGCGGTATCGGTTTGAAATCCTTTATTGCTTTTCTGAAATCAATAGGTTAATGCATTTCTTAACTAAAACACTCTGGGAGGATATTCCCTCCAATTTGTTGCGATAACGTGAGGTCTGGACCCTCCTTACTATATTCCTCGCGGTACTGTGGTTCAAAACGGAATGCGCTCCCGAGAGCGTGATTCCCATTATAAAATCAGCCATAAACGGCGGCCAGTATCAAAGGAGTTTACCATCGTTACAGTACCTACGAAATGGTCGGTAGAAAATTGTGGTCAAACGTTAACCTTTTAAACATTAGCGTAGAAAACTGAGTGATACAGAAATCATCTACAAAGAAGACGAATGACTGACTTGAATCTCTTCTAAATTCTACTCAACTTACTCACATATTTTGCAAAAGCCTATATAGAAGATCAAACAAGCCTGGCTTTCCCCGTAATCCAGAGTCAACAAGCTCGTAATTACAGGCTTCATGGACGAGATATTCGCCTTATAAAATCTAGCTGGTCTCCGGGGCCTGATGGTGTACCGGCTGACCTCTTAAAGATGTGTAGGAAGGCATTTGCTATCCCTCTCTGTCACGTAATGAACCTCATTATCCGTCATGGTATTTATCCTCCGAGGTGGAAAGTAAGTCGTGTTACACCTATCCCCAAAAGCAGTAACAAGTCGCTTGTCGAGGAATATCGACCGATTGCTATACTTTCGGCGCCTGCAAAGGTATTTGAGATTCTAATCCATAGCACAATTCTTAAACAAATCCAGCCATACATCTGTAACGAACAACACGGGTTTAGGCCGGGAAGATCAGTAACTTCAAATTTGTTGTCATTGGTTGATTTCATTTCAAAAGCAATGGATAAAGGCAAAACAAGTCGATGTTTTATACTTCGATTATCGCAAGGCCTTCGACAGAGTTAATTGTAGAATCCTTCTATCGAAGCTTGATTCTATGGGATTTTTCTTCTAAACTTGTCCATTTGCTGTCGAATTACTTTGAAGGACGTCAGCAGTATGTACGCTATGGTTGCTATGTTTCACAACCCTATCCAACACCCTCTGGCGTAACACAAGGTTCCATACTTGGGCCTCTGCTCTTCCTTTTAATGATAAACGATGTTGTGGATGTCCTGAAACATTCGAATGCCTGCTTTATGCTGACGACCTGAAATTATATGCAGAGGTCAGTGATGTCACAGATTGTGAACTCATTCAAGGAGATGTCGATGCCCTTCTTGAATGGAGTAACTTAAATGGGTTGGAGTTTAATTGCAGTAAGTGTGCTGTCATGACTTTCACCCGTCAGCGTAATCCTACCAATTTCAACTATAATTTAGGTGCTGATGTCATTGATCGCACAGATTCTATGAAGGACTTGGGAGTGACCTTTGATGCTGCTCTGACGTTCAATTCGCACATTTCGCACTCACTTGTAGTTGCTTTCGGTCGCTTGGGGTTTGTCTTGCGTAATTTACGTGACTTCCAGAGTCCTAATATCATAAAACTGCTATTACTAGTCTGGTGAGGAGCTCTTTGGAATCTAGTGCGTGTGTTTGGAATCCTCACGAGGCCAAGTATACATTGATGTTAGAGAAAGTCCAGAAGGCTTTCCTTCGTTATTATTATAAGCGGATATATGGATATTATCCTTTATGTATCCTACCATGTTCTTGCTGGGAATGTTGAAGATGAACTCTTTGGAGGTCAGGAGAGCGCGGGCAGAGATTTCCACTGCTGTTGCGATACTGCGTGGGAGCCTGGACTCGCCTGAATGTGTTGAACATCTATCGCGCCTGTTTGTGCCTGACAACTATCTGCGTATACGCTCCAGTCGCAGGCACCGGCTGTTCGCGCCCCCGCCGTGCCGCACGGTGGCGCGCGCGCAGTCGCCGCTGTGTCGCATGCATCACACGCTTAACGCGCTCTTGCATTGCATCCAGAACTTGATATTTTACAGATAATGTTAAGTCCCTAGTAAATAAAATTGATATTTGTTTATGAATAAATATGTAATTACAATAAGAGTTAAATTAATAGTAATAATACCTATTATTTAAGTGTTAATAATAATTATAATTATTGTTAAAATATGTATAATTATGTAATAGGTTTTATCCCGTATAATTATATAATAAATAATAAATAAAAGAAATAAATAAATAAATTATTGCGTGCAAGATTTTTTCCGTCAGCACGTAGTAGGGTGGTAATTTACGACACAGTGCAAAACGAAGCAGCAATGCTTTGCTTTTTCCTATATAAACTACTTAGGGCTGATTTTTCAATCTTCAGATAGTGGTTTTTAGTCAGTTCAATTAAGGGGCGAAAATATGATATTTTTGAAGAAAATAAAACATTACAGACTTAGATCCAAGTAAATTGGATTTTTCAAGATGCAATTCAATATTTCTAACACGCGACAAGTAACAATAATGTTAATTATTGCTAAAACGGCCACTTTTAGCAATAATTGACATTATTGTTACTTGTCGCGTGTTTTATAATTATATTGTATTGCATCTTGAAAAATTCAATTTACTTTTATCTAAGTCTGTAATGTTTTGCTTTCTTAAAAAATATCGTATTTTCGCCACAATTAGTGTAAATAGGTTGACGGCGCTAGTTTCATTCGTGTAGCCCCTTAATAACCAACCAAAGTAAATGTCAATGCTAAAGCAAGAGAAAAACGAATTGTAACTACTTTTCAATTGGGAAGTATAAAACAATATCTGACGAATAATCTGTTATCCACGCAATGTAGTATACAAAAGATGTTAAAATAAATACAGTAGGCACCTTAGTAATAATAAGCAGTAGCGTGCTATCTATCTACATATAGTACTATATATAGTATCTTAGTAAAAATATCACAAGTTATAAAATTAAATTAAACTAGTTCAATTTCCGTTCAATTCCGTTTCTTTGATGCATAGTGGACCTTAGTGGAACTGACTTCGGGCAATGTATGAGATGATGAATGAATAATGATTTTTTTTATCATAATACATTATGTAAGTATCAGAATTTTTTTTTTTTAAATACACATATGAAGTACCAAAATGTTTCTATCATCGGCTTTCAATCCCTCGTAATATCTGATTTACTTTATCTTATTGAGATCATTACTTTACTGTCATCTTATTCTTCGCTGTGCCATAATACTAAGCAAACATTTAAGATATCTCCGTTATATTCCTTGTACATACACATATTTAGAACAAACCTTTGATAGCAAGTTTATTTTCTCCTACGATTTCAAGGAACATGAAGGTTTACAAATGAGTTTATTCCTTTCCACTGTTTATTTTAAGTTAATTATCTTTTTATTCAGAACTAAGTTCGTCGTATCGTTCATATTGTTAAAAAATAGATTACTACAAATGTCCTATTGGTTTAGTGGTTTAAGTATCGGGCCGTGATCATGTGGTCCTGGGTTCGAATACTGGGTGGAGTAAAAAGTTGGTTTCGAATTTTTTAATGTAGGTAGCTTGGGTTTAGCTTCTTGGCATTACGTTTGCCTATAGTATTCATATTATTTAGAAAGAGGTGTTGATATACTACAATTAAAACAAATGTTTAAGATACTAAGTACGGAATTATGTCAATAAATGGAATGTTGTTAGACTTAATTTTTAAAATAAATATCTACTATAAAATATTCATATCTATACAACATTTGTTTTACAAATTTACTTTGGAAACGTTGTCTTAACCGGTAATGTAGTGGGGGCGACTCTCGTCCGAGGCACACCGAAATGGGAACGTTGGGAAATACACCTTTATTTACTTCCTCATAAGTGTGTTTTCTGTCAAAATAAAAATATTATGTCCTTTCTTAGCCTACGTGGACAAATATTTGCCCAAAACATTGACACCCTCCAATCAGAATAAAACAACAGCCCCGTAACTAATTCACAATCTCACGTCAACCTTCTGACGTAATCATGACGTCACTCCATGGAAACGTCCCAGTTTTATTATTCATTGGAGCTAAATCATCAATTATTCATTTCTGAGTAATGACGTATTGACTCGTAAACAATGGGAGCGGAATTAGTGGGTGCTCAGGAGACAAATATCTTTAATGGGATTGGACAGTTTAAGAGGATATGGTACAGCGGTGCTCCAATACAAACTATGGAAATAGTTTAGCAGACAAACTATGGCAATAGTCTTGCGAGACTAATGCACTTTTTTTGTAAAGTTATATGATTAATAAATAAATAATAAATACAAAAGCGAACCTTAATCCCTTTCTGGATACCTACTTCTAGGAGAGTTATAATTTTTTCCTGAATAGCTATCATTACTGTAAGTATATCTGTGGGTTTTTCTTTTTAATATTAATTACAAAAAAAAACCTAAATTCTTTAATCCTAAAAATATTTACCGCTGTATTCTAACGTCCGGAGAACTTTGACCACATTATAAAAATAAACGAAACACAGAAAAACTCATTTAATTATAATTAATAATAAATTTATTCATTGGTACAAAAAATAGGTATTTTAATCGGCTCTATTTTCTAAAAGGGATCGGTATACGGCATAACGTTGTTTTTCTATACTTTTATAACGTTGTTTTTCATAACGTGTGTTTCTATACTTTTAGTAGGTATTCGTAGGATTCCCTATCGCCTGGTCTATTCTCTGAAGGGAATGTAATATACATACAAGGTGTATCAATTAGATAAAAATAAAACAAAGTTATTTCTTGTATTTTGTAACACGACAATACAAATACAAGAAGGCTACACAACAATAAAAAAATTATAGCAAAGAGTAAAAAAAACAGGATAAAAAAACTAATATACGTCGTGGTTAGAATCTAAGCTGAGAAGATGTTGACAGTTTTTACAAACAGTAGGCTGTATTATGAAGAAAAGAAAGAAAAAGAACAGTATCATAACTAAAGCTAAGAAAAGCACGCTAACCCTGTATTAAGACCTCACGTACAAGGCATAGATTTTTATTCCCCTCATATTTGATGACACCAACCTCGGAACAACGTCACAAAAACAAGCCCCAACCATTTCTCCATCAGTTCCCCTTAGATCACGTAAAAACAATTCTCGGAGATATAAAACCCAATAGATATTAAACAACGTATAACTTACTCTTAAGCGCCACTCAGGCCGTTACTGGCCCTTTGAGAAGGATCTCCCAAATACAAAAAATGCTCCATATTTTTTAGTAATGGACGGTCAGAAACAGTGCTGGGGTATTTTGTACGAGACTCGAGAAACTAGTAAATCTGATAATATGACACTGACTGACTCTTATTTATACTAAAGCGCGGACAAATGAGCAGGAAGGCAATTTTCGTGCACTCGACATTGAAAGTCGAATCGATGTATCAAATCTTTAAATTCGACTTCAATGTCTAGTTTACCCCGCCCCTATTTCACCACGCTGACAATTAGTAAACACTAGACAGGTAAAATTACTCGTGCAAATCTTCACTGCTACTCGCATGGCAGGATATTTTACAAAACATCTTAATGTATCTGATGTAACTACCCTAAATGTGAGAAGTATTATCAAAGAAAGGAGTATTTTTCACATTTTTTATGATATAGAAAGGCACACGAGCAAGCAGGTCACCTGATCGTAAGTGAACACCGCCGCCCATGGACAACAGCTACAACAGGAGTGCGAATGCGTAGCTGGCCGTCACAACAACGTCAAAGTCAAAGTCAAATATTCTTTATTTGCATAGGCTTGTACACAGCACTTTCAAATCGTCATACAAAAAGAAAATATTTAAAACTATTTAAAGATAATGTATATGATTTAAATGAAATTAAATATATATCTTGATACATAAGATATACTAAAAAATAAATAGACATAATGCGATTCTACCACCGGTATCGGAAGTGATGTCTGACGAGAAGAGCCGGCAAGAAACTCGCCAGTTACTCTTTTAATCGCCAAAAATGTTTATTACAATGTTTCCTCATACCACCTCCTACAGTCCAAACTTACTGAAGATGAAGGAAATGTTAAAAGCTAAAAATGAGGTAACCAGTGCAGACCATCCCCAGAGGCGGCACCTGTACAACAAGTATGACGTATGTGTCAGCCTCATTTCACTCAACCATATCAGAGGGAATGTAATGACCTGCCACATAGCGCCACAACGACTAATATGTATCTATCTAAGCTAGTAGAAGATTTTAAGATCCATTGATTAGATTTATGAGCGCACTTGTAACTCCACTGGTGTTGCAAGTGTCCATGAGCGGCGGCAATTGCTTACCATCAGGTGATCCGCCTGCTCGTCTGCTACCTATCACATAAAAAAAAGAAATGTCAAACTATACTCGAGTCGAGTCATTTCACTTGAATCGAGATTTTCTCGAAAGAATCGAGTATGCTACCTCACTAGTCAGGGAAACGGCCGCTTCAAATGGGGGGAGAGCATGGACTAATTTAGGATCTGGCTAGAGGGTAGGATGAATGAATGATTTCATGTTTCAATTGGTAAAGTAGACTAATGCAGTTCTCGTGTAGGCGAATTGACTAAAGAAAAATTTGGCAGAGTGGAGAATACCTTGAATACATAATACGTTCATAATACGAGTGGGTAAAGTGTGCTCAATCATTTGAGTCTGGAAATTACCATATCACAACACCTTTTTAGGGTTTCTTAGCCATGGTAACAACGGAACTCATAGATTCGTCATAATATACAAGGTGAATTTTTAATTACTTTCCAAATTCTTAACGTCGACTTAGAATCTGTAAGTGAACAGCTTTCTCCTTGAAGCATGGGTCGAATTTTGTATTTTTTTTTTACTTTTCATACAAATCAGACTAATCACGCGATCAATAGAGTATGGGAAGTTCAAATTTTTTGTCGTATTTCGACTAATGTTTCTTGGAGAAAGTTGTACACTTACAGATTCTGAGTTGAGCTTGAAAATTTGGATAGTGATTAAAAATTCACCTTGAATGTCTATCTGTCTGTCGTATATCACAGGCATGTTTTTGATTGGATCCCCGGGTTAGGTACACAATTTTGTTACCAGAAATTTTCTGTTGAGGCATTATCAGCCCAATGTCTGGAAGTTGGCGGTCTTGTATGGGTACCTACAACACAGACACAGGAGTGTGTCTAAAGCACGTTAAGCCATTGGACTTACGCCTGATCCCAGTTTGGTCATACCACACTGAGTTGGTGTCCCACCGAAATATGAGGCGCCTTTGTATCGCTACGATAAATAGCTAAGTCCTCATAACCTCAGTACTTAGTATTCGAACACATCATCCCAGCGCCCTCAAAGACACGTCTCAGTAAGTCCAACCACAAAAGGGTGTGGGCACGAACCTCCAGCCTCAGAAACTTAGACACGTACCTCAGACACGTAGCTCATAAATCTAGCAAAGCCGCTGAGACGAAGATTGCGAGTTGACAGAGTCGGTGTGACGTCACAGGGGAAAATAAATGGCAGAAAATCTGGAGGCTTGATGGATCGGTAACATGGCGGGAGATTAAAATAAAAAAGTGCAACATGGTAGAAGATTGGTTTGTGCGTGATGCGTGAGGTCGGGTCTTTCCTGTACCTCAAATAATATACAGAGTATATCAGTGGACAGTACGATTTTTGTGGACATTTATTTTACCCGTTATTAAGATCAGCTTATAACTATTTTTCTTTCTATAGAATTCGTAAAAAATAGACACTTCTCTTATATAAAGTCGGCAGTTCTTTCTTTCTTTCAGAAACAGTTGGTTAGAAAAATTCGAAACTTAATCAATATTTAATTATTTATTGCTTCGATAGAGAACAAACATATGATAAAAAACAAAGCAACCACTTTAGACCCTGTTAGGGCACTACAAAATGAGCACTTTTCATCAAACCGGGAATTTAACTCAGGACCCCGAGATCATGGCCCGATCGATATGTTTATACATGACTAGACTGGCCCGCCCTCGCTTCGTTTCGGGACAGTAGTTCCACTGTCTACCAATAGATGGCGGTGGGGATCGATTACATCGCGCAAGTGTTTCATGTTTTCGGTTTACCTATAAGCTCGGACGTGGACTATGAGATTAACATTTTATTAAAAATTATAGATTATAGAAGACTAGCGGCCGCCCGCGACTTCGTACGCGTGGAGTTAATTATTGACACTTACCGTCATATTTTGGACAATCCACACAATATATTTTTATAAATTGTAGCCTATGTGTTATTCTGATGTATACGCTATATTGTGGTAAAGTTTCATTCAAATCCATTCAGTAGTTTTTACGTGAAAGAGTAACAAACATCTATACATCCATACTTACAAACTTTCGCCTTTATAATAGTAGTAGGATAGAAGAAGATTTCTATGATGAAGGCCTTTGCCTTGCAGTGTGACAATATATAGGCTGATACTTTAGTACTTTACTAAGTTTTAGAGATTGCGCTAACAGACTTCACCGAAGTAACGTTCCTCAATCCTCCTGAACCGCAGCATTAAAGTTGCAGGCGGAGGATGCACCGGTCCCTGCAGAGGGCGCGATCCTCCCGGCTGTGGGTCGCTTTAGCCTCTATTATTCAGCGGCTGAGAGAGGTCTTGAGGCGTATAGTCAGCCGTAGATACACTAGTTGCGATTTTTAAGAAAACTTGTTTTGGCAGACTAAAAAAAAATTTCAAACCGATTCGGCTTCGGTGATCTTGTGTGCTTAAGTGTGTGCGTAAACGAGGAGAAAAGGTAATAAGGTAGGTAGTGCCCTTGCGCTTGCGATCTTGTTGATATTTTACCGTAGTAGACCCCCCACAACCCACAGTTTGAGAAACACCGCTTTAGAGAGTCAAATCAGCGTTCTATGTTGATCTGTGTCTAATTATTTTTGTGATACAATGTATACACACAGAACTGTGCACCCTGTGCATATTTACATCCCTTTAAACACCATGTTCTACCAACCATTTTGGTCAACATTTGTTCTACACCTTTTCGAAATTCATCGAATTTTTTTTCGACTCCCCATACATAACGATCAAGTCACTTGACCGACTTTGTATGTTTTGAATTTTTTTATGCAAATTTCCAAAAGTCACAGAACAAATGTGGTTCAGAATGGTTGGTAGAACACGCGGTTAAAGGGTGTAAATGTTCACAGATACACCCTGTATAAAAGCTCTCTCTTGCGATGCTACCTACGCCATCTTGGATATTATTATAATGAGGCTTGAAGACAAATCGGAGTCTTACATCCCTATTCTGTCTGAAGCACAATGCTGCGTTAAGTTCTTGGGTAGTCCCACAAAAGCTTGAATGGACGAATCTCTAAAAGCTAATTAATAATCACAAAGGAAGCAAAGCAAATCGCGATAATGGAGACATATTTTTAATTTATAAAACATGACCGACGATGTTCTGGAGAGAGAGATAAATAAAAAGAGAATTTTAACTTCCAAATTTGGAAACAATGGTAGGTTTTTTTCTGCGTGATAGGTGGCAGGCGAGAAGACGGATCAGCCTACTTATTGTAAGCGATTGCCGTCGCCCATAGAAGACACCCCTGTTCTATAAACATATCACTAAGGTTGACCATGTCATAAAGTTTTCTTTTTTATTAAAGAAAAATTTACATTCCATAGACTCAAGGTCCGTGCCTTTTTTGCTACAATCTAATCTAAAATTATAACAAAAGAATAAATATTCAAAACTTTCTAAAATTAAGTAATTCGCAACTGAATTTTTAATTATTAAAGCGCATTGAAGTTTCATCAAAGATGCAAATGCTTTATCTAATGTGGCATCAAAAAAAAATAACGGGGGAGATTAGGGGGTTAGGTTAGGGTCCTTTCATACCGAAACAATTTCAAAATAACACGCTATAAAGCTTCCGGATAACCACGACAAAATATACGAAAAACATACATACTTCAATTAACAAAATAACTCATCCAACGCCATTGAACCTTAATAAGCAATAATAAAGGTATCTTTGAAATTTCTGTTCAACACAAAATACCCTCTTAGAATTACCCCGAGGCTGGTATAATTTACATAAGATCTCAATATGCCTGCTGTTTGATCTTGAACTTTAACTTATGAATATTCAAGACACACATTGGCTAGACGCTGGAGCTTACATAGATGGTACCTACCCAGGCACGAACAGAGAGATTCTTCAATTAGCCAAAGATTTCATTGAATATAGTTTCGGCAAAGGAATTGAAATTTCGTATGTAATATCTCAAGTTAGTATAAATTTGATGTGACTTTGAGATTCCTTAAGGACATTGTTTCACAGATAATTTGCTATCCCAGGGGATCCATTAACATTCCTTTAACCACGTGTTCTATCAACCATTCTGAACAACATAATATGTTATATTGTTCAACAACTTTTCCAAATTCTTCGAAATATTTTTTGACTCCCCATACAAAAGGACCAAGTTACGTGACCGACTTTGTATGGAAAAATGATTTTTTTATGCGAATTTTCAAAAGTCATAGAACAAATGTTGTTCAGAATGATTGGTAGAACACAGGGTTAAAGGGATGTAAATATTCACAGATACACCCTGTATCTCAACAACAACAAATACCATATTTAATAACAACATAGACCTAATAGTGCCTTAATACAACGGCAGTTAAACATGCAAATAACTGGCCATTAAACTGTTGTATTTAACTTGGCCCTTCAAAGGGCTTATACGGGTGGCCTACTATGGACGGGTAAACGGAATAATTGGACGTAAATTTTGAGAGCCTGTCTCTTTTGTGTTGCAACATTTGATATACATTGCCAACAATTCGATTAAGCTGCTTTATTCATAAAGACCTGTCTATTGATTATACTCTTATATGTACACTGTACTGTAGACTTACATTACAACTAGTAACTGAATAAAAGCTGTGCTTGACCTAACCGATTTTTTTTTCGAGTTCTCATAGAAACTGACTACGTTATGTGATCGATTTTGTATGAAAAGATGACATATTTTGTGCGAATTTTCAAAAATCATAGGACAAAATGATTTTCAAAATGGTTGGTAGAACAAACACAAGGGATTTACATGTTTACTGATACATCCTGTATACACCCGTTTCACTCTTATACACTCTTTAAAACATACAAGAAGAAGATTTTTTAAGAATAAGCGAAATATATCAGTAACCTAAGTAATATCTACTACTAAAACGTATCAAAGAGCGCATAAGAAGATTACAGAATACAGATATCGTATAATACTAAAAGACGAAATTTCCGAACCGTTAAAATATTCTCTAAAACATTAAAGTTTCACCGGAACTTTACATTAGTCTTTCCCGTTAATGCACTGTTAATTAGAGAAATGCCCTTTGAAAACGCGAATGCTGCCGAATTCGCCTTTCAAAAGATTACGGCAAACTTCGTCCATTTGTGATTTACGTGGAACCCAATACTTTCGTTAGAAGCTGATTCTGCAGCTTTAGTTAGACGTAATTAATCTCATGTTAGTATGATTTGGCATCTTCAGTAGGTATGAAAGACACAATTAAAATTTTATAATGTAAGTCGCTGTTTTGTACCGGCGGCCATCTTTAATGAATGCATGAATGAATATGTTTTTTATTGCACACAAAACAAAGGTATAAAACTTAAAACTAGTTATTACAGTAGTAATGTACAACAAAGGCGGCTACTACTACTTCAATAAAAAAAAATACATATTGTATGTTTTCTGAAAATCTAGCACTTTTATTTGATGCCTTTTTGTGGCGGCAGCCGACAAACGTAGCTAAACGTAACGTAGCTAACACTCTCAACTATCAAACAATAAAAAAACAAATTCATGTCGGTTTATCTCTCCGGAATCTAAGATGTCACAGACAGACACGTCGATAGACAGATAGAAAGACACACATACTTTTTTTTCAGATGGGTTTTAACCAATGGTCTGCCAAAAACAAAAACCGTTAGTATTCAGGAGCATAAGGGCGTCATCGAGATAAATACTCGACAGTTTAAAGTGAAAACTTGAGCAACTTTAAACACAAAATGGAATGTCCCTGGGATGCGAATCCTCGACCTCAATTTTAGAGACAACACTTGGCCATTACAGAACAGAGGCATAAACTACTCGTAACATCAAAGCGTTTATTGGTAAACTAATAGCATGCCATATACCGTACATTTAGCGGAAATTGCACCCATGATGTCACTATTGTCTGTTGCATAGACCGTAAATTGCTATCCCTATTATGGGAATGAGGTAATTTTCACCCCGCCTTAGAAGTGAAAAGCAAACGCCGGAAAACGAGAGGCAACGAACCTCCGTACTAACACCCCTTAATGGTATTAAAGGCTCGATCATACTGACCTTTAAAATATCTGAGCACGTGTAAAATTGTCGACGCCCACGTTTAAGGTCAATCGTAGATTGAATTTATATCTATAACTGGTGGTCGTTACTAAGCCGTTTTACGGTGAGAGCGCCACGCTTTGGCATAAATGGATCGGCTTGTCCGGAGTGATACCACGGCCTTACAGAAAACCGGCGTGAAGCAGCGCCTGTGCTTCGTTGAGTTTTGCGGGTGTCTATGGGCGGCGGCAATTGCTTGACGCCAGGATAATATGTTTGCTTGTCTGCCACCTATCACGTAAAAAGCGATAATTATAACATTTAAGACTGAACCACTAACATATTAGTTGCATGACTTTAAATCTTTGTCACCTAGACTAACCATGGAGTTACTTAAGCAGAATATGTGAGCGATAAAAACCACCATTCTACAGCTTTATCAAAGCTATATCGGGCACCAGTCTCTTACAAAGTTAACGTTATTGTCACATACAATAGCATCCTATCACTTTTTGTATGATTTGAGTACCTAAGTCGATTTATTTTTTACTATTAGACAGCACGGGGTGACTGCCTCAACATTATATAACACATAATTATGGTGTATGAAAAAAAAAATGTTGCCTACAATCGCATTTAGTGGTCGCCAGCGGAGACTGAACGTGCGATTGACCTATCGGAATCATATTTTTATAGTGTCCCAATATAACGGCTAGCCTAAGCCTGATGGTAAGCAAAAGAAGAGACCACGTTGCGGTTACAAATTTTAGAACAACAAGATATGTACACATGAGTACAGGTATCAAATCCAGTCTTCCAAAATGACCCTCGTCAGACTAAGTAGAAACATAGGTATATGCGTAGTACATGTAGCCAGATGCGTACTTAGAGGGACCCATATATTACTCCAGCCATGCTCACCTCTCAAGAAGACTGACGCTTCAACCTGAATGGAATCTTCTGTACATGTAACTAGATGCGTTTTTAGCAGGACACATGTAGTGCAGGTATCAAAGCCGAGTAAACAGGGTCCGAACTGATGACCGCGCCGACTCTTAATGGACAAAGTTTTCCACCACAAATCCTGCCGCTAGGGAACGACTTAACTCTTCAAGGTGGGCTGAGGGGCAAGTCATAAGCAAAACATGTTTAGGGGAAGAAAATTGTATAAAGGAGTTAAATATCTCCGTTGCTCAATGTTTGCTTTCGCGATGTAGGATTGTCATCATCATCACCATCAGCCTGTTGCAGTCCACTGCTGGACATAGGCCTCTCCAAATGCTCGCCACTTTGATCGATCTTCGGCTACTCGCATCCAGCTCCAGCCAGCCCTCTTGCGCAGATCGTCACTCCATCTGGCCTGAGGTCGTCCTACACTACGTTTACCGAGACGCGGTCTCCACTCCAGAACTCGTTTACCCCAACGGTTGTCAGTTCTGCGGCAGATATGGCAAGCCCACTGCCACTTCAGCTTGCTAATCCGGTGAGCTATGTCGATAACTTTAGATCACCTCGTTTCGGATTCGATCACGCAGAGAAACGCCGAGCATAGCTCTTTCCATAGACCGCTGAGCGACTTTAAACTTGTGGACTAGCCGTGCTGTTAGTGTACGATCTAGAATTGTATGATAAATTATTTGTATGGAACCGTCTGATTAGGTACCTTTCTGTCTCCGGTAAGGTAAAGTGTTAAAGTATGTTTGTTACCCTTTGTTTGTACAATGCCTGTTTAGTTACTGAAAATTTAAGCCTCTCGTTTTATCCAACGCAATATACTGCAAGACCGATAGCTGAAAAGCCTGTTACTTCTGCGCTGTGTTTCATCGAATGAGTAAGGGTATACCCTATATCGGAGGTACAAGTAGGGGGTTAAAGATTGATAGCGCACTTGTGACTCTACTGATGTTGTAGGTGTCTATGGGCGACAGCAATCGCTTACCATCTGATGATCAGTCTACTCCACTACTACATAAAAAAAGATGAAGAAGAACAAGAGATAAAATCTTCCCTACTTTTTGGCAACTCAAACATCTTATCTCTTGGACCACAACTTAATTCCATTGAAGCTGTAGTGTTTATACTAGCTTACAAGCGAGTTGAAAATAAATGTTCAGGTAAGGTCGCGACGTCGCCAAAACGAGCCGTTTTTACGACGCGCCGCCGAACACTTAGTCTTGCTTAGACATGTTTCGCTTTACGTTTGTCTGTACGCTATCGGGGAAGAATGGCATTGGATTTTGTAACTGTTTGTATAAGTGTACAAAGAATGAAAAAGACTTTAATTTATCTGGCTCACGAGCAAATATGATACAAGAAGTCGCAATAGTGGTACATCTCAATATGGTGGACCGACGATTTGGTGAAGGTCGCGGAAATTCCTTGGATGCGGACGGCACAGAACCGATCTATGTGGAGAACATTGGTGAAGGCCTATGTCCAGTAGAGGACGTCTATTGGCTGAAATGATGATGATAATGAACGAGCAACCGCTACCTTATTGTAAGCGATTGTCGATTGTTGAGAATACATACACTTGCTTAGAAAAAGTTCCGCGTTAAATGTGTATAAGTAAAAAATAAATCATTATTTCACTCCCACATTTCCACAAACAACAACTATTGAAATATTTGCATTATTCCATCACAAACTTTATTACAAATACTGCGCCCAGTTTTCAATGAACAGAACCAACAATACGTATTTCATACAGAGTTATTTACGTAATGCGTTCTGAACGAAAACTGAGTTCGGTCTAGTGTTGTTACTTAGTCGATTATTTTATGTCGAACTTTGGCGACAATATTACATAAAATTCATCAGCTCAGTGTACCATTTCATGCGTCCAAGGCCCTCACTTCGGAGACCGGGGTACACTCAGACCATGATTGAAGATTGATTGATCAATTAACTAACAACTGTCCTCGAAAATCGCAATTTATAGACAGGGAAACCAGACTAACTAGACTGCCGTTCCATTTTTAGACTCGTACACCAAGGTGATTGACAAAAAATATTTAAATGTTAATAGGAATAGAAAATTATTTCTGCCGTTTAATTCGATATAAAACATTTATGAATGTCAAATATTTAATTGATGCCGCTGATTATGTATGTCGATACCTGCCCAGAAGAACCAGCAAAAAACTCAGTTGTCTATCGATTATCGACTTATCGGTTGGCAACACTAATACGGTTCGTCGATTTTATTAAATTCGCGACGGAAACAAAGTTATATAACGGATAATTTTCTCATATTTATAGAGCAGCCTGGAAGTCCACATTTTCAAATTAACTTCACGGGCAGTTGAATTCGTCAATATTTACTTTTGCTTAAATCAATTAAAATTTGAAAAGGTCCCTGATGGTTTTTGAATAAATTTGATTTCTTTTTGTAGCCCTTTTGGAATACGATCATGTTTCTAGCATTCGTATCTATATATATAAGATCTGTAGTTAGAAAGTTGATTTCATAATTGGAGATAGAATCAATAGGTCTGGTTTCCCTATTAAACGGTTGCGAAGGTTAGTCAACAGCAGTTTCATGTAATTACTAGATTCTCCAAATCATGAACCATGGTCTACACGAAATTCCGAAGCGATAGCTTTAAATGCAACCGACAATTACCTACATGCTGAGATGAGTGAAATTTTAAACCGCTTGATATGTCACAATCACAATGACATGTTCTTAGACAACCATCCAAATCAGCACAGAATAACTTTTTTGTTGTTGACCCACGGGAAATGCGTTACACATACCCGTCCACCGGGGGGTGAACGGGTTATGTTGGACTCCCCCGCTGAAGGCAGGGGTTTACCGACTAAAACCTTGGGACTCTCCCTCATCGTCCATCTTGGAAGATGTCATATATTTTTCTGTTCCATGGGTCCGTGGCACGGAGCCTAGCACCACGACAAGCACAGAATAATTAACCAACCCCAGAGAACCCAGAAAATACGAGGAGGTAGCTAAAAGTGCACCCACGTTAATTGCATAAAATGGATGTAATTCGGCGCACATTGCTCGAATTGCTTTTAGTGGGGCATATTTTTGGCAATAACATATGGAATGCAGCTTTTACAGCCATCTAGGGATGCATTTAATAAATAGGTGAAATTCCAGGAATTAGATGAATTTATGCTTTCTCTTTCTCGACTAAGCGTGTAATTTCTAGTAGTTTAATTTCAATTTGCGTCTAAAATTGTCGCTTTAAGCCCAGAATTACACTTACGGCCGCTGTCAGAGACGTCATTTATGCTAATGTTCAATTACTTAAGTATTGGTAGTCTTTATGCGTATTGAAATAAGTGTCAATATATTTTTTGAGTAACCAACTTAGTTATTCAACGACTCTGAGTGCGGCAGTTAGACATAGACACTGCCCTACGAGCAGATGGATCACCTAATGGTAAGTGATTGCTGCCGCTCATAGGCACCTGCAACACCAATACAGTTAGAAGTGCGCTGACACTTTCAACCCCCTTTCCCCCCAATTGGGCCTCCGGTTCCCTTATTATTTACTCGACGAATCACAGCGCAGTTGCTGTTTCACGCCGGGTACTCAAGATCTTCTAGCATGTCTTATGGAAATGGCCAAGCTACACACAAATCGCCTAGGGTGTAGAGTTTATGAAGTATTCTAACACTATGGCGTGTATTTTTTATTTTATTGCTGAAGTAGGCAGACGAGCATGCGGCCCATCTGATGGTAAATGGTAACCGCCGCTCATAGACAACAACAATGCCGAGGCTCAGTCATGCCGCTGCCTACCGTGAAAGAAGTACTCTTTTCAAACCTCGTTTAAAAAAGGACATGTCATAGCGATCAGGGAACACCGCAACTGGAAAGGTCATTCCACAATTTGCACGTGCGCGGGAAAAATGAGCGCTGGAAGCGTAGCGTTCTGGAAAAGAATGATTCCAGGTAGTATGTAGTATAGTCAAATGTTTGGCCCTAAACGAGGTCTGATAAGTTTTTGAGAGTTCAAAGGCCAGGCTCAGCTTGAAAACCTTTTACATAAAATGTTTCTGGTAGGATTTCTACACGAGACGTTATAATGTAAAGGACGGATACTCAAAACTAATGCCCTCCCTAAAGAGAAACTTGGCAAATTAAAATGAGTTGCGAGAGAATATTTCGGTTTAGTGTTGTTCCTTAATAAGCGAATATCGATAAAGTTAGGCAACGCTAAGCGATCCCGGGTAAAGGGTTTTTATGTGATAGGTAAAAGAAAAGCAGACAGATGACCTGATGGTTAGCGATTGCTGTCACCGATAGACACTTGCAACACCAGTTAAGTTATAAGTGCCAATAAAGTCTTAGTGGTTTAATTTATTTTATGACCGAGTCAGCAATACCACTGTTTTAAAACAAAAAAATGTGCTAGGTCCAAATGGGATTGGGCTCCACTTAAACAAAACGGACCAAACATAAGGACGTCAGCGTCGTTTAAAGGCAGGCCCAAATAGAGATGGGCCGTGGTGCCTTGGACGACTTCTCCCGTAATTGGTAAATTATGCCTATAAATACAGAGCAATTGCTTTCTGCCGCGCACATCCTCATTGTGGAATCAACTTCCCGCAGCGGTAATTCCGAAACGGTACGACATCCAAATCTTCAAGAAACGAGCCTATACCTTCCTAAAGTGCCCGCAACGCATCCGCACTCCTTCTGGTGTAGCTGATGTCCATGGGCGGCGGTGTTCACTTACCATCAGGTGACCCGCTTGCTCGTTTGCCTTCCTATACTATAAAAAAAATTGAGGTATTTAAGTTAGACCTTTCCCTAACAGATGGTCAAGACAGGAAAATTAAAAAAGTTTTAAGCTGAATGATCGATATGTAAACTATCGATAAATCGCCATCTTTGTTTCGTGCTCGTGCATTGGACTGACGCTTCAAATGAATTGACGAAGTATAATTTTACTGCTAATCTTGTAAGTACCTTCCCAACTTCTGTTCAAAGTGAATGAGACCATCATTTGTTGGTAATTGTGTAATTAATCTTATCCGTAGGTCCCGAGATACTTCAGTTGGGGATAAGGTAACTTTTGATCTGAGAAATTAGCGTTCAGTTTTGTATTTGGGTTTAGTTCTTGCCTCTTCAATATTATAAACTGTGTACTTAGTCTGTTCTTTTATGCCTGTCAACCTCATATTTGGATCTCACGCCCGCTTACCATCAGGCGGAGTGAGGTCATCTTGATTGTCATCCATATAAAAAAAAAACCTAAGACACAGCGTGAATAAGCTGACAGTGACGCCACCAAAGAAGGCCCAATTCTCAAAAGAATAAAATGAAGTTACACCATTTTTCGAATTCAACATAATCAATAGCTTAACTTCTAATGACAGCGCTGTTTGCATAACTTTTCAAACGCTTTCAGTGTGTGTATCTAGATAAATTATGATCAAAGCATTCGAGAGAAAAAGGAAAATCCACAATGCCTAAAAACATAATATAAGTAGAGGTGGCACACAAACAGACTGATCTCACTCGAAGGTAAGCGACTTGTCGCTACCCATGGACGCCCGTAACACCGGTGGAGTCAAAAATGCGCTGCAAAATTTTAAACACCTCCTTCACCCACTTAATCGGGCCTCCGGGACCCTCCCTCACTTGAAATAATACACGAAGGTTTTATGGGATATAACTCTTTTTTAATATAAATAATAATGTGAATGAAAAAATATTACCTACACTTTTTACTTCACAAAGTGTTCGGTCATTTAAAAGTAAAAGAAAAAAATCATTTCAGTGATTTGGAGCCTTCTTCAGCGTTCCAGATACTGCTGAAGACAAAAGGATATCTGAGATCACAAATAGGTCACAGACATAGCCCAAAGAATGACATGGCTTAAATGGCACTTTGCGAGGAGAACAGACGGCCGTCGGAGCGGAAAGGTAGGAAGTACAGGAAGTCGTAACCCTGACAGGTTTCTCACAAACTGATCTGATGATCTAGTGAAGGTGGCAGGATTCCTGGGATGCGGGAGGCACATGACCGATCTGGGTGGACAGCAGAACATTGGAGAAGCCTACTCGATTGTTCAGCAGCGGCCATCATTGGCTGAAATGATGACGATTAAAAACAAAAAAGAAACCAGTCCTTGCAATTTTCGAGACACAGTCCGTTATACAGGCTATATTATTACGTTATTTAGTACTTGTCCCTACAAAGTTCACGTGTGAATAATACAATTACTGGGAAGGAACTTTTCCTTTCTATCCTGTTTCACTCCCACACAGTGTAGACGAAGTATCTTGTTTGGAGATGACGT
Source organism: Cnaphalocrocis medinalis (assembly GCA_014851415.1). NCBI lineage: Eukaryota > Metazoa > Arthropoda > Insecta > Lepidoptera > Crambidae > Cnaphalocrocis > Cnaphalocrocis medinalis. Next base: position 15,417,142 of record CM026277.1, on the reverse strand, counting down.
CACTCACTAACGAAGTCTTTGCAGGGAGGTAATTGCGATAATTAAAGGGACAAGTGTATTAAGGCAGGTCGTTAAGGAAGGCCGTAAAATATATATGGTGTTATGCCAAGACGTAATAAAATAACGTAGTGAAAAATCATACACAGGGAGAAAAGACATATGTATCGTTGAGTCATTTTAGTTTTTTTATTGTCATTTGTTTTATGTTGACTGTATAGTAAGGTTACATAGTTGATAAGGCTAATGTTAAGTTTAGGTACTTCTGATATAATTTTATTTTTGTACATACATTGTGTTATAATTTTATACAGGTTAAAAAGACACATGTATCGTTAGGTCATTTAGTTGTTAGAGTTTTAGCCAAATGGAATAAAACGGATATAGGTATTAGTGGTTTGTGGCACTCTCCCCCACACTCCAACTTCTAAAATAAGAGAACTTTGCCTAGTGCGAGATTGACTGTAAAAGAACCAGAAGACGTTTTTTGGCATTCGGCAACGGAACACTAAAAATAGGTCAACCAACTTTTTGGTATCAATGTCAGGTAGAACCGATCTTCTGTGAATATTTTGTATCTAAACAGCGATACTTCTTTAAAGCTTTGTAGTCGGAAATCTAACTTTCTATAAAAGGCATGTTCAAGTTTGCTCCGAGTTTGACAAATACATATGTTTTGGCCCCCTCGACCATCCCAGTGGAGCTGAAGGAAACTAAATAATAAAAAATGTGGCTACAGGGAAAATCGAGCCGTTATTGGATTTATGTGGCGTTCGAAGTTATGTCGGTTGGACCAAGCTTTTATTATTGACAACTTTTTGGTCGCCAGTTTGTCTACGTCTTCTGAATTACGAACAGATTAGATTTTTATTTCACACAATTTCCCTTTTTCAATATTGCAACACTTAACTAGTGGTTTAAGTACCGGTCCGTGATCTCTGGGTTCTGGGTTAAAATCCCGGGTCTAGCAAAAAGTTTTTCGAACATATGTAGCTCGGGTTGTGATCGTCACCAATCCGCATTAGGCAAGCGTGGTGATTAAGCTTAATCCCAAGAGGTAGCGATGACTTGATTTCCATGATGGAGGCCTTTTCCCTGCAGTGAGACAGTATACAGGTTGATACCTTACTTTGCTCCATTATCAAATGTCCTTTGCCCAAAGGTTGTCTGATGGAAAACGAGCCAAAATATTGAGATACTTCGCCATATTCTTAAGAAAATTCGCTTACCTGAAACAAAGAAAACTGATTTAGTAAAAGCTAAAAGTACCAAGCATAGACAGACTAAAAGTGGTACGAATGGCTTTATATCTTTTTTGTAGCCACTCAAATCCTTCTACAGATATCTGTAGATCAATGAATAAAACGTTAGTTACATCTTTCTTTTGAAGCAACCGAAAATTTGATAGAAACCTGACTAACGAACTTGAATGTAACTAAGTGGTAAGACCAATGAATATATTATTAGTATTTTTTATGTGATATGTGATAGACGAGCACAGCAGACAGATCACCTGATGGTAAGCGATTTCCGCCACCCATAGACACCTGTAACACCAGTATAGTCACAAGTGCGATGGCAACTTTAAACCTCCTTTCCCCAAATTGTACCTCCGGTACCCTCACTCGCCTCGACACAACACAGCGCAGGCGCTGCTTCACGCCGGTCTTCTGTGAGGTCTTGGTATCACTCCTATTAGCATTACTGGTTAATACCAGTACTACTAACTGTACCTACTGGCCAATACTAATGTATTTGGCTAGATATCACCACCACTTCTTCGTTTTAATGTCGCTTAAAAATAAACTAAGCAAGAAAGGAAAATAATAAACTCGCACTTATAAGTTAACGCCACAAATTAACATCCAGGTCCTCTTTCCACCTGCCACAGACAGTTGTACCTTGACATTTGACATTTACACCCCACTTTCTACTTTCTCTGCAAAATAATATGAAGTGCTTTGAGTAGGGATGGGAAACGCGATTGCAAACATCGACTAAAAATATTTAATTAAAATAGCGTCACGTTACAATTTTTTATTTAGAGTTCAAGTGAAAGTAACCTCTTGACTTGAAAGACATAAACTTAAGAATTTTTGAAGTATATTTTTGTTTTATGTTATAGGAGACAAGCGATGGGTCGCTGATGCCGTGCTTTTTCGGACATCCTAACCGATTATAAATATTACAGACGTAAACGTAGGTACGGATTTGTACTCTCACGCTGTGATTTTCAATTAATTTTTTAAGAAGCTTAAATGTTTCATTAAACATATTATTTCATAGCTACTGACATAGACCTTAGAGTGCTTACATAGGAGTGAGCTGGTCCTTATAGCGCCAGACACAATTTAAACTGTTTAGTCAATAACACGATATATTATGGCTATTAAAAGTATTTACCTCTATACTTGGAAAATATCGATACCTTTTCCGTCTCTAGCTTTCATCGTTAAATTCGCGTTTGAAAGAAAGCAAATAATATATTTACGGACACAAGTACCCGAGTTCGGCCGAGGCTTCTTGTGCCGCGTTTTGAAACCGCTTGTCGGTAAGTACTTTAGATAAAGTGGCCGCTGAGTGGTGTTCTGTAGAATAAATACTATTTTAACAATAAGCACTAAGTGTTTTTAGCCCGTTTTCTATGTAGGGTGAATATCTTTAGTGTAATATATAAATTGGTATCGGTGTATCAGTGTTTAGTTACATCCTTATATATTTGTCAGATGTCTGGGTAATATAGGTACAGTCAGCCACACATCAGGTTACCACAACCTGTCAAATTTCCTCAAAGAATATTCAACCTTAATGCGTGCGTGCGACAGTAATATGACAGTTAATTGAAGAAATTTGACAGTTTTGTATAATTTGATGTGTAGCTGTACGTACTTTGTAAGTAAATTTATTTATTTACTTTCAAGGGCAACATACTTTTAAGAAAATTAATATAATTAAAACCATTACAGTGTGAAATTGAATATCTACAAATTACAATCTTTCAATAGAAAAAATCGTAACACCTGGCATTACTTTCTTTATCCATCCACAAACAGGCATTGATCTGTCGCATTCTCCTTACGAACGCGAACGGCGTAGTCTAGACACAATTCTGTAGGGTCGTAATGTAATAGGATATCAACCAAAATTGACGATTTATTAGAAAGTATGCATTGGCAAACCGAATTAAAATACCACAGTACTGCAAAAAAGAGAGTTTTTAAAATAATTGATCGCATTCTATTTTTGGGATGAGCTTGACTCCTATAACCTTAACAGGACCATGGTCACCCAAAATCGTGAAATGTGGAGAAGGCCATTGCCAAGCAATGAGACAAGGGCTCTTGATAATAATAAAAATTGGAAATTAATAACTAATTTTAAAGAAAAATATCTTTTAAGCAACGAGGATAGCTCAATCGGGTGATTAAGCTATCCTCAAAGATTAATAGAGAAGCAGGTACACTCCTTAAGAAATGGCACCTGAACTTCTCCTGGGAAATAGAACAAAATGGCCGCGCTCATAAAAAATGGTAGCCATAAACAATTGTGGCTCTATCCAGCTACCGTTTAAGTTATTGGGCTGAGTGCAGTGAGCATGCCAGGGCTGGTACATCGAAAGTCGAAGGCAGGATAAAAAATATTTCAGACTACAGGTCTTACTACCATGTAATGTGATACGCAATAAATGATTTCGATGATGATGAAAGTAGAAAAGGCTAAAATGTGTAGCCTATCCCTATAAAAGTAAAGATTTTAAAGAGACAAAACATGCTTGCGTAATAGCTATAAAAATGAGAGCAAGAAAAACATTTACTGACCACAACACATTTACACACAGACAAAATAAAGAAACACACAAATAAGTAAACCAGTAAATCATAATAACAGAATAGACAAACGACAACACGTAGTAGTAGAAGCAAACAATAAGGCATACCCTGCAATGAAATCAAACTACTACGGGGTGAAGATGTCGAAGATACGGAACCGCCGTCAAAAACTTAATGTTAACAAGTCGAAAATTTGAAAACAAGCTCGGTCCATTTCAAGAGATGAAATCTTTAGAAATATGATTGATCTTACATTATTAATCGTAGATTAAACAATTCACAGAAGGTAAGGAAAAACCCCTGAGGAATTCAAGCCCACATAAATGGCTTCTGAGTAAAGGGCGTGGGCGTGGATCAAATTTACAAACTCACGACGAGAATAATTTATTTTGAGAATATTTTTTTATAAAATCCAACCCCAAAGGGTGGCAACCCTGAAGACAAGAAAAGCGGGTAAATGTCAAGGTGGAGAACAGCTAATAATCGTTTTAAGCTTCGTCTATATTTCATTAAAGAATATGTTGAATAAGAAGCAGCATTAGAGAAAATTGTTGCAGTTTTGAGAATATTGAGCGACGTAGTTTTGTTGATAAACGCGTGTAAAAACGGCCCTGATGGTCAAATGATTTATGCACCGGGTTGTGATCTTGGGATCCCGGATTCGATTCCACAATAGGCAAGCGTGGTGATTTAGCCTGATCCCATCATAGTAGAGACGACTTGATTTCTATGATGGAGGCCTTTGCCCTGCAGTGAAGTATATAGGCTGATACTTTACTTAACTACCTCTGGATATTTCAGATCTATGTACGTATTTTTCTACTACAATAATACTTAAATACCTTAGTACACCCAGACATTAAAGAAACACAAGTATCCATCACACGAATGCTCGTCCAGGGTGAAGATCGAATCGACCTTAAGTATGAGGCAGAGTCACTACCAAATGCGCCATGGAACCAGTCGCAAATTGTTATAAAAGTCCATTTAAAATGTCAAAAAATAAAAACTAACATTTAATAACAAAACGTGCTAAGCGCCCAGCGATGTTTAAAATTAATCTGACATTTTAAAAACCGGCCAAGTGCGAGTCGGGCTCGCGCACAAAGGGTTCCGTAGCAGCAAATATAATAAACTTAACCAAAATTACAGTTAAATCAACCTATCTCAAAAACTATAAGAGATACTTTGATCAAACCAAAAATCGTTGAAAGAGTTAATTAGCATGCATCACCTCTATTTTTTTTAGAATTTTATACCCCGTAGTTATAAAAATAGAGGGGGGGGGGACATACTTTTTACGACTTTGAGAGCTGATATCTCAAAAAACCGTTCACTTTAAGAAAAATGTTTTTTTAGAAAACTTTATATCATTTTAAAAGACCTTTCCATTGATACCCCACACGGGTATGTACATCGAAAAAAAAAATTTCATCCCTCAGTTACATGTATGGGGGGCCCCACCCCCAATTCTTTTTTTTACTATTTAGTGTCATATTTTTGTAGCGGTTCATACAACACATATTCCCATCAAATTTCATCACTGTAGTACTTATAGTTTCCGAGTAAATCGGCTGTGACAGACGGACAGACGGACAGACGGACATGACGAAACTATAAGGGTTCCGTTTTTGCCATTTTGGCTACGGAACCCTAAAAACGTGCAGCATAATAAAACATGGCGGACTACGGACAACTCATAAAATAGTAATTTAATAATGTACGTACGTAATTGTAGGTAGAACGCAGAGTAATTTTGTGGTGAGTGAAAGTTGCACGTGGTCTATTATGGACCATTTTAAAAGGTTAAATTAATAAAAGTTGCTATTGTTTTGTTTCTGTTTGCTTCCTTGCAAAACATGAGTTTTTTGATCTTATTCTCATTATTTATTTACTTATCCTTTATTGCACAAAAAAGTAAAGTAGGTACTTAGCTACTCAGAAAAACCATGGATAAGGCAGAAAGATCTATGGCGGCTTTTACAAAACACATATTATATAAACATTCGTAAAAAACATGATTATAATGTAAATGTAGCCTTTATTGTAAGGGTACTGTCGAGGTCAAAAATATGTTTACACTTTAGGACCTTGTCACAGTATATATTTAAGAAAACGACTTCCACTTTCTTATAAATATGTATTGTGACAAGGTCCTAAACTGTAAACATATTTTTGACCTCGACTGTACCGCAGGCCTAATTGGGGAACGGGCGTTAAAGATTGGCAGAGCACTTGTGACTCTACTGATGTTGCACGTATCTATGGGCGGCGGCGCATCGCAATCACTAATCATCCGACTCTTCTGCCACCTATCACATAAAAAATAGGGCTAAGCACTTCAATCGGGATCGAACAAGGAAACTCTGTTCGTAGCCTCAGAAATTTAAGCCTGGATCTGACAACCATAGTATACTTCCGACAGCATTTTTCCTCAAGCAACATAGGCCAAATTAAAAAGAAATTGCTTTCTCATGCCATTTTATATCAATTAACCGACAATTTTCTATGGGAAGGTGTTTTTTTTAAATATCACCCTTCGTGTACGGCTCTGAGAATGGGCGTTGTTATTGGCACAAAAAGGTCCATTTCCTACTTCAGTCACGTTAATTGTTTTTTTAATAGATAAACGTGACAATTAAAAGTAAATTATCATCATCCTCATATCACGTGCACACACTGCTGAGTATATAGGCCTCTTCTTTATCACGCCACTCCCTACGGTCTCCTCCCAGCCTCATCCATTGTTTCCCTGCTACCATTACAACTTCGTGGAACCAACAGGCAGGTGGTCTACCCGCAGGACGTCATCCCAATCTTGATTGCCATTCGGTAAGTTTTGTAGTCCACCTATCATCATTAGGCCTTGCCGGGCTTGCTCAACAATTGTCCAAAATGAAAATGTCGCTTAGTCGTTCCTGTTTACAATAATAAAGGATCGAAAATATCCAAAAAGTAACACATGTCTACCGTCAAACACCGTATGTTGAAGGTGGATTACCACGTGCGAAGGACCATCGAAATTAGGAGCGTTGAGAACAACACATACCACGGTAAAAGGATACTTTTACACAATTAAGCAACAAATAGGGATGTTGGGTCGGACTAATTACGTTTTATTAGCATCGGGGAGATACTGTGTATTGTTTTAGGGGTGTGTGAAGAGAGTGGTGTTTAGGCTTTTGTGTTGGTGATTATAGTGGTGTTGAATAAGAGTAATGTTCTGTAGGGTTGTACAGTCAACTCCAAAAATATGTATACACTTTAGGACCTTGTCACAATAACTAATGTATAAGAAAGTAGAAGTCATTCTTATACATATGTATTGTGACAAGGTCCTAAAGTAAATACATATTTTTGAAGTTGAAAGTACTAAGAGCTTATACGGCATTTTTCTGTGAAACGAAATCCAAAATGTGGTGATTCTCTAAAATCTAAGTCAACGACATAGCTCAACGAAAAAGACCGGCCGGCATTTCAAAAACATGTAATAGCATAATTAAACATAACATGGGTCCTACAAGTAGTCCTATATCGTGATCACCTGGTATTATTAGTAAAACCACTAACTAAGACTAAGTCTAACTTTAAACCACATTTTTTAATAAAGGGGATCTATGTACACATTAACAATTTTCAGTCCAAAACATAGCTTGATATTTTCAGAACACATTGTTGGTCTATATTATAATTTAGAGAATAATAATATAGTTCTTCTCAATTTAATGAAAATAAATAACAACGAGTACATACAAGTGATCAAATAAACAGTGTATGTGTCATATTGTACGTCAAATACATTTTTTTTACTGTTCTATGTTTTCACTAGTAAAATAATAGCGTAATTATTTTATCCTTCTTTTCAAATACAGGTATTTTCATCATAAACCAAACATTTTTATTAAACAACAAAAAATATCTGTCATTAGACACATTGTAACTTTGTATACAACGCCGGCCTGCCACCCACGCAACCACGACCGCTACTTCCTTTAACACACAAAATACAAAGTCAGCTGTCCAATTCACTCAACAAATCGTTATTGCCACTATCCCTAACAACAAGCCTTCGAAAACCAAAATCAGAACACTTGCTCACCGGCTAAATTATTACTACAACATTGAAACAACCGATAATAGCACAACTAGTTACTAAGTACGGGAGGTAGAAGACTTACCAAAGCAGAGGTTATCAAAGTGCAAGTCAGTCAAACACGTAAATACACAAACAGACACAATGATCACAGCCGCGGAGGCAAGCGTGTAGCTGCCTTCGGTAACCGGTGCCGACTGAGGGATTGGGCGGGCGGCACGGCTAGGGCGGGCGCCACGCAAGGGCGGATTAGTAAGGCTGAGGAAAAAGGTCTCTGTTGATGCATTTTTTTTAGTTCTGTGTGGGTGGCGGGTGTGGGCTGAAGTTGGGTATTAAAATAGGTAAATAGGCGCCACATTTGACCACAACTTCATGGTAAAAGATTGTATTAAGTAGTACATATTGTAGATAGTTTTATCCAACAAGTTTAAAGAGGTATCGAAGAGTATATTCGTTTGTTACATAGTTATAATTCGATTTTAATGTAAATTTGATAGAATCTCTCGTCTTGGCAAGTAATTCCGGTTCCTCCAAGGCTGTCACTTTGCAACTCAGAATGTGTAACTATCATTCAGGATTTGAAGAGTCTAGTAATTACAAAGAAGCGACTGCCGTCTGACCTTCGCAACCTTTACCAGGGGAATGAGATCAACGGAAACATGGTCAGGTACATGTCTTAGAAACTATCCGAAACGTGTAGGTTACATGATGTTTTCCCTCGCCGCCTAGCCAATGGTAATATAATAAAAGAATTTAAAAGAATTCTTACACTGAAAAAATGCAGATGAAAAATCGTGAAAAGACTCATAATTAGCCACACCACGATCTAAGATAAGATAGGATTTTGACTAACCATAAAATATTAAAACGAGAATTAACGCGACGTTTATTGTTGAGTATGTTGTACTTGTATGGTACAGTCGTACTTACTGCTTAGCGTTTCGGCTACGTTGCAGCAGCCGTGGTCACAAGCGAAGTGGTAGCCTGCTACAATCCGGTCCGGTACAATGATTTTACAAATCTACCACAGCTCCAAAAGTCGTTCTAGAGGTTACCCTTTTATAAATAATCTCGCAGCTGTCCAAATTAAATTTAAATAAATTAATTCAGTACTCATTTCTGTAAAATGGCAGCCTGAACGAATTTTAATTAATTAGGCTCACACCGGTTTCGAAAGCAAATTGAGGATTTCAGATTTCAGGGTTAAAGCTGGAAATGCTAAAGTTCGAATATTCATAACAATCGCTTTAGTAAAATAAGGTACTATAACTATAATTATAATCCCCACAAGCAGACACACAGATAGACAGACACGTCAAACTTAACACCCCGTCGGAAATGGGTTTTTAACTGTTATCATTTGGGATCAGATCATTTTTCACAATATCTTAATAACCTGTATGAAATAGGAGGTCGTACTTATGGATCCCAGCACACACATTTGAATTTTTAAACCTATGTGCATATTTCTACCACTATGGCGGCGGTAAGAGCAAACAAAATCAGGATCGTTTATAAAAAGGTCTTAAAATTGGTGAGTGAAAAATCAATCAAGTCTTGTTTTTCCACCCTTAGGGTTGAACTTTCTAAATTGAAATTTGAATTACGGGATGTATTCACCCTGTTATTACCCGTACCCTTTTCAATAACAAAAAAATTATAAATGAGTGGCGGCAATTGCTTACCATCAGTTTATCCGTCTGCCCGACTGCCGCCTATCACATAAATAACACTGTTTGATATTTTCCGGAAGTGTATGAGTTAACAAATCGGACTACTTTACGCTGACATATAAATATCGACTTGAGAATTCCTCTTTTTTGCGTAAGTTTAAAAATCAGCTTACTGGTTAAATCTTGCTCTGGTTCTGTAAAAGTGGCATGTAAAACCAGAGCCAAGTAAAAATTATTAAAAAACAGAATTACGTTTCAAAAAATTTTTCATCATTTAATAACATGAAAAGCCTTCCGCTCTCTCCCCCCGCATTAATTACAGATAATCCTTCTTTCTTCATTAGTGGGATCGCGATAAATCTTCTCGTCAACCATAGTTAATTCCCACGGATGCCATCAAGGCAGGGTAATCAATACTAATACCCGGTTGAACTTGAAGCTAAAGTTTGTTAACCTAAGGTTCTCAACCCCTGATGCAAATATGTTTTATTCGTCCCTATCGCCAAATAGGACGAAGTAGATTTTATGACTTTCTTACGATAAATAGTTTTTGTTTTTAGTGTATACTTTTTATGTTAATACGATTTTTTACACTATAGTGGACAAACGAGCAGACGGCTCACTTGATGGTAAGTGATCACCATCGCCAACACCTGAGGACCACCTATTGATTTCTGAAAGATGTTTTACCCAATTAAAAGTTTTAATGGGCGATTCTGGCTTTTATTATAGGAGGCTGGATCAATGTTCGAGATTTTACTTTTTTTTTATGTGATAGGTAGCAGACGAGCAGGCGGATCACCTGATGGTAAGCAATTGCCGCCGCTCATGGACACTTGCAACACCAGTGGAGTTACAAGTGCGCTGCCAACCTTTTATCCCCTTCCCCCCGGGTGGGCCTCCGGTACCCTCACTCACTCGGCGAAACACAGCACAGAGGCTGCTTCACGCCGGTTTTCTGTGGCACATGCGTGGCAATCCTCAAATTCAATATTATTCCGAGACTGATATAAGAAACATACAATAAAGCAATATCCTCCAACCAATTCGGCTATGGCGGCCGATCTTAACTCCGTGATTAAGCGTGGGTGCAAACACAGGTGCACTCTCTTTTACCATGCCCTTATATTTCGATGGGACACCAGGCGGCCAATTCTCGGTTTTTGCCTTCTATGTCGAGTCGACTTCATGGAACGCACAATCAACAGGAGAACACAGATTACAGTCGATATTCATTATCTTGTTTTCCTATTGGTCTATGCGTTCCATGAAGTCGACTCGACATAGAAGGCGAAAACCGAGAATTGGCCTCCAGTGTGACACGATCGAAGAGAGATTGGACTCAGGACCAAAGGCTTATCGTGCTTGCCGAGGTACCAAGACTGTCAACTTTCAAATTCGGTCTGATACTGCGAGTTTCTGTACAGAAAGTACAAATTTTTGTTCCAACTCGGGGCTCGAACCCCATGCGCAGACATCGCTTTAAAGCCACCCACTGCGCCACCGAGACAGAGGCTTAAAAATACCGATACCTGCATGGAAGGATTTTTCCATAAATAATATAACTATAAACTAGGTACTATAACTAAGTTAGCTCTTGAAGGATAACCAGGCTAAAACTCACTTTGGGGGTAATTTATGACCTTGCCTTGAAGCATCAATCAAGCATCTAGACACACGGTAGCGTGTCAAGCCAAATTCAAACAGGGCAAAATTCGAATTAGGTATTATAATAAAACTACATTGCGAAGTGGAGAAGATATAGTAGGAAAGCGAACCCCGGGCTCTGAGACGCAAGTTTGGGACGCAACCGGGATTTTCCGTGGTGGTGATGATAATAATGAACTACCTAAAAATATGTCAAGGAATAATCTATACTATTTATAAAGAGATAAATTCTAAAGACATCGACAAGGCTTATACAAATACAAACCGAAAATTCGCCAACGCTATCTGTTAGAAGAAAGTGAGGACGCGCCACTAGTAAATAAATAAATTCACACAACATCTCATAAATTGCCCTGACTCCATACTAAGAAGCTTAAGCTCTTGTGTTACAGATATCAGACAACAGGAAACACAATTATAATACTGAAATACATAGAATTTTTCATGGCAGACCAGTAAACAGATAACCTAATGGTACGCTTACCATTATCGCATAGTCCTTCTCGTTACTTACCTTCTTTCTTTGTAAGGTCGCGGTATCACTCCGATCGAGTAGGCCCATTCAGACCGAAGCGTGTCTCTCCCACGGTCCTTCATTAAACTGAGTTGTATTTGTCTGTTCTATCTATTATCTATTAGTTCTATATATCTATTGTATAAATGAAAAGGTAGCATCATTATAATGAACGATTAATTTTAATGAACATTTCGCCAACGGGCTGTGAAACTACAAGACCAAAAGTTTCCGAAACCCGACCGATACTTAACCCTAAGTCTGTCATAACAAGACGGAGTCAAACACCGCACTCGGCGCACACGCGGTAAGCAACCCATTCGCAGGGCTTATAAGGGTCCAGTACCTTTATTACGGTCCGTATTGACTTGTTTGCCGTCGCATCAAACTTAGTCCCGGGAGAAAATCTAGAATTACATTCGCACGTAACATGTGGCTTTGCCATGTGTTTTTCTAGGTCGATTGGATTTAGCTCAATAAGGAATAAACACATACTCGTACGTACAGTAGATTTAAAAAAAATACAGGTGTAGGATCTGTGAACATTTACATCCCTTTAACCACTTCTTCTACAAACCATTCTGAAGAAAATTTGTTCTATGTCTTTTGGAAATTCGCATAAAAAATTTCGACTTTTCAAACAAAGTCGGTCACGTGACTTAGTTATATTTTTATATAGGAGGTCAAAAACCATTTCGTCGAATTTGCAAAAGTCATTGAACAAATATTGTCCACAATCTGAACAATATTTTTGGGTGGATCACGTTGTTAAGGGCAGACGGATCACCTGATGGTAAGTGAATACCATGCTGATGGAAGCCAAGGGCATCTAAAAAAAGGAAAAGTAACCCCTCAACCCTTTTAAGGAGGAGGAGTGCAAAGGATCCAAAAAGGATAACACAAACAACACGTCGCCGTGTACTATCAATGCCACCAACTATATTATTAATTGATTGAAAGGGTCACCTTAAACGACCCGAATTGTTATTCCGACCACTAAACGACACATGAAGATCAAAGCATAGAGCGTGTAACATACGCACCGCATTTGCGGACGGCGAAACTATCCGTAATATTCCAAACAGCGGAAAAACTATTCCGTTGGGCCGGGCCCTGCGGTGTTGCCGGTTTAGGTACTGTGGTCTAGATTTGGGAAAAAAAATGTTGCGTGATTAGTAGTTATTGTATATTACTGTAAGGCGACAAAAAAATGCTACCTACCTATAAAATAAAACGTGTAACCAAAATTTTACCGAACTAATTTGACTTGCTGGATGGCGCATTCGATAGTGAGGATATTATTTACCTTGTGTAGGTACTTTTTTTTTTTAAGCGTGGTGATTAAACTGAATCCTGTTGTAGTAGCTATGACTTGATTTATATACTGAAGGCCTTTGCCTTGCAGTGCAACAGCACCTATATATAGCAGGGTGTATCAGTGAACATTTACTACCTTTTAACCACGTTTTCTACCAACCATTTTGTGAACAACGTTTATTATGAGTCACCTCAAATAAATAAATTTCAACTTTTTATCTAAAGTCGGTCACGACGTGCCATAAATATTTTGTATGTTCAAAATGATGTAAATGTTCACACCTATATAGCTGATGAAACTGATACTTTAGTTTACCTACTTCACCTTACTTTAAAAAAAATCTAAAATATGTTTTATTATTTTAGGTCACATAATAAACAACTACAATGTTTTTCAAAAAAGACAGCGAGAATATTTTCCACACGCTGGCAACATTAGGCCCTTCTCTACCGCTCGCGTGAGATCCGCCCTTCGCGGCAACGAAAACTTTCACTAAGGGCGTCGAGGTCGGCAGATTGCCTGCAAAGTATTAAGTACATGTTTTGATAGAATCATGATTGACATTTGTGAGGGTGCACAAAATGCTTGTAGCAACACTTTGTTACAAAGCTGACTCAACTCAAAAACATCACGCGATATTTGTGGATTATGTTAAATTGCTATGCAAAGGAAGTTGTTGCACTTAGGGCCTACTTCACAATCCCAAATTGAAGTTATAGTCCGAGGCAAGAAAGTGTAGTTATGACCTTGAGTGCGCAGAAACCAATTTTGATAGAAAGTCTCCTTTTTCACAAGTGCGCAAAATAACGGTCATCGCTATACTTTCGTGCCTCCAGCTATACTGGTAAGTAAATGATCGATTAAAGTGAGTAGAAAGTTTTTTGAATTTTGCCGCCTTTAAGTAGAAGTTGCTAGGAGGTGGCGAAATACTGACTACGCTGGCTCAGCGACCCGAAGTGGATCTAGGCCTCCGACACGAGAATTCGCCGCCGACTGAAAATTAAGCCACCGGTACCCTCACTTACTCGGCGAAATACAAAGCAGGTGCTAATTGACGCTGGTTTTATGTGAGTCCGTGGTATCACTTCCGTTTAACCAACCTGTTTATGCTAAAATATCACACGGTTAATCCTTCAACCTTGAGTCCTTCACGCAATATCGAAAGCTTTTTACTTTAGTTTTAGCGATGATATGAAATATTAAATGTCCTTAAAACACACAAATTTATCGCATCACAAATAACCTTAGTACTGCGAAGCGAAAATGACAAATAAGGTCAACGACATAATGCAGAAAGGTCGCTCGATATAACAAATGGAAAAAAAACGGTCAAGTTTGAGTCGCACTTGTGTACGGAATCCGTTTAGATTAATTATGGACACTATAAGTTCAAAGACATTTAGAGAGGTCTCTCTCTAGATAAAAGTAATAATAAGTGTAAATAGAAGCTTGTAGTAATTGTTTCATGTTATTTACTGTCCAACTCCAGTGTATTCCATCATAGAAAATATCATTATAATAATAGCTTCCATCATAGAAATTAGTCATCCTACTATTGTTGCGGCAGACTGAGAGTTAACAACTATCTTTTGATTCGTGTATCATTTTTATAAAGAAATCATAATATTTATTTAAAAAATACATTACCTACCTAATTAAATATTAAAAAATTAATTACGGCAATTTTTTTATAGGCAACCGCTTATCCATTAAGTACCTCTTCTACATAAATGTATGTTTTTTTTTTGTCAAAAAACACCTGGAGAACTAGGCAGAGGCGTCTTAGGCTATTAAAAATTGATATTAAAGTTTATGTTGGGCTGCCGTACGAATGAAATAAAACATGAATGATTCGGCTATTCCGTTTTCCACTCAACACAAGGAACCCTGAAATACTGATTTTCTGTCTTGAAAGACTAGACTTCAGTAGCTACTTATGAGCTTTTCGAGACTTTGTAAACCGATGTCTCGGTCTGAAATCACAGCATTCAATCAATGAGTAATAGGGGATTTTGAGAGGGAGCGTCTTGTATAAGAAATAAGTATTATTTTGTGCTAGTACTAAGACTTTTAAACGTAAACTTAGGGTTGACAAAATCCAAAAACTAATGAACAATTTTGAAACGCAATGTGTAATACTCGTAGACTTCCATTTATTTAAAGATCCAAGCAAACTTTTTAGGAACTCTTAAAAAAGACATTGCATTGTATATCTAAAAAAATTTAATATTATATATTTTTAAATGTGAAAGGTGGCAGACAAGCAGCCGGTTCACCTGATGATAAAGATCACTTGTGACTCAACTAGGTGTTAGTTGAGTCACAAGTGCCTTTTTAAACATTTATCCCCCTTTCTTCTACTATTTGGGCTCACTCACTCGGCGAAAACAACAATACCGGTCTTTTATAGAGCCCCATTCATGCCGAAGCATGGCTTTCTTCCGGTAAATCCATAGAAAATACTAGTGTACCACAAAATAAAAAAGACATACAGTTAGATTTTACACTTAAGTTATAAAATACAAGTGTTCGTTTTCCCTGCTAATGTAATTCGCACCTTGAAGTACCAGGGGATCATAAAACCACGAGCGCTGTAATTGTGACCATTCATCAATTTTTATTACGGAGTCGCGTGCGCCGATAGAATCGCGAGGGACGGCGCTGTTGTGACGTAGTACGGGGAGGAGGCAGTGAGTTGCATTAAAAAAAGTTAAAAAAAAAACAATTCTGCTTAGCCGCCAGAAGGCTATAGACAAACTCGAAATGGTAAGCCCAATGTCACTTAGGTTCAGGTTAGGTTAGATTTAGGTTTGTCGTGGTGCGAGGGCTTCGCGCTATTTGCCCCACGACTTTCTCCCGCGATGGACGATGAGGGAGAGGGGGTTTTAGTAGGTAAACCCCCCGCCGTTATGCGGGCGGGAGTCCAACATAATCATCACCCCCCGGCGGACGGGTATGCGTAACGCATTTCCCCTGGGTAACCAAAAAAAAAAAGTAAGATTTAGGTTAAGTTCAGCGCTCCAATTAGTGAAGTCCGTAATTTAAATTTTGGACAGCGATGTAGGCTTTCTGTAGTTTATTAAACCTTGAGTTTTTTCGCCAAAATAGGGATCTTTCGTTTTTCAATCACTACAACTACATTCACTCAATACCTACGTACTCGGTCAATTATAGTTAAAACACAATTTGAAATAATGTTATAATTAGTTTAAAATCTTTAGATACTTTAATAATCAGTGAGTTAAGACTGATTCTTCACCTATTTATCTACTTCTGCTGGTTTTCTACTTTCGCGTTAAATTTTCTTTTAAAATAATACATTTTTAATGAAAATAATAAATCCTTAAAATAATAAAAAATACGCATCGAATTGAAAACTTTGTTTGTTTTTCGTCGATTAAAAACCACTCACCGTTTCTCTCCCGCACTGTGCCCCGTCCTTCCCCACTAAAATAAACACGACTATCGCTTGGAATTGAGTAATAATAAAACTTAGATAGGTGAAATTTGCGTTTTACGGCTCCTGAACCACCCTTAAACCACCTTCGATTTACTTTACGTCCCTTAACTTGTTAATAGTTGTTACAAATTAGGGTTGGACATGGAATCACATTATAACGCTATAGAATTCGAATAAATTAATAAACTGTGAAACTATTCAGATTATGGAGCGAAATATTAGTTGTGGAACTAAATTAATAGGTAAGAATGTTAATGTGTTGGCGCACGACAAAACTTGTGTATTAAAACAGTCGTTTGTGACTTTGAATTAAAGTTTATAGAAAGTTTTGATTTAACGTTGAGTAGTTTTTTAGATTTTCGCGTTGCATAACTCTTAATACTGTACCTTACAATAAACGTCGCGTTAATTCCCGTTTTAATATTTCATTGTTTAACGTTAAGTTTTAGAAAACCTATTTGGAATTGGAAATGACTTTTGTTATGTATATTTAATATTTAATAAAATATACAGGATAGAACTTGAAAGACATAGGGTTGTGATAGATAGTCCGTAGGAAGTACATAAAGGCAGTGGAGTTTTAATGAAACGGTCCCATTTTTTTGTATGGGTAGGTACCATCATAAATTGAACCGCCTCTAAAAGCAACACTCTATCATCAAAGCAAAGTGAAGTACCAGCCTATCTGGAAGTGAACTGAAGTGATGTTAAGTACCTATATGAGAACATTAACATTCCTTTAACCACATATCCTATCAATCATTATGAACAATATTTGATCTATGACTTTAGAAAATCCCATGAAAAATATGCAAATTTTCATGCAAAGTCGGTCTCGTGACTTACATTTAGTATGAGGAGTCGAAAACAAGTGGATGAAATTCGAGAAAAGACATAGAACGAATGTTGTTCAGAATGGTTAGTAGAACAAGTGGTTAAATGGAAGTAAATGTTCACACCTGTATACAACCATCTGTTATCAAGTTGTCGAAATTTCCGACATATTCGCAAAGCGCCGTGTTGCGCAAATATCTTGTAACTATTTGTTTCTTAATTTGCCGTTGGCGGGCGCAGTTAAAATGGCTCACAAATGCTCATCAGCATTCCGTACAAGCAGTCTACATCAAAGTCTTGGGTACGTTGGCAGGGTTGGCAAGCAAAAATAAAGTAATAGATAAAATGAAGTTAGCATGTTTAAACACTTTCAAAATAGCTTGTATTAAGTCTTTCACTTTAAAAGGTGTGAACGAGGCGAGGCGTTAAACGGCATCTCAGCAGGCGTTCGGGGTGAGGATGATAGACTCAATAGGTACCTTGTTTGTTCTATTGTGCCTGTCAAGTCAACCTTATATTTGAATCTCACGGCCGTTTACTATCAGGCGGAGAGCGTCTTGCTTGTCCTCAAACGTGAACGTTCTCATTATAATGTATTTTTTTTTTCTAGAAAATGAAGATGTAGGTGCTTAAACTTTTAAAACAACAAAATAATTACCTTGGCGAGGCGTCTTTGCCAGTTCGATCCAGCAACCTCATCTACATCATTCTCGCTTTTATTTCTCCACGGCTTCCACTCACCCTAGCACCGATGCTTCATTACAGTTAACATGTTCTGTCCACTTCTACTTTAAGTACGCCACTCGTTGTGTTACATGAGTGACTTTTCTTAGCTCACAAAGGATTTGTTTGTATTTGTTTTTTGCGGTCTATGGCGCAAAGGCTTTGATATATTATTATTTTTTTTAATCTGATTCCACGGACTTTGGGTCCGTCTTTGTTTGCTTGCTAGATACATAATTGTTTATACATAGGTATATTATTTTGTTGCTCCACGTTACATCTAAAGGATTTACCTAAGTATTATTTTTAATTTACTAACTAACAACCCTACCCTACAACGCATTTGTTGGTACAGTCGCATCTTGAATGCAATGAGCGCAAGTCGTCTGCAGTTTTGTTCTCGTTTTGATGTCCTTACGCCACTTGGGCACATCTGCAAAACTGTCGTGTTTATTGTTAAACATAATTATATTCGGTCTGGTAAGCAGAACCTGGAGAATCGACTACCGCTGGCTTTAACGAGTTCTGGAGACCGCGTCTCGGTAGACGTAGTATAGGATGCCTTCAGACCAAATGGAATTACGTAATAGCTATAAGCGTAAACTGGCGGCTCATGACGAAACCACCCCGTAACAAATGAAAACTAAGCCACGCTTCGGCTTGAATGAGCCGACTCGACCGGAGTGATACCACGGCCACACAGAAGATTGGCGTGAGGCAGCGCCTGCGCTGTGTTTCGCCGAGTGAGTGAGGGTACCGAAGGCCCTATTGGGGGCAAATTATCGAGGTGACTCTACTGGTTATGCAGGTGTCTATGGGCAGTGGTAATCGCTTACCATCAGGTGATCCGTCTGCTCGTCTGCCACCTATCATAAAAACAAACTGTCACTTTTTAGTTACGGAACCCTAAAGAGGATGTTATGAGTTTTATCAGAAAGAGTTTGCGAGAAATTGAACTCATTTTTTTGTAGAAGACTTTTAACTGTTGATCTCGGATGAAATACGCAAGCAAAAGTTTTTCAAGCATCAAATTGCATACAAACTGAAGCCCAAGCAGTTTCATAGCAAAATACTCGTTGAAAGCGCGATGTTCGTGAGAATTTAAAAGTTTTCCGTTTTCCCTGATATTATATTGCGTCTAACAAAATCAATGTATAGTATAGATCTAATTTTATTTTTGTTATAGTAATTCTTTGCAATTTATTATTAAGTAAATAATGCACTCAAAAATTCATCGACGAGTTCAGGTGGGCTTTGAACCCAAGTCCCACGACCTCCCACAGTCCGGGTGGATGTACTACCAATTATACCAACCAAACCCCTTCTAAGCCGACGAACTAAGCACTTACGAAATTCGTCGGCTTAGTAAGGGGTTCCGCGTGAAGTAGCGCCTGCGCTGTGTTCCGCCAAGTGAGTGAGGGTAGCGGAGGCCCAATTGGGGGACGGAGGTTAAAGGTTGGCAGCGCACTTGTGACTCTTCTGGCGTTGCAGATGTCTGGCGGCGGCAATCGCTTACTAACAGGTATCGAGTTGGGGTGACATGAATCTGGTGGAATTCAATCCCAAAAAAACACAAGTTTGCGCGTTCACTGCGAAGAAAACCGCTTTTGTCGTTTCCCTTCACTTCCAGGACACTCACCTTAACGCCAAAACGAGTATTGGGACGTTCAATTTCGGGGTCATTTGGAGGATAAGGCTAAATTAGCCTCTAAGAAACTGGGTGTTCTCGGCAGAGCAAGGTGGCACTTTACCCCAACCCACCGCCTTCAGCTCTATAAGGCTCAAGTCCGGCCCCACATGGAGTACTGCTCCCATCTCTGGGCCGGGGCACCCCAATATCAGCTCCTCCCTTTTGGCCGCGTCCAACGTCGCGCAACTCGATTAGTCGGCGACGAGAATCTCACTGCTCGCCTAGATTCTCTGGCACTGCGGAGAGATGTTGCATCTCTATGTGTCTTTTACCGCCTTTACCACGGTGAGTGCTCTGAGGAGTTGTTCGAATTAATACCCGCTGCCAAATTTCACCACCGCACTACACGCCATAAACTCAGATTCCATCCATACCACCTGGATGGATGGCGGTCCACTACCGTGCGCTTTACTCGACACTTTCTGCCACGCACCTCCTCATTGTGGAATCAACTTCCCGCAGCGGTATTTCCGAACCGGTACGACATTCAAATCTTCATGAAACGAGCCTATACCTTCCTAAAAGGCCGGCAACGCATCCGCACTCCTTCTGGTGTAGCTGATGTCCATGGGCGGCGGTGATCACTTACCATCAGGTGACCCGCTTGCTCGTTTGCCTTCCTATAATATAAAAAAAAAAAAAAAAAAAAAAAACAGGTGCTCCGTCTGCTCGTCTGACACTCGTCTATCACATTTAAAAGACCTCTCCTTAAGAAGGCGCACAGTTTTTTTTCACTAAGCATTGCTCTGCGGCAATTTTTAAGTTAACCCCTAACAAAAACAAACGACCACTTACTGACTTCAATCTCTCAATCGCCCCGGTCAGTAATACCTATAAGGAAAATTACGAAAATACCGAAGACACTATAGCTCCTTATAAAAAATACTCGCATCGTAACAACACAAAAATAAACCGCAGTGAACTAACTTCACTTCGAGTTAAAAATCCCAAAATAAATAGACACGCAATGGCCGGCTCCAGATGTTTTTTACGTAGAGTTCGTTTAGCTACAAACTACGCCGCACACGCAAAGTTCAGGATCGATTTTTGATATTGATCGATTTAGACAAAATTATCAAAATAATTGTTGCTCCGGGCTATCGCTATAAACCAAAATATCAACTTCGCTGATACGATTAAATTTTTCCTTTTTTTTTCGTAATTAAATACAGTCGAAATCATACAAATTTTAACGTCGAAAGGCCCAAACAGCAAACACAATAGCAAATCAATTGTTTTTGGCTTTATGTGTTACTAGTGGCCCGCCCTCACTTCGCTTCGGGACCGTAATTCAGAAATGAACCTGATGAATGGCGCTGTGTCCAATTACATCGCGCAAGCGTTTCGTGTTTTCGGTTTACCTATAAGCCTTGTCGTTGTCTATAGAAGTTATCTCTTTATTTATAAATAGTATAGATGACGTACAAAGTCTTTAATACATTTTGTAAATTAATGTCAAAGTGTTTTTCCTCACTGCATTATCCTTTCATTGTGTTCCAGTTGCAAACATATTCCCGCTGCGTACAGACGGGACACCCGTAATCAGGAACGGATAGGACAGTCCCGGATATGTGGAAACAATCTTCCAGGATGAAAATATATATTGCTCCGTGTAATTGGGAGCCGAAGATGACGTAAACCAATGACGTTATAGAAATTAGTGTGGAACTGTGAGATGATTAGTCTTGTACGACGTATCTTCTTCTATGCCATTTGTAAAGTTGAACATCTACAGATGACAAGGCTTGGTAAACCGAAAAGACGAAATGCTTGTCCGATGTGATCGATGCCCAGGGTCAACTATTGGTTGAGGTTGAATTTTAATGTCCCAAAGCGAAGTGAAGACAGGTTAGGGTTCAATAAACTGGTTAAATCATTTAAAATTGAAAAGATATATTCTTTATTCAATTTAAGTCTATACAGAACGTTTATGAATGTCAAATATTATAAGCTACCACATAATATTGTTTTATAAATAAATAAAATAAATTGAGACATCACATACATTATCATGGTCCCAAACTAAGCTTTTCCCTTGTACTATGGAAACCAGAAACAACGAAGGACTACTAACTACAAACACCCAGACCCAAGACAATTATCTGTTTCATCAACAAACATTTGTCTTGATGCGGGAATCAAACCCGCGACCCATGCGTTTCAACCGGCGCTCAAACCATTACGCCAAATGGGTCGTTTGTCGAATACAATCTGTCATTTCAACTTAACAGTACTTAAGCTCCTCATTAAAACTTTAGTTATAATAACTAGGCAGTCATATTAATTTATCAAAATATGCAATCAGCACTATATTGGTATACGTTTAGGTATAAAGACTAAGACCTATTATTATTTACGATTATTTTTAAGTCCTCAACAAAGGATACTATAAATATCCATTTTAATTTACCAACACTAATTCCAGCAATTCTTTAAGAGTTAGATACCTAATTCCGAATATTCTCAGATCCCAGAGGATTCAATTGAAAAACGGGGTAACTTCCATCTTAAAAGTTGGAGACGGTAACGAGACGGGGAATCCCAAGTGTTTCAGCGTCTCTTGCCAGCTGAACTATTGTGGGAACTTAGCGCCCACTTTGAATTTCTTCCGGCCTATAAAATTCTTAAGAAGGGACCTCAAAGTTGGGAACTGGATGTTTTAGAAACTGTACTTTTTTGTTTGATGCAAGTTTCTGTCTGTGACAGTTAAATCGATAACTGTTCAATTCCAAATAATTTTAAAAAGATTCAATTCTACTCGTATCAAGAACATTGTGGGAGTTTTTACCGTGAGAGAGCCACGCTTCGGCATGTTGGGAATGCTCGACTAGAGTCATACCACGGCCTCACAGAGACCGGCGTGAAGCAGCGCCTGCACTGTTGTTTTTATGTGAATGGTGGCAAACCAGCAGAGGAGTCACCTGATGTTGGGGCAGAGGGTTAAATTGTTACGACAATAGGCAGCGGCCCATGGTCACCCACAACACTAGTAGAGTCACAAGTGCGCTGTCAACCTATTCCGCTTTCCCTTATGCTAGTCCTCCGGTACCCTTACTCGTTCGGCAAAATACAGTGCAGGCTCTACATCTCCCCAGCAGGGGAAGACTTGTTGGAGACAGCAGGAAAGGCAAAAAAAATCTACTATATACTTCAGTTTTTATAAGCGGCACTATCAGATCACCGGCAAGAAATGATATTCTGCTAGTTTCATTTCTTCAATAAAGCATTCTTCAAGAAAAGGGCTTACGCATTCAGGATCCCTCAAGTGTTGCAGATGTCTATTGCCAGCAGTGATCACTTACCATCAGGTGACCTGTCAACTCGTTTGTCCGCTATAACGTAAAAAAAGTAAGTATAAAGGCTGAACTTTTTGCACAAAAAATGTTCAAGCAAAACTTTATAATACGATTCCTCCAGTTTATGTAGGTACTAAAAAGTTGAACTTTGCCTCAGAAGTCAGAATCAAGAAAACAGACTTTCACTTTTCGGATTAAGTTAGGTAGTTTTCAAAGTAATATCTCTTGGGAATTTTCATATTCATGACCCGGATTAAATATGAAGACTATTCAAAGAAAAATATGATGAAATAAAGTTTAGTTTTCCTATTCGACTATGAAGTAAATACTTTACAACTATCTATTTACCTACGAAGTTAATAAATAAATAAAAATACTCCAATCGATATTCGGTTACGGCGGCCAATCTTAAGATCAGCCACGTACGCAAGTTATAGTGATCAATTTTGAGCGCAAACAAAGATCACTGTCCATGAGCGGCGGCAATTGCTTACCATCAGGTGATCCGCCTGCTCGTCTGCTACCTATAACATAAAAAGAAATGCACTCTCTATTCCTTCCTATTAGTTGGCCTCTTGATTCGATGGGACACCTGTGTGACACGACCAAAGAGAGATTGAGCGCAGGACCAACGGTTTAACATACTTTCCGAGGCACAGTTTAACAAGACCACCAACTTTTAGACTTCGGGCTGACACTTAAGAATTTCTGAACAGAAAAACTCAGGTACAAGTTTTTCGCCCGACCCAGAGATCGAACCCTAAGCGCCGTCGTCAGCCGTGAGGGTTATGGTAGTCAGACGGCAGTGACTTCATTGTAATTACCACACTTTCCAAATCCAACCATGGTCCAAACGTACCCAGAGCTCCA
This sequence comes from Cnaphalocrocis medinalis, assembly GCA_014851415.1. Classification (NCBI taxonomy): domain Eukaryota; kingdom Metazoa; phylum Arthropoda; class Insecta; order Lepidoptera; family Crambidae; genus Cnaphalocrocis; species Cnaphalocrocis medinalis. The sequence continues at coordinate 15,393,176 of CM026277.1, read as the reverse complement.
AAGTGACAGCTTTGGACGCAATTGGGACACGCTAGAATGACAATCGCTGAATGGGCCGGACCTTTTCAGATAGAATTTAATGAGCCGGGCGAGGGTTCCGTGTCTTATGATTTTTAGGGCGATACATTGTCGGGGACGCATCGCGTTTTATGGTTATGACTTATGTGAGCGTATCTGTTAAATTATTGCTGTAGTTTTTTTGGGTATTGTCATTTTATTTTCGTAGATTGCGAAAGGAGAGCTAGTTCGATCGAGCTTTTTTTAATGTAGTTATTTTATGATTTTTAACGGAAACCGTATTAAAGGCCGCGGGGCGGATTCTGCTGCCTTTTTCTTGTTTTCGAGGTTAAAGTTTAGATTTTACCGCCCCCTTAAAAGAACCACCCTTAACATTAATTATGAATATAGGCAGGTACTTATTTAAACAAATCCCGAGCATAAAATCAAAAAGATTTTTGTATGTATTAGTAATCTTGCACTTTAAGACAACCTACTCGTATTGTAGCAAAAAAGCCCCATTTACTAAATTAATGAGGAATTTAGTTACCACTTTTCTTGTCCTCTCGCTCGTGTGCTTAATCTGCTCAACACGTACCTGAAAAGTAAAAAATATCAATTACTTTCAAAATTAGGGACGTAATTTATCTCCTCTAAAGCATTTGATGTTTGTGGTGACAACCCGAATAGTTTGAATTAGACATTCTGACATTTACTTTTCGTCAAAGAAGTGCCACTACACTGCTATGCAACGCTTATACAGCCATAAATTAGCCACATTACGGCCCCCAAAAACACTTTTAAAACACTATTTCGCATTTCCCCAACTTTTCACTCCCACGTAAACTCCGCTTCAAATTTATATTACCGTAAAATAGTTTTCTTACAGGGTAAACATTATCAGTGGAATGAGTTTGTACAAATAAATCCTGATTTATTTTGGTGATGTGTGGCAAATGGATCCCTTGATTGTAAGTAAGTAATTTTCTCTGCCCATGGGCAGTATGGGCACCCAAAAATGCAACGCTAATGAAGTTTGATGCCTAATTGTTTTTTTATTGAACTTAATTTGCATCAACATTTTGAAACTACGAGAATTCATTGTATTTTTTAATGCCAAGGATACAAGAGACACGTTTCTTAAATAATTTTCATTGCCTATTTTCCACAGATTCTGTTGGACGCACAGTTTGAGCAATTGTAATTTTCCCTTCATAATGAATGGTGGAGAGGTGGACTAAAATCGTCAAAACTAAACTAAAGTCGTAAGTTCGACAATACAAGGGCGACTTATGGGCGACGGTTGAGAAGCAGGCCAAGAAAAATATAGCGTGACGATGTAAACTACCATTAACAGGATTGGCTAGCGCTGGGACCTAGGGAACTAACAGAGACCAATGGAAGAGTTTGGCAGAGCCCTTTGCTCAGCACTGGGACAGGTTAGGCTAATAAAAAAGTGGTACGCGTTGCAACAGATGTTGTCTAGGTCTTTCTACTGAGTTATGTATACTGTGGTTGAGCGCTCTCGAAAGAAAACTTGGGAGCCGTCTTGCTCATCGAGGCATTACATTTAAATATGTATAAGGACTTTTACGCCGCTGTCCTGCCAAGTTCGCAACATTCATATCTTTCGCGGTATTATTTATTAACTCCACTTAGAAGCCTACTTGGTGTTGAGATTTATGAATCGTGCGCTATTTATGGAAGTGACTGTACTTGTGTTTTCGTATTAATAGATCCAAATGGATGTTAAGAATTCTTTTTATGAGCGACTAACTGGTATTTTTGTCTAAGAAAAGTCATTGCTGGGATAGGCATTTTCAGTCACGTTTTTTATAATTGGTGGTAAACGAGCGGACTTCATAATCACCTGTAGCGCTACCATGAGTTGACATCGAAAACTGACATAACGTAAACTATTGCTCTGTCTCTTTCAAATGCATCACAATGAAAGAGACAAAGCGATAGTTTTGATAGCGAGGATAGTATTTCAAACTTATGGTAAGGCTACTGGTGACTGATTACCGAAACCGACACCGGTGGACCGGAGCCCGCAACACCAGGGCAGTTTATACATAAGTGCGCTACCAACATTTTGACCTTTCCCTTCGATTGCCCAGGGCAACTTTTACTGGCCGGGCGCATTTGGTAGTGACCCGGCCTCATACGCCAAAGGTCGTGGGTTCGATCACTACCCTAGATAAACATTCGTGTGATAAACACTTGTTTGTTCAGTGCCTGGGTGTTATATTTGTGTTTAAGTTATATATTTGTGATTCTCTGTTGTCTGATATCTGTAATACAAGTGCTTAAGCTACTTAGTACGGAGTCAGATCAATGTATGAGACGTTGTGTGAACTTATATGTCGAATCGTGGCTCTCCCAGGGTACTCCATTTTAAAAGGCCGGCAAAGCATAAGCGACTTCTCTGATCTCGCAGATGTTCATAGGCGGCGGTGATTACTTACCAGCATGTGACCTTGCTCGTTTGCTGCATCTAGTATAAAAAATGAAAGTCATTTGATCATTTATACCCGTCTCATTCGTGTCCACTCACAAGGGTCAGATCGGACCTTTGATACGACCGGACCGTTCCGGCGAATGATTATTAGCTAACTGATTACATGTTTTGAATTCACATTACTTTGAAATGTTAGAAAGTACTCGCGTATCGTCCGATACCATCTTGTTTAAGAAATGTTTAAATGACAAAATTATGAATTTGTCCCTAAGTAGGTATATAGATATACCTACTACTACTGATCAAACGTATGAAAACATACGCCGCGGCAAATAAGTCTAGCGGTGAGCTTGAGTGCGCAGTAACCAATTTTAGTATGAAATATTTTACAAGTGCGTAAACATTCGCACTACTTTCGCCGAGCGCTAGATTCACGTTCCGCGGCCTGTATGCACAGTTTTTTTTTTCAAGATATGATGGTACGCATTCTATATCAATATCAGAGCAATCACTAGTGCGCTACCGACCATAAAAAGGGAATAAGCTCTTTTCTTACTACACCTGGGTCCCAAATCCGCTTTTTCAGAAGATACATTTGTACAACGAACGATGTCCATGAGGGACTACTCATCAGAGGGCTTCCGTTCATGTATTTATAGTTATGTATAATTAGTTTTCAAATTAATTAAACTAATTAATCTTCCAATAAATAGTAACAAATGGGTCGCGCTACCTCGCCCTGATCAATGCGCATACGTCGCCGTATCTCAGCGCAAATGGCGCGTCGAGCAAATAGAGCATGCGCGATAGCGACGCGGCGCATGCCCCTGGCAACTCGTTAAGTCTTGCACGAGATCTCAGTAAGTCTCACATCAGATCACAGTAAGTCTTACACGAGATCACACTAAGTATCACACGAGATCACACAAGATCTCAGTAAGTCTTACACGAGACCGCAATAGCCCCACACAGGATCAAACTAAATTTCACCCGAGATCTCCGTAAGTCTCACACGAGACCGCCATAGTCCCACACAGGATCAAACTAAGTTTCACACGAGGTCTCAGTAAGTCTCACACGAGACCGCAATACTCGGAGTCCCACACAGGATCAAACTAAGTTTTACACGAGATCTTAGTAAGTCTCACACGAGATCTCACTATCACCATCTGTAGCAACGCAGTCCTTTACTACAATGGGTACGATCTTTCTAGTCGTCGCGACCCTTCGCGGTCGATTGACTCCTGGATGAAGTCTAAAAAGGCATAACTTTTCGCTCAGCGAGCCAAAAGCGTAGTTTTTCAGCGGGATCACAGAAAATTAGCGACATAGGACAAATGAATACTAGATCCCAACCCAAAATAAGTAAAAGCTTGTGCGTAAGTATAAGAACTATTTTAGATTCCCTATTGAACCTACCAACTATTACTATAAACTTTCGAAAAAATTTAGGTCCTTAGACCCATGCCGGAATCACTTTTAGTGCGTTTCACTGTCAGCCACCGAAGCAATCCTTGTAATTTTCGGATCCACAATGGAAAACATCTTAAGACTTGTCGACGTAACTGCCCACACGCAGATAATATTTATACGCCTTGCAAACAACTAAGTGTATTGTACCTTTTATACGTACTATTAGACTAGGACTCAGACTTCCTCAAGCTATTTTGGACGTAGAATGCATGTCACATTATATTGTACGACGTCGAATCTATAGACTATCTTTGTCTCTACTACAAAGTGTTGTCTGGCAGTATATTTAACTAGAAATGCCGACCCGTGGTTGGGAAGGCGTTTTTGTGATTCCATCGTTGTATCTGGTGTTCATAGCATAAGGAAAACCTTAAGTTTGGTGCCAGGACAACGTATGTGACGCTGTCTCAATTTATTATTATTTATTTATCCACTAATAATATTATAAATGGGAAAGTGTGTTTGGCTTTCTTTCACGGCAAAACGGAGAGACGAATTGACGTGATTTTTAAGTGCAGATAGTTGAAGGGATGGAGAGTACTTTTTGTTCCTTCTAACCCCCATTTTAGGTACATGGGGGCCGCGAGAGAACCGCGGAGCAAAAGCTAGGTACCTAGTTAGAATATAAATTGACTTATTTTATTGAGTGACTTATTTGATTGCGTTAACTCGCCAAAAGTGAAGTACCAATGAAGGATCCATTCCTAATTCGCTATTTGCTGTCACTAATGATTTATTGACAGTCCTACCACAGTGGTATTGGTTGATTGACCGTTCGAATTTAAAACCAATTACTACGGATTAGGGTCGTTTTCGGAATCAAAATATAAATAGTTTTACTAATGAAAGCGCAGTTGGCATTACTTTTTCAAACGCTTTTGGTATAAAATGTTGTATTTAGAGATTACACGATCGAAGTCTATAGCATTGGAACACAATATATAGGTCTTTTGGTTTCATTCTTATATGACGATTGATTTAAAAGGTTTATATCAGACGAAATAACCTAAGTATTTATACTGCTTTACGCAAGCATATCATGTCTGTTTTTGGTAGCACCTACGAAATGACATTGCTCTTCTTAGTAGATATCCAGTCGAACGGCTGTAAACCATATGCAAAATAGATAAGCGCACTGCAAAGTATTCTAATGACTTTATGTGACCACAAAATGAAGACACAAAAAATTAGACATAGTTGACTTTGATATCGAAAACTTTATTGATCTACTACGTGTTAGCAGTACACTGCATCTCTCTAGCTCATGTTATATGCAGCCGAAATCCTATGCCTAAGTATTTAGTGCTGTGACTCATAATCTAGGCCACTTTGAAAATTCAAAATTTTAATCCAAACGATTTCATGAAGCCAATAAACTATTTAAACAATTACCATGCAAATCAGCACAGTCATCCAGCGTTTATTATAGGCGATAGGAAACCGGGTACAACAAAGAGTAATATTATTAGATCTTGGCAGGCCACTCCGTTCCGATCCAATTTATTACGATGTAGCGGGCGAATATCTGGCGAATGTTTATCGTCATTATTGTTTGCCTAGTGCACAGTGCAATTCGCCGATGCCGTATCGTTGCTTTAATTGGAGACTTCTGACTCGCTCTCTTGGTTTCGGATGATAAGTTTCACTGTGTAGCAATAGATGGCGCTGAGCGTAGATTGCATCGCGCTAGTGTTTCGCCTATTTGGTTTGTATATACGATTTAACTATCCTTTGAAATCTATTTCCTTATAAACAGTATAGAAGTGATCCATGCAGTAGTGTAGACCAGGATTTTTTATACATTTATTTTACTACAAGTCCAACACTCGCAATCGCACCTGATGGAAAATGACACAAGGCTTACGCTTGACCACAATAAAAAGAGGTATCTTCGTACACTTAGCTTCAATGAGTGCGTCATCACCGATGACCCTTCCACGGAGGTTCACTTCAGTCCAGGGCATCTAACTGGCATCAGGCAGACCCATAGATGTCAATAGTACTCTATACAGGATCGGACTTGGACTCCATACAAGCTTAAGTAGGTACCGCTTGACTTCCCAAAGAATATCCAATTTCTTCCAGCAGTTTGCGCTATGGACTCAATGTACCGACTAGAATTGATTGGAAACAAGTGGAGTTAATACACTGCCATTTATCTAATTATGACGAACGCACTGGTTACAATCGGGTGTGCGTTTAACTGTTCAAGATCTTGGAATCGGTTTTGCTATTGGCCAATTTCCCACTTTGGTCAAACATGCGTGTGATGAACATTGGTATTTGTCAAATGTTGGTAATAATGTTTTGAAACTTTTAATGTTGAACATACACGACAAAACAAATCATAACTAACATACCAACATCCTAGATCTCATCACCATTCTTTATCAGATGGGAATGCGGTTATACTTTAGTCAACAAAAAATAGACAGTTGAAAAGAAAGAGGGAATTACTGAAAATTCAGTCTTCTAGTTTTATCCACAACGAAGTTACAGGGGGTCGAAAATGGCCTGAATTGCTTCGAAAAAAGGATGGTACGCCCATGCCACTTTTTTGCTCGACTTGGTGGGGGCACTGCCGTGCCCACAGATAAGGGTGCTGGAGGCCTAATGGGAAGGGAAGGGAAGGGAAGGGTTATACCTACCACGTTAAATAGTAGGCATTTGTGATAATCAGGTGATCCGTCTACTCGTCCGCGACCATTCACATAAAAAAGGATAATAGAAAAGTATTATCAGGTATAGAATAGTGAAAATCCATGATGCGTATTGCTGCTTATAATTTAGGCACTCCAAACATATAACAATCCTTTATCTACATACATATTTTTAACAAGCATTCCCAATTGCTCATAACCTATATTCTCCCATGTGCTAGTCACATTGTATTTGTATTATTGTTTTATTGCTGCTTTTGATTACTCCAAACATAATAAGCCTGTACGTACACATTTTAACAAGCACTCCTAAAAATTGCTCATATATTTTCCCATGAGCTAGTTCAACAAAAAACCCGTCAACAGCGGTTGAATTTCTAAAATTAAAACCGAAAAAGTGTTTCGAGTTGAGCGGAAAGTTGTACGAGCAAATTGTGACATTTTTTTTTTGTGTTTGTGTTCTCTTAATTTGCTGTGTCGCCTTTCAGGTATTGCCAGGTTAGTGATGGGACTCGCATGGGCTTTGACGTCGAGCGAAACTAGAGTAGGGTAAAGGTGGGATAGATGCTGTAGTAGGTTAGATGCCTCGGACAACATGTAGCGACTTGTGCGAATACTACACTCAGATCTTAGTTCCCCTCCGGCGAGAGAGAGGAGATGAGGCAGTATTTCCTGACGGCTATGACTTAAAAGGCCGGCAACGCATCAGCGACCTCTCTGATCTCGCAGATGGTCATGGGCAGCGGTGATTACTTACCAGCAGGCGACCTGCTTGCTCGTTTGCCGCCTCTAGTAAAAAAAAAAGATACGCTTGTATTTAAATGAAAGACTATGAGTGTAGTGTTCGCATAGGTGGCCACATGTGGTTTGATGAGGCATCTATCCTACTACGGCATTTGCTGCTGCTATTCGAACGAAGTTGTGAAATCATTACACAAACTTGAATGTTGACAGTCAAGTTCAAGACACGATTCGACTAAACTTTAACTGAGAATAAATCCATAGTGTTTTTTTACGTGATAGGTTGCAAATGAACAAACGGATGCCCTGATGATAAGCGATTGCCGCCGCCCAAGCCACCTACAACGCCAGTTGATTCACAAATGAACGCACTTGCTGCCAACCTTGAGCCTCTAGTACCTTCACTCACTCGATGAAATACAGCGCAGGCGCAGGTTCACGCCGGTTTTCTATAAGCCGTACTGTTATTCCGATCGAGTTCGCTGAATTGCGGAATAAATATGAATCATCGGATGTCGAACAAAAATCAGTAAAAAATCGCGCACTCGTCTCAACGCGAATGGATCAAAAGCATAGCTCCGGGCCATTGAACTAATATTAGTAGCGTATAGAACCGCCGCAGTAAACCAGTTTTTTGCGCCATGAGTTGTTGCCGGCTGGCAACAACCTTCTTACTCGCCCTCTGCCCCCGCGGCTGTCCGCCATCGCTTCCTTCGCGACATTTTTTCTATTTTTTTTTATAGTAGGTATAGGAAGGCAAACGAGCAAGCGGGTCACCTGATGGTAAGTGAACACTCATGGACATCAGCTACACCAGAAGGAGTGCGGATGCGTTGCCGGCCCTTCAGGAAGGTAGGATCGTTTCTTGAAGATTTGGATGTCGCACCGGTTCGGAAATACCGCTGCGGGAAGTTGATTCCACAATGAGCTTATTTGATTTTGAATTTTGAATGAATTTGGCTTAGCTTCTCTATAGGTAGTATTACAACTCCCTGCTCCGGGCCTTTTGATGGACCCCATCACTAAACTACAGACAGACAGACCGCAGTCCGCACGCGGTGAGTGGAAGTTTCGTGCAAACATGCACTGCAACTGTCAAAGGTTGTGTGTTTGTGGTACTGAGGTGAGTTGTAGAGGACACGGCGAACATCATTTCGCGAAAGTTGACTTATGTCAGCCTGTTGTACTGTAAAAAGTGGTCTCCCGCAAGACGAAGGTTTACAACTGGGATATAATATAGTTTCTCAGATTTTCGCGTTGCATTATAACTATAAAGTATTAAAACGGGAATTAACGCGATGTTTGTATTCAAGAACATTCTATGTACCTGCTTACTATACACTATTTTATTTAAACTCATGTTTTAATCTTCAAGGTAAGAAACCAAAGGGGAAAAAAGCTTTCCCTTTATTGAATATAACGTGTCTATCTATCACCACAACTCAACAAGGTCTTCTTAATTTAAGATCAAATCGATGTATGTGATTGTTAGGTATTAAAATCATTCATCAGGTTTTTCGTTTACAAAGCATTAACAATAACACAACAAAACGTCGAAGGGAAAGTAATCAGCAAACATATTGGTCTGCCTTAATCACGTGTTGCCAAAAAGCATTACAAACAAAACAGAACTAAGGCACGCCATTCACACAGCGACCGCGTATTAATACCGCTCATAACGCGCATTGTGCCGAAAGGTTTGGATTTATAGCTCTTGTTGTTCGACGGACAACTATGTGCAGAGTTGGGGTTGCATCCTATCGTAAGATATACGAGTGAGTAACATAAAATATGTTGTCACCGAAACTTTGCGCCAGACAAATGAAAATCACACCAATCAACCTGGTCTCAAACTAGGGCAACCCCTGTACTTTGAGTAACTTTGTGACTTGTGTTGTAAATTTCGAAGAAAAATAAAACATTTTGAAAAATCTGCTTCCAAAATGATGATATTTCATAGATAATCATTTAATCTAGGTGAAGATTGTCCTACATTGTAATGGTCAAGTTTCAATTTATTTTTTATGCTAGAGGCGACAAATGAACTCGCTGTTCATCTGATGGTAAAAAATCTAGGAGACCTATTTTTGAATTGTCGTGTCACTAAAAAATTAGTAACTTGCATGATTTTTGACATCCGCATTTTTGAATCATTCGAAAACGAGCGATTTGCAACGAGTGGCGTAAACCACTCGTTTCCGCTAGGCGACTGGTCGCATTTACGTCAAATCACACGTCAAATATTAACGAGTTAACACTATACTTTGACAAGATTGGCGACACACTAAGCGAGTGATTTCAAAAATAGGGAAAATTATGAATCATGCGACTCACGAGACGATGTGACTTGCAAAACGAGTAGTTTTGTTTGGACGAAGCGAAAATTCAAAAATAGGTCTCCTGGTCGCCCATGAACACTTGGAGTTGTAAATGCTTTGCCGACCGTTCCAGAAAAGACTACGCTGTTCTCTTGAAGGTCCCTAGCTCGTTATCCCAGAAGATATCGGATCTTTATGAAATACACGACCACCGCCCAGCCTACTTCTAAGGCGGGCCATTCACACAGCGACCGAGGTTTAATACCGTTCAACACGCACAGTACCGGAAGGTTTAGATTTATGGCTCTTGTTGTTCGACTGACAACTATGTGCAGAGTTGGGGATGCATCTCATCGTTAGATATACAATTAAGGAACACGTAAATATAATACTAAAATACATTTATTATACCGAGACACTGAAAACGTCCATTACAAGAATATTTTTGCACGGCGGAGATCGAACCACAATCGAACCTACGACCTTTGGCGTATGATGCTGGGTCATTTTCAAACGCGCCATCGGGCCAGTTACTATTTTTTTTATGTAATAGGTGGCAGACTAGCAGACGGATCACCTGATGGTAAGCGATTCCCGCCGCCTATAGACACCTGCAACACCAGTAGAGTCATATTCAAACCTTTGATGGGTCGACCATTCAAAATGGCGGGTGCCCAAATAGTTTCATAAGAGTCCATAGCCTCGCTTAGCATTAGTTGTAGGCGACTAGCTTTATACATCTTGAAATAATAGGCCTGAGGGAAGGAAACAAGAAAAAATGTTGTCACTTCATCAAATATTTATGGACATCTAATGATCTTAGGAAGGGGACGGTTCTCTCCATGATCTATATATTTATAACATATGTGGTAAGATGGATAGTATTTTAGATGTAATTAGTACAGTACAGCAGTGTCTTCTACATCCACATAATGATGTTGTTTATTTCAGACAACAACAAATACAAGAATCGAAAGCTAATAATATAAATTCACCATGGAAGAGCCACATTTCACCACACAGTGATACCACGGCCTCACAGAAAACCGATGTGAAGCAGCGTTGCGTTTTGTCAAGTGAGTGAGGATACCGGAGAGCTCATCGCTTACAATCAGGAGGTCCGTCTGATCATTTGACAATATCACTTTTAAAAAAGTAAGAATATAGTGTTAGTACCTAACAGTAGCTATGTGTGCGGAAATGTAGGGATAGGAAATAAAGTTACCATCCCATCAATTATAGTAAGCTACATTAACCGACAAACACTCTCTGTTAATCTTAACCAAACACAATTAGACCTACCCGAATAATTTATCAAATTACGCCTGTTTGAAGTACACTCGGAAACAACGTCTTGTTGCAAATAATTACGGGACCAAACGTACTCTCGGCGACATGAGCTACCAATTTACTGACATAAGTTTGACATCCCTGGATATCCGTCGTATATCAGCACGTCGTTAGCCACGCCATTCTCGCCTTTACGCCGTCGAGACAAGACACTTGACACCCCACGTCAAACTGATTACTAGTGACGGGAAAGTCCCTAAAATCCGGATATCTCCGGAAAGTGAAGTGGGCTTTTCTTTCGCCAAGTGAGTGAGGTGCCGGAGGCTTAAACTGTGAAAAGGGCATTAAAAGGTAAGTATATAGTGTAGTGTTGTTACAGGTATCTACGGGCGGCGGCAACCGCTTGCCATCTGGTGATCCATCTGCTCGTTTGCTACCTATAACTAGCATAAGAAAGTGAGTTTTGGATTTTTTTGAACAGTCTGTATATCAGTAACATCAAATGTTTTTCTCCTGAAACGTGTCCGGGTGAAATCGCTTTTAGCAATCAGCCTGCCGAAATTGTAGGCATTAAATATCCGTAATGTTAGTAGCTATAAACATTAAAAATGTAATTTTATTCTAGAAACATATTCGTCTTCTACTACTATTTTTATTATTTATTTAAAACTTTATTGCACAAAACTTCGTACTATTGTAGGCGAACTTAATGCCAAGAGGCATTCTCTACCAGTCAACCTTGGTCAATTTTTGTGTTTCAGTATCTAAAGAAGCGTGTTTATTGGGCCCGGAGATTTGCTGGTATTCAGTTCTAAATCCGATTGACTTGCGTCTCCCATCACTACTGATTACTTCGTCTCACCCACTCCAAATTAATTGCGTATAATGAAACACGCGTTTCTAGCCTGTACCTTATATCTATAGTCCCTAAACACAACAAAACAAAGTCGAAACTCCCCTGACAACCTAGGAACCAGACATGTGTATAAAGATCACTATACACGAGATGACAGCACAACACTGGGAATACAAATTGAAAACCTCTGTTGATGTAACCGAATACATAGGAGAAATTGGGAGGTGCTTAGTATTTACATCATATTGTTTTGTGTGATAGCAGTAATGAGTTTTCAGCAGTTGTTTATATTCATCTTAAGCTGAAGTCAGTGGTGCGCACGATTCAATTGAAATTGGGAATACAACATCGTCAAATTTTAGTCGTTTGAATCCAGAAGCCCTCATAATAGGTAACAAATAAAAATATTCTATTCTATATACGAATAAAGCCTGTTTAGTATGTCAGACCGGGATATTTCAGATTTGTCCAAGTTCCTGAGGTGGTGGCGTTTTATGGCGCGTTATTTCATTCTCTCTGATTTATGGTTGAGTGACATTTTGCGATAAAAAAGAATCACTAATATCTATGTGGACTACATCAAAAATATATTGATTTTAAATATGTTGTATGTTATGTAATTGCATTTTTCAATTGCAACATCAATGTAATGACGACTTTTAAGTGATGTCAAGTCTACACAAATATAATACCCATATCTTTTGACGACTCACTTGTTGCAACACCTGAGAAATCACAAATGCGTTGCTGGCTTTTAAGAAAGGAATTATTTACTCCTTTCTTAAGAGCCGGTATTTGATTTCGTAATATTTATTTTAAAATAATTAATCTGAATAACTTCTACCATTGTTTTCAATTACATCAGGTACTGTAATTCACACCCAGTTGAGCAATCACGCAGCTCATCACAGTCGATGTAACTAGAGCGCGTTGATTATCGAATTAATTACTACATAGTTACTACATAATACACATACAATAGATTATATGTAGAGACAACACAGTAGATAGGAGCGATGGTAGCTCTGTGGATAAGAACTTGCGTCTTCATCATCATCATTTCAGCCAATAGACGTCCACTGCTGGACATAGGCCACCCCCAATGTTCTCCACACAGATCCTGTGCCACCCGCATCCAAGAAATTCTCGCGACGCTCACTAGATCGTCGGTCCATCTTATGGGGCCTGCCAGCTGCAACTTGCGTCTTCTTAATGGTGAATTGTTCAAATACGAGCACGCATGCTTAGGGGCCTCTAATAGAGAAGCGTAATCCTTCTTAAAAGCCGGCAACGCATCAACGACCTCTCTGATCTCGCAGATGTTCATGGGCAGCGGTGAATATTTACAAGGTGAGCCGCATGCTTTGCAGCCTCTAGAATAAAAAAAATGCATCTCTTGCATTAGGCAAGCGTGGTGATTTAGCCTAATCCCATCAAAGTAGGGATAACTTGATTTCTATGATGAAGGCCTCTGCCATGCAGTGGCACAATATATAGGCTGGAAAACCCATCCAACATCCATCTCTTGATTTTTCAAATCTATGGGCATATTTCTACATTGTGTACGTGTTAGTGGAACCTTTGTTGAGCAAACTTGCCGAATGATGAATCAAAATTATATAAGCAGGATAAAGCATTATTGTACTGTAGAAAAAGAGTTTTGACGGCCTTTACATACATCACAGAGCTAAAGAAATGTTTTACACCTTGCTACGGGACCTTTCATACTGTGGTACTTACTGGGATGCCTTAATTACATTGTCAACTTGCAGGTGAACATGGATTTTGCATTACATTGATTGCTCCTGTCACGCGCGTCGCCTATGTCAGCGCCGCTGCAGCGCGTTGTATGCAAAATTAATTACTCCTTTATGCCTTCATTTGCAGCTGATGTCACTGTTTCGTGTGTAAACTAAATATGCAAGTAGGATGTGATAGATAGGGCACTATTACAACGGCATTAAGGTGCTTCTTACTTATGTAAGCAGCAGTGCCGTTATGGGCACTGCTGCGAAGCACTAATTTGGTACGTGACTAGGATTTAACGCTAAGATGATGATGACGATGACGATAAGTTACCTAAATGCTTACATAAAATTCACAGTAACACCTAATCATTTCAGTTCATTAACATTGAAACCTAAAGTACTAAGCAGAACTGAAGAAGTAAGTGCCAAAATTTGATATTCTATGAGACTAAGATCTAGGTACATCTTAGTCTCGTAGAATATCAAATTTTAACGGTTTTATTGATAGGATTTTTGCAGAAGTAGACTTAACTTCAGAGTACAGCTCTGTAGACTACCCTCACGTCCTCGTTAGAAAAAACATTAAAAGGTTCATTATACCTGCTCGTAATAAAGAAATAGTTGCATCACTGGATGTGGATGGCAGCTGCGTGATTGACTGATAAATCAAAACGAGAATGGTTTATGAATTCACACATTGTAAATAGAATGAATGAATTATATCATACTTACTTACTTCGCTGGTTCAGTGAACCAAAGTGGATATTGGCCTCCGAAATCAAAGCGCGTCTTGCCTAGTGCGTAGTGTCAGGCACCTTTGGCATGACATAAAGACATAAATATTTTCTATCTATAAATAACTATTTATCTACTTACACTAAGACCTTATCTTTTTAATATATCGTTGAATCATGTCACGCAAGCCGCCTTCACGTCAGCACTCGCCGCGCGGTAACGTGAAGTACTTACAGTCTATATGAATTTCATACTTGTAGTATTGGCAGTCGTGTGTTTCTACCGCTTGTATTATTTTGCAAAGTATTTTTATCAATCTTTACAAAAATCTGCTTTTATTTATTCGGGATAGGTACTTTGGGTGTGCCGAGATAGGCTCCCGACTATCGGCATCCGACATTGATAAAGACAGAGAATCATCTTGTTCTTGCATATGCACGTTACAAATGTAGTCACAACTACATAGTATTTTCATGGTTGATCATCGTCTTAGTACTAAGAAATTCGATTACAAAAAATAATGTTATTTCCATTATCGAGCAGCTTCGTTCCACAAGTATTCAGCCAAGACTCATTGCAACAGATTTTGAGTTGTAAAAAGTGTAACTAAGTGTTCATCATCAGCAACCCACGCTCGTCCACTGCTGGACATAGGTCTCCCCCAATGCACGCCACCGCTCCCGTTTTTTGGCCACTCTCATCCAGCTCACTCCAGCCAGCTTTCGAATGTCGTCATCCCATCTTGTAGCAGGGCGTCCAATACTACGTTTACCGAGTCGCGGTCTCCACTCAAGGACTTTATGGCTCCAACGATTGTCAGTTCTGCGGCTAATGTGACCAGCCCACTGCCACTTCAGTTTGCTAATTCGGTGTGCAATGTCGGTGACTCTGGTTATCTGTCTAATTACATCATTTCTGATGCGGTCCTTCAAAGATACTCCGAGCATAGCCCTTTCCATCCAACTAAGTGTTAGTAACACTTTTTTAGATAAATTTTATACCTATAGATACTCTACATTGCTCACTCATGTCACGCAGCCCGCCTACACGTCACCACTCGCCGCGGGCGGATTGAATAGCAAATTAACAGCTGTTCACATCTATGCACTCGATGTGTTGGCGTTGCATGTGTGCATACAGCCTTAATTTGCGGTATTGTGAATTGAACCAACATGGAATGTGAAATTTGCTCTGGTGTGTTGCTACCTTTATTAGTTAAAAGAGAAGTGTTACTTTACACACCCTCTAAGAAAATACACGCAATGGAAAAAACTAAAATAGGAATCTTTAAGGATAAAATAGTTGCCAATAGGAAATATGTAAGATAAGATGGAGTAATTTTAAGTTAGAACTCTCTCTCTTTCGCACAAACACAGCGTCACTCGAGCTGAATCCTGTCGGACATATACTCTGATTTATAATCATGTAATATCAACTGACAGTTGGCGGGCTGTCGCGTTATCGTAATACAAAAATAGTGTCGGTCGTGAGTAATCGAAAAGTTCAATTGCGATTCAATCATTTTTCACTCATTTTTTATTAAACTAGTATTCTGGTTAGTCTAATAAAACACAAATATCAACATAGTTTTTCTGATTGTAATAAGTGTTGATACCCCAAGGTTTTTTGAATTTGCCACCATTCTTTATAGTCACGTTTTGTTGGTCAGACTTTTATGGTGAGGGAATATCTATGATTTAAATGAAGATGTCATGAAAATAATCAAAGGATTATTTTCATGACTTAATTGTCAGAGTATTTATGTCGAACATAACAGCTATGAGTTGTCAGATTAATTCATTTAAATAAAAAACAATTTATCGATTTTTACTCTTTATTGTTGTCTTCATGTTCATTCAAACCAGCTCTATGCATTACGTATAAAATATCGCTGTACTTTATGTAATGTTTTTCTTATTAACTATCGTACAAATCAATGAAATTAATTTAAGGTTATGAGTAAAATCTTAACATCTCAAATGTTCAATAATAAATTCAATTGTTCGCTCACCATTCAATTATCACAGCACTAGTGCACTTAGGAGGCAACATTAAAAAAAATAAAGGTCGATTGTAGCTGTCAGTTGATATTACATGATTATAAATCAGAGTATAGTTGCTAGTTGTAGATAAACACTAAAACTAGATAAAAATAATAATAATTTGCCGGCAAATACGGTGCAAACATCCTTCAAAACAATTGGTTTCTTTGAAGACACCTTGGAGGCATCCTCCTTCGGAACGGGGCAATCCGCGATAAGTGCAACGGGTAACAGAGCACCTATAGATAATACAAAGGACCAATCCCGCACAAGCATAGTTATGCCAATTATAACCAAGTGCATATAGCAAGTTCATCCTGACATATCAAGAACATAAAAATAATAATATGTAAAACATGCGACATCCTTGCTCATAGTTAAGAAAAAAAAAATACTTACCGTTTTTGTATTCGAGCCAAATTCCGATAAAAAGGAGTGGCAACATATATCCTTCATTATATGTGTCTTCATCAAAAGACAAGATAATTCCTATTAATTAAGCAAGCGTTTCAGATATTCGAGGCACAGGATCGCAAATTGCTTAAAATTTCTTGGAGAACACACGGCGGGATTACAGTGTGCTGTCGCGTTTTGTTTAATGGATTAAGTTAAAAGCTTATAAATCACACCCTTATGGGTACGGATGGGTCCCATGAAAAGAGGAGATTTTCCGCCTTGTTGGCTCAGACAGAATGCTTGTCACAAAATACATTAACATGTTATAGTGTATCCAATCAGCATGCTGAAGTGGCAATGGGCTGGTCATATCCTACTACTATTATAAAGGCGAAAGTTTGTAAGTATGGATGTATGGATGTTTGTTACTCTTTCACGTAAAAACTACTGAATGGATTTGAATGAAACTTTACCACAATATAGCTTATACATCAGAATAACACAGGCTAAAATTTTTGAGGTTTCTACGAACCTGAAGTCCACGCGAACGAAGTCGCGGGCAAAAGCTAGTCTGTCATATTAAAGCAGCGCCTTAATGACTCTACTGATGTTGCAGGTCTATGGGTGGCGCAACCCCTTACCATCAGGTGATCCGTCTGCCACATATGACGTACAAAAAAAGTTCTCTGGAGTTGTTTTGAGTTTTCGTAGAATCTTTCGTCCACCCCTAAGGCACACTGTCCCATAGCAGGGCAAAGGCCTACATCATAGAAATCAAGTGATCGCTAATATGCCATCATATGCGACTTGAAGCGTATGCGACTTGAAGCGTAGCCATTAAGCCTAATCCCATGATTAGGCTTAATGGCTACGCTTCAAGTCGCATACGTCATTGGCTTTACATACTTTCAAAACTTAATAGGAGTTGTTAATATGAACCTATATTATTAAAGCTTCCTTCGTACTTCTCTTAACGATGACGCCCGCTTGCTCTCCCCACTTGCATCCGAAAGCAAAGCTGCGTATTTTAATATGATTTCTCGTACCCACCACTAAGATTACGTACGAATGTTTACTTCGCTAATTAATATCACTCTGTTGTACTGAGCGTGTCACATTATGGCATCTTTTTTTTTCGTTGCAGTGAAGTAAGAATGATGTACCTAATGCTTAACGTCGTAAGGCTCAGATAGCAAACACAATGGAAACTCAATTGTTTTATGCCTTTTAAATGGCTTTTGGGTCTTACGACGAGTGGTACTCCAATTGAAAGTTTGAATAACATCTAGTAGATTTTTTTAAAAACGTCATATGTAGGTACATCGTAAACCAGAATTTACCCCCAAATTACATTTAATCAACTCACATACACAAATAAATGTAATTGCCTGCTACGGAACTCTTCATGGGCCGACTCGCACTTGACCGATTTTTTTTAATGTAATTTTCTACAAAAGATTGCACAATAAGATCTGCAGACCCGTTCAGGACCAGCTCCTAGACTATCTACTCGTAGTCCACTGATCTACAATAGACACAATTTATCAATTAGTGCTGTAAATGTCAAATGTTATCGACAAATCATTGAACAAATACTTCCACGTCGCCACTGAATGAGTGAACGAGTTCACCGATTGTGCATTACATCAATCTTTCGTACACATGACACGAGGTTCGCCTCTGTCAGCACTCGTGTGGATGCGTTCAATGGGATATTAATTGCAATACTCTCGGCATATGCGTACTATGCGATGAATATTGCGTAGCATGCATGTAGTGTTGTCAATCGATAGAGGAATGTCGATAATTTTGATGCAAACCATCAATTTTTCCAATGGTTAGCGCTTTTGCTGTGTTTCGCCCAGTAAGTGAAGGTAAGTACAGGAGGCCCAGTTGAAGGGAAAGGGGTTTAAAATGTTGGCAGCGCGCTTGTTGCGGGTATCTATTGGAGGCGGTAGTTGCTTACCATCAGGTGATCTATCTGCTCGACAGCCATGTACTACATAAAAAAAGGTTCCAGCTAATCCAATCCAAAAAATATTAGGATATTTTGCAGATAAAAATGATAGATGTAGATTCTTTGGCAACTTTGGTTAGATTTGTAAGACCAATCAAATAAATTTTACTTTATTTTATTTTAGACTTTTCTAGACTCGTGCATTATTTTTTATTGCGGAAGACAAGAATTCAAATAAGATAATAATATCTGGGATGTTTTGAAAATAACTGGTCCCGAGTAAAGCTATTTCTACAATTCGCTTGCATGAAAGTCCTGTTTTCAGTTGTAACCGCAGCCGCTAAGTTTGTGGTGCCATCTGTTCCTTAGTAATTTTCAGAATTTTGTATTTCTTGAGATTATTAAAAACAATTTGTTAGTTTAAAAATGAAATTGTGAAAATTAAATGTTGTAGTATTTGAAGCGGAGCAGAGTGAAATCCAACCATATTTTGTTTGTCGAGTAACGGAGTTTTTATGTCATTCTATTGGTGGCCTTCACTCCCCTCCGCCCTGTTCCGCTTTGGCAGGCAGCCTAAGTTATGAAAGATTCCCATGCATATGATTGTACTAGCGGCCGCCCGCGACTTCGTCCGCGTGGAAAAGTAACTTTTTAACCCACTTTTAACCCCTTACAACCCCTTTTTCGCAACAAAAAGTAGCCTATGTCCTTTCTCAGGGTCTAGACCACCTGTATACCAAATTTCCATTTAAATCCGTTCAGTAGTTTTGGCGTGAAAGAGTAACAGACAGACAGACAGACAGACAGACAGACAGACAGACAGGACAGACAGACAGACAGACAGACAGACAGACAGACAGAGTTACTTTCGCATTTATAATATTAGTATGGATATGTAGGTTCACATAAATTCATTCATTATTCATTATTCATGCATGACATTCATTATTTTTGATTGTAATTAATCTTAGGAGCGCTTTGGAATGTATTCTGTTAGCTTTTAAGAAAATATGAATAATAAATAAATAAATCATAGGATACAGAATTTTGAATCAGTCGAACAACCAGAAGTAGGTATTTGGCATCTATTTCCCGCAATATGTTTATAAATATAGGATTTGGCCAATATTTTTTTCATCGCAAACTATACTTACTCGTCTATGGCGAACTAATATTCTATACTATTTATAAATAGACAACTTCTATAGACAACCATATATTTAATGTAACCCAAAACAACGAAACACTTGCATATGTACCGAAACCGATATTCATCGCACCTTGGTGCGGTTCGGGTGTACGGGGTAACCCTTTACCCGGGCTGCTTCTCGTGCCATCTTGTGGCACGGTGTCGTGCTTCAGGAGGGGAGGCCTCCCGACAAGGTGCTGTTGGGCGGTCTTCGACCCCGGAGGGCCTGCCTGCTACCCGGTCGCACTCGTCTGTCTGGGAGGGGGGACTGGTTAGTCACAGTCAAGTCGGAGGGAGATGGTTTGTTTTTTTTTTTTTTTTTTTTTTTTTTTTTTTTTCCCATCTATCTATTTTTTAATGTTTTTGTACATCTCCCTCAGTCCGGTCTCTCAACCCGTCTAGCCATTCCTGGCCGTCGTCAACCGTTTCCTGCTGGGCGGGCAGGATTCGGTGTGGGGGGTTCAGGTGTGGTGGGGGGGCCTGTAGTGTGCTGTTGTGTGTGATTTGGGTGTGGTGTGGCAGTGGCGGTAGGGGTGAGAGTGGTGGTAGGTGTCGTGGGGGCGGTGATTCGCCGTCAGTGTAAGTGGGTGTCAGCGGCCGCGGCTGGTGCAGAGCACTTCCCTCGTCGTCGCTTGGGAGCAGTAGCGCGCGCGACGAATGTTTGAATGCGCCCCTATGGGCGGCTTGTCGTACAAGGAGGGGTGCAAATCCGTGGAGGTGCCTGTGGGGTCCGTTGTCGGCCCGGTCGAACATTCGACGGGCGAGCCTCACCACAAACTCCTCCACGGACTGCATCTCCAGGTCCGCGGCTAAGGTCGCGTTTCGGACATAGCGCCCCGCTCCTGTGACGACGCGGAGGGAAATGTTCTGTTGCGCCTGCAGGCGAGCACGCTGGTGTGTGTTGGCCAAGGCGTACCAAGCTGGCGCTGCGTAAGTGATCTGTGGTCGTATGTAAGTTTTATACATACGAACCCTTGTGGCGAGTGGTAGCCTATCCGACATGAGCATGGGCCTGAGATTGGTGCGCGCAAACTTTGCCATGTGGATGGCATGGTTTATTTGCGGCACCATTCCCAGGGATCTGTCGATGGTGATTCCTAAGTATTTGGCCTCTGTGGCCCACTCTATGTCTTGGCCTTGTAATGATAGGGGTGGCGGTTTGCGCCAGTGGCGTCCTATGAGGAGGGCCGTGGTTTTCCCCGCGTTCACGGCCATCTTCCACTTATTTAGCCACTCTGGCAGCGCGTCCAAGGCCCGCTGTAGTCCTGCGGCCGCCTCCGTCCAGCCTATCGATGAGGCGAAGTATGCGCTGTCGTCGGCGTATAGCGCCAGGATGATTGGGCCCACTCCTGGTCTGTCTTCGGCTACGGGCAGGGGGATGTCACTCCGTGAACGCTGCGTATAGCAGCGGACTCAAACAGCTGCCCTGCGGAACTCCTGCAAGGATGGGGTGGGGGGGGGAATCTGCAAGCTCTATGTTGACATAGAAGCTCCGATTTTCTAGGAACGAGGAAATGAGGTGTATGAGGGGGGGGGGGGGTCCCTGTGTGGATTAGCTTGTGAATCAAACCCGGGTGCCATACTCTGTCGAAGGCCTTCTCGATGTCGAGAAAGACTCCGGCCGAGCTGTAACCCCGGTTTGATTCACTAGCCAGGTGATTGAGAACCCTGGTAAGTTGGGTCACTGTGGAATGACCGGCGCGGAACCCGTGGTGTTCGTCCCTAGGACACAAACACGGTCGCAGCCTCCACAGTAACAATCTCTCAAAAAGCTTACCAAGGTGGGGAAGGAGAGTGATGGGACGATAGGAAGCCGGGGATCGTCGGTCTTTCCCTGGTTTGGGTAGGACTATGACTTTCCCTGACTTCCATCGGGATGGGAAGTGGTGAGCCCTCAATATGGCGTTAAAGAGTCTGGTTATGGCAACCAGCGCTCTGTTGGGTAAGTTTCTGAGCATCGTGGTAGTGATGCCATCTGGCCCCGGTGCCTTGCGCTTGGGTAGACGGGCGGCTGCATTCCGCAGTTCCGCAGGTGAAATAAACGCGTCTCCCTGAAGCGGTGGGGCGGGGTGGCCAGGAACTCAGCTACCAGATGCTCTACCCTCTGATGGTGGCCAGTATCTCGGGCTCGGATGTTGTGACGGGATGGGGGGTGAATTGGACCTCCAGGTGGTCGGCTATTAGGCGCGCCCTATCTTTCGCCTCGTAATGCCTGGCGCCTTCTGCGTCCACAATCGGGCATATGGCCGGCCTGGAGGAGGATAATTTTTTGGCGAGGAGGAAGAGGTCCGCAGGTGAGTCTCCAGCCTTATCCATGGCGGCGTCCCACGACTCGCCTCTCCATTTGATAACTGCCTCTTTCACCTTGTCCGTGATAATGTTCAGTTCTCTTTTGATTTGTGGGCATCTGGTCGATACCCACATCTGTTTGAGGCGCCTTTTCTTTTTCACCTCCTTGGCAATGTGCGGTGGGAGCCGCTGTCGGCGGTGTGCGTTTTCTCGGTTGCATAATGTACGTACTAGACACCCAGCGTCATCTGTTGGCAAATATTGCAAAACTAAGCCCCGCGACCAAGTGAGGGTGGGCCTCTAGTACCTATATTCAAATTTATAAAGAAGTTAATCGTTAACCGAAACATTTGCGCGATGTTATCGACTACCAGCGCCAACTATTGATGGTCTAAGTTAAGTCTCAAAAAGAAGGGAGGGCGGGCTACTAGTTACATTATAAAGCAACTATTTTGCACGAACGAAACAATTTTAACATTAACCATGAGAATAAAATTAATGAAAATTTCAAGTCACGCAAATGACAAATTACTTTCAATACCATTATTTGTATCAAAATTTTATTGAAAACGAAAGGGAGAATTGAATACAGTTGTCGTAACTATATTAATTTGATGGGATTTGATGACAAAAACGAATTATGAAATAGAATTGTATCATTTATTGCGCTGATTGCGGTACCTTTTTCATTTGCATTGTGAAGGTTTTTAGCTCGAATATTCTAAGTAAACTATAAAAACAGAGATAACATACCGGCGTAAGAAGATAGTCACGAGACCTGCAAATTGATATTTTTAATAGAGGTGACAAACAAGCAAACGGGTCGCTTGATAGTAACTACTCACTACCGCTCATAAACATTAGCAAGATCAGGAGGTCGCTGATGCGTTGCTGGCCTGTACTTGATTTATTCGACTTTTAAGGTTGAGAAACCTATTCTTAACAAAACAATTGCTTTAAGAATAAGTATAAGAATGAATTTCAACGATCTAGTGAAGGTCGCTGGAGTCCCTTGAATGCGGGTGGCACAGGACCGATCTGTGTGGAGAACTTTGGGGCCTATGTCCAGCAGTGGACGTCTATTGTGGACGTGGACGGCTGAAATGACGATGATGATGATAAGAATAATTTATTTGCATAGCACATGTTACACCGCATTACAGACAATAACAATACGAACCCAGAATACCCAGAATTTAATTGTAACATGTGGAAATACGATAAGTACAACCTTCAAATCTACATAGAAGGGAGTCTTATAAGACTAAAGCTAATCTACTGTAGGAAATTTAATTTCTACTTCTAATACAATCTTATATCAAGGCAGATAAATTTCCTGTTATTTTTCCATTTCTCCAGGTTTTCATTTTAGGCTACGAAAATATTAGGTATAAATCTAGCTCAGAAAAGTTGATTAAGAACTTTGTTGTTCCTGGTTTTGACAAATGTAAAAGTAAGCATTAAAAATATATCTGTTACTCTTTCAAGACGAGCATTATATCCAAAACACGAGGAGTGAAAAAAAATGTAAGCAACAAATTTATATTTTTGACACGCTTTCTTAAGGTCAACCTAAGTAGGTATGTAAAGAAATCTTGGTAACTTTTGTTTTTATTACAATTATAATAGACAAAATACAATCGTAATTTATCTTTTAATACTAGAGGCGAAAAACGAGCAAACGCTTGAAGGGGGACCACTTTCCAAGGATCGTAATATCGTCATGAAAATTGGCAGATGTATGTAGTTCTGATGACAGTACAATAAAATGATCTGATGATGTAGCCGGAAGATATCAACTGGAACTTCATGATAGATGTCTCACAGCTATGTTGCGATTTGTTAGAAATGTTGTAAAATAAAAAATTCTTGTAATGGAAGAAATGGCTAAATTGTTTACATTCTCGGGCTTTCTATCAGTTTTAAGAGATGTAAACCGTGTATACACGCATAATATCAAAACAAATATTGTCCCACATTGAAGCTTAAGAAGCGTCCCACATTTGAGTAGACATGAGTGTGTTACAGTAAACGTACTTAAAATGAATCCAAACATTTCCACAAATGAGTTTTAATGGGACTTAGAATCCAACAGCTTTTACTTGTATCACAGCAGTCATGAGGACGCTTTCATCTCGATGTAAGGCTTTACTCGCACCAATTTTTACAGAGAATATAGCGCGCAAACATTAAAAAAAAATGTGTTTTTTTTTTGTTTTTATGAAGCCGCATTTTTTGCCTATTTAAGTTTCGTATTTTTTTTATGTGATAGGTAGTAAACGAGCAGGCGGATACCTGATCGTAAGTAATTGCCGCCGCCCATGGACACTTACAACACCAGTGGAGCTACAAGTGCGCTGCCAATCTTTTATCCCCTACTCCTCGCCGGGTGGGCCTCCGGTACCCTCACTCTACTGCCAGCTGCTTCACGCCGGTTTTCTGTGTTATTTCCCTCTTTTTCATATAAAAAATTTAATAAAATTGAAAAACGTTCAGTTTTTTCTATTCGAGAGTTCCGGTGTTATTTATAAAATTGAATTAGAGTGACCCCACACTAGCGTCCTATTGAGCGTTTTGGCGTCTTGCCTGCGACCTCCCCACATTAGCGTTTTCGGGCTTTGCGTCTACGCGGCGCCGCCCAAAAACCCTAGTGTGAGGAGGTCTCCGGTCAAGACGTCCACGCTCTACGGACGCTAGTGTGAGGTCTCTCTTATAGTATATTTTTTGGTGCGCTAAAAATTGGTGCACATCTCAGAACATCTCCATATGAACGCGGCTTTACCCCTCAATTCCATTCCGGCGGATTCAAATGAGCTCTGAATGCCGAGCGTGCAACCGCGCCCTTATACGACGCATTCGCTTAATTAAGACAGGGTACAGACGGATCACAGCCTGCACTCGATTGCACACAGAGGAATGGCGAACGTGGTTTTGACGTCGGCTGGTAAAGGCTTTTGGAGGTTCGGATAATGTTGGCAGCTTGAGGAATTTGGCGAAGTGAGCGGGTAAAATGGAACGCTAGTTTTTAAAAGTTGAAATCTTATGTTCAGAATTTCAAGGAACCTTTATCGCTATTGAACGACCAACACGTTATGTGCTTTTATAAGCTGAGATAATTTGCTTTTACGTGGAAATGCAGTTTTCATCATAAATTTGGGATGTCCATTTTCTGAGAAAATTATAATTAAGATTGATATTATATTACGTCAGTGCCAAAAGTGTCTTCTATCCATATATTATTAAATCCGCTTTATTATTCTGTAATAATAAATACACAGGCCGACAAACAGACAGACACATGAAACTTATGACACCCCGTTGTTTTTGCGTCGGGGGTTAATAAGTATAACTTGAAACAAAAGACTTGTGTAAATCTTGATGGTGATCTAATAAATAAATAAAGTGTCTTACTAACAAATTACTTCGTCTTAGGTTAAACTTTATTCATTTTGATACTTCGTTTTAGCAATTCAATCAAGTAGTCCTTAAGATAGGCAACTTAAGCTCTAACCACACATGTAAACCCAAGAGTGTATCAAAGCGCAATTGGATTCCCAACTGTACTCGTAGAGGTACATCCAATCGGAACAGTTGTCTGATTAATTAAGCCAGGAATGTCTTCGCTAGTCTCGTCTGTGTCATCGACAGACGCTACACAGGACAGTGATTGAACAATGCTTAGTTAGTTTCTCAATTAAGGAGTTGCGCAGGGCAGAAGATTGGGGCCAGTTCTTTTCTTAGTAATTTTTAAAAACATCTTGTTTCAAAGTGATACTGATACTGTATATTGCCACTTGAGACATGTCTGCAGAATTATTTGGAACAATTCAATTGTGGGAGAAAATCTAATTGTGGGAGAGCCATGCTTCGGCATGAATGGGCCGGCTCGACCGGAGTGATACCACTGCCTCACAGAAAACCGGCGTGAAGCAGCTCCTGTGCTGTGTTTCGCCGAGTGAGTGAGGGTAACGGAGGCCCATCGGGGGGAAAGGGGATAAAAGGTTAGCAGCGCACTTGTTGCATGTGTTCATGGGCGGCGGCAATTGCTTACCATCAGGTTATCCGCCTGCTCGTCTGCTACCCATGACATAAAAAAAAACATTGTCTTAAGGCTGATGACTGGCTGGAGGTGGCGCAGGTCCGTTCTAGATGGATCGGGTCGCTCGGGTCGCTGCACCAGCCTTGTTAGTTAGGTTATGTCTGCATAGTGCAGATATACAAAATTACCTTCAAGTTCAATGAATCGAATGACAAAATTATTATGTTTAATGTGTTCAACGGACTTCGTAATCTGGATAGTTTGGAAGGGATGTTCGCAACAGAAAGGACAAGAAACGCGTCGCCGGCGCAATGATAAATCATAATGGCCGCTGATGTAAATATACGGTGACACGAGTTGCAGTAACTTTGGCGGACTTGCTTAGAGGTAGGGCAACCATAAAAATTTCAACGAGTTATCTGGCTTATATTTTGTGACAAAAAATACTCACCTATACGATTAGTAATCTATAGGTGTTGATGTTGGTATGCGGGTGTGAGCTGAATTGGTTAGGCTCACAAGCCTGTATCAGGGTTTCTAATAAGTGACTAAAGTTTAACAAATCTTTCGAACATAAATCTAATATGTTTAGTAATATCTATACTTACAGCCGGTTTCTGAATTGAGAATTTGAAGTTAAGCACAAACTTAAGTACTAACTTTGACAGTTGAGCGATACTACAAATGTCAAAGTTTGTGCTTAAGTTGTGCTCAACTTCAACTTCTAAATTCAGAAACCGGCCGTTAGTTTGATAAATTTGACTAACGAGCAAGCGGGGCACCTGATGGTAAGTATTCACCGTAGGCCAAAACATCTGCGAGATCAGAAAGGACTAAACATGACACAAGTGATTGCTAGCATTATGTATATATGTCATATATGTATGTATGTAAAGTGATTTTCAATGTTCGCTCTGCGGGAGTGGCAAGTATCTATTATTATAATTATAGACAGGAATTAACGCGACGTTAATTTTAAGCACATAATTATGTAGCTACTTACTGCTTGAAGTTTCGGGTGCGTTACAGCAGAACTATTGTGGCAAGGACCAGTTTCATTCACACATGTTTCTTACCTAAAACAGTAGGAAAATAAACTTTATTCAAATATTTTTTACCTTACTTTCCCCTCAAATGGTTGGTCACACAGTACAATGGGAAAACAACTGCCGTACCTGCGACACCTAATGTCATTGTGGAAGTTTCTGATTTATGTGGCAAGAACGCGAGTTATATCTAACTTCCCTTAATGCTATGCCCTAATTCCGCGTGGCTTTACTAAGGTACTTACTCTTTATCTTAAAACACAATCATTTGAGAGTTGTGCAAAGCCAGAGAGGAAATATGATTTCAGGTAATATTAAGTACATAAATAGATACATGTAACATTCCACCATACCTTGTACATCATATACTCTAGTGCAGCGGTCGTCACACTTTACTGCTGAAGAAGCCACACATAACAATGTGAGCACTAAGGTCCGGGCCGCATTATAGTATGTGAAGTACGGTTGTGTAGTTGACTAGAATCTACTTTACCGCGGGCCACATGACTAACGTCCGCGGGTCACATGCGGCCCGCGGGCTGCAGTTTGACGACCACGGCTCTAGTGTATCTGTAGATATTTCACACTTAAAAAGAGTAAGAAGACGTGATTATAGTCGTCTTCTACAGCCATTCGAATCAACAATTTGTTCTACGATTTTCAGAAATTCGTCGAAAAGTTTTTCGCGAACACTTGCGCGATTCAGTCGATGCCCAGCGCCATCTATTGGTACGGGCCACTATACTTGTATATAACAGTGGCAGATGCACAGTTTCTCGCCGCCCAAGGACACCTGCAATAGCGTCACAAACGCTGCCAGCATTAGAAAATACAAGTTCTCGCAACCTTGCCCCCGCAACCTAACGCATTTTCCTTGCGTCATAGAAATGGCCATATCGGAAATGCCCCCGGCAGTTATTTTTAGGCCGCCCCGCGCCTATTCGATTCCGCCGCTATATCGCCGAAAAATAGGCGGTGGAATATATCGAGGTGGAAATATGTCAGGGGAGCTGACTGATGCGGGAATGCGGGCCTTTGGGGGAAATAGAGCGTTTGCAGAATTGTGAATATGTTTGATGGAACGTCCAATCTAATAACACAGTCGTATTGTATGTTTTGTAAACGAGATTTCTCGAAGCTGTGCTTTGGGGTAAGTAATAAGGGAAGGATGGAGTTAAACGGAGCTGTTTATATTTTAGCAGCCGATTCGAATTTAGTCGTAAACGAAGTATGTTGTTTTTATTTGTTTTATTTATTTATTGATAAAGGTACACCAACAGTAAACATATAGAGCGTTACAAAGTGTTTCAATAAGTATAGTACAGGTCTTATATACATATAAACCCTTTATAGGTGTACACAACATTGATCAAATCTACGTAAGAACACAAAGATAAAACTATATATATATATATATATATATATACTCAAACACATACAAAAATGATTATAATAGATCTAACAACTTTCGCCTAAAACTAAGCAAGGAGTCGTGAAAAATATCAATTAAAATTGATTTTATAGCAGCATTATACAGGGTTTCGAAGGGACAGCAGTGTGACACGACCGATGATGGATCAGGCCCCAGACCAAATAACTGAACGTGCTTTCCAAAGCACGGGGTACAAGGCCACCAACTTGCAGCCTTCGGGCTGACTCTGAGAATTTATCATCAGAAAAACTCAGGTAGGTACGAATATTTAATCAGACCCGGAAACCGAACCATAGGTGTATAAGTACCATATAGGGACCATTAGGTGCAGCAAGATAAAAAAGTTACAGTAGAGAGTGCAAATGGGTTTGTGCACACACTTGATCACTATAATGTTAATCTGTGGGAGAGCCACGCTTCGGCATGAATGGGCCGGCTCGACCAGAGTGATACCACTGCCTCACAGAAAACCGGCGTGAAGCAGCCCCTGTGCTGTGTTTCGCCGAGTGAGTGAGGGTACCGGAGGCCCAATGGGGGGGAGGGGATAAAAGGTTGGCAGCGCACTTGTAACTCCACTGGTGTTGGAAGTGTCCATGGGCGACGGCAATTGCTTACCATCAGGTGATCCGCCTGCTCGCCTGCTACCTATCACATAAAAACAGACATAAAAATATATGTATTTCCCTGGCTACATAATTTAGCAGTTTACTTGGCAATGGGTTTATCTACACGGTGATTGGTTATTTTTGATGAGAGGTTTCAAAATGTCAAGTTGAAGTTGCACCTCTGTTAACAGAACGCCATCTATCGGATTTGTCACACTGCCCATTTGACAGGTACGCTTCGCCACGGTGACGCCCACATAAGATCCACCCATCTCATTTAGAAGGCGTTTGGTGGTAATTTCGAGGGTTTCAGCTGCTAAGTGGTCGTTATACAGATTTATAAGCGGCCTACGCAAAATGAATTAATGTTACGCTTTTAGCTAGGTAATTCTATTAACTTGTGCCCCCTCCCCCACGGCCATTTTCTTAGGCAAATGTATCAAGATTAAGTAAAGCGGTTTTGATTTGAATTTTTGTGGAGCTAAAGAAGTTAAGATGGAAGATGGAAGCAACTTCCATACA
The DNA here is from genome assembly GCA_014851415.1 of Cnaphalocrocis medinalis. Lineage (NCBI taxonomy): Eukaryota > Metazoa > Arthropoda > Insecta > Lepidoptera > Crambidae > Cnaphalocrocis > Cnaphalocrocis medinalis. The sequence continues at coordinate 15,363,380 of CM026277.1, read as the reverse complement.
GGTTGTGGATATTTGTGAACATGTACATCTTCAATCACGTCTTCAACGAATCAATTTGAACAAAATTTGTTCAATGACTTTTGGAAATTTGCAAAAAAAATTTAAACTTTTCATACAAAGTCGGTCTCGTGACATTTTGTATGGGGAATCAATATAAATTAATACTAATATTCATAACTCCTAAAACAAAATGTTGTTCAGAATGGCTGATAACAGACGTGGTTAGATGGATATAAATGTGCACTGATACACCCTGTAAAATAGCCAATGGCTTTTTCAAACGCACCTTGTATAGAAGTTGATGGTTTTCAGTTCACTCCTGAAAGCGGACTCCGAACGAAATTAATTGGTGATTAAGACTAAGACCAGGGGCTTAGCTTTTCAAATTCTCGGTTGCTATTGCTATGAACGTAACCAGGAATCACATACTTAGATGAGAGAGACTCAATATCTAGGTGCAATATATTGTAGTTGGTTGGCATGAGGCCGTCTTGCACTACGCAAATGACGCGGGAAATTATTACTAGCTCGCTCAGACAAATGGCCTGCGAGTGCCCAGAATAGGGGAAACGCTTCTAATCTTACCGGCTTCCTATATGGAAATAATGCAAGATCATAAAATAAATCGACATAGAAAGCCCGCTGCCTACACCGCATGTTACACTGAGGGCCTAATTTGAAGCGTCCCTTATGACCGGATCGGAGCTCCCCCCTTTTTCACTCGCGAAAAACTGACTGACCTCAAAAACTATTCAGAAGATCGATAGCATTGCAAATGTCAATAGTATCGATACTATCGGTATCTATAGAGAAATTGCTACAACTTCTTTAAAAAGTTCGTACTAGGCTCTCAGGGGGGCAATTCTCGTGCACTCTACACAGAAAGACTTTAGAGATCTCATACATATTTGGTCCATACAAATGTCTAATTCACGCATTCAGTGCACGACAATCGCCCTCATCATCCTACTAGGGTCGTTTTTGTTTCGACAAGAGGCTCTTTTGTCCTTCACAAATCATAATAATGCCTGTGCAACCTCAGGATATCTATTTTTGATTCATTCGTGTGACATAGTCGCTTTTAAGTCGCATAGATCCGATTTTCCGTGTTTATAATCATTCGCTTGGGATGTTCGAAATACAATCTATGTAATGGCAGTGACGTTTACGTACGAATCACTCGCCTAGCAACGAGTGGGTGAGGTAGCTCGATGCGGACGAGTGATTAATCAAAAATAGAGCACCAGAACAGAATCTAAATACCACGCAACAAAAGGTTTATGAATCAAAGCCTACTGGATCAGAAGGTTCGAAAGCGATGATGTAGATCTGCTCCATGGTTCCACACAAAGGTACGAGTAACTAAAGTAGCCTATACATGTTGGCTGACCTATTGCAAGTGATGGCCAATGCCAACAAATAGCTATTTAAACTTTCACGATGCTTTCTAACAATAATTGGTGTAGACGGGGATTAATGTGAGATCGTATTTATAATTACCATAGTATTATGTTCTGTATGTAACCTTTTGTGATTTAAAAAGTATGTATTTGTTGGGGTTAACGAGTTCTGGAGTGAGACCACGTCTTGGTACCTAAACGCAGTGTAGGACGACCTCAGGCCATATGGAGTGACGATCTGCGCAAGAGGGCTGGCTGGAGCTGGATGCGAGTAGCCGAAGATCGATCAAAGTGGCGAGCATTTGGAGAGGCCTATGTCCAGCAGTGGACTGCAACAGGCTGATGATGATGATGATTTATCTAGCTATCGAATGCGACGTTAATTTTTAAACCCATAATTACTCATCAATGCACTTACTGCTTGAATTTCAGTCCGCTTGTGACGACGGCTGCTGTGACTAACTGCCACAAGTTTGTGGTTCGAATATAACAGTTACGGTCAATAAGATTAAGTATAAAATCTTATTGACCATTATGTATCATTCATTTAATAATGAGAGAAATACTCTACCGCAGGGATCACCAAACAACGGACTGCAGCCCGGTCCGAACAGACGAAACGGACTGCAAACGAAACTAATTGGTTACCCCTGCTTAACCGTTTACCGCGGGTCTTAATGTTAAGTATAGCCTAGTTTACTGGCCTAAGCCTAAATGACGTGCGCTAACTTTTATACTGCTGCATGGGTGTAACAAGTCGTCGTTCACCGCTCGAATACACTTGCCTTACTTCAGATAGCTGTCGAGTTTCGTGACAAATCAAAGGCATACTTTAGACAACTTCGTGAAACGACAATGTAAGTCAATGTGGACGACTGTATGTTGATTACAAGCGTCAGCCGAACGCTGACGAGAGAAAGTATTCAAAATACTTTCTTTAAAGCAGATAATGCACTCAAAAACTCATCGAAGGGTTCAGATAGGACTTGATTCACAATCTTTCAACTCTAAAACTGCCAATCATGTAGAACGCGCTTAAAATCACATCACTACCAGCTACCAGCCTTTGTTACTCCGACTGGCGAAATATTTGAGAGCGGTGAAAATTTTCGCGTAAATCTCTGTCTATCTTTGTCAGTGCTGGGGGTTGCTGTCAGTCTATGTCAGACAGCTTGTCGATAGTTTTGCTGCATGTTATTGAATTCTGTCAATCAATAGCTTCATACATCCCGCGCGAAATATACGCTTGTTCCGCTATTATCTCGTATAATGGTACTTCAGGTGGCAGATGAGCAGACGGATCACCTGTTGGTAGGCGATTGCTACCGCCCTGTAGGCATCTGCAACATCATTGGAGTCACGAGTGCGTTGCCCGCGGTGCGGCCGGCCCTATCGGTGAGATACCGATTCATGCTGAAGTGTGGCTCTCTCATGGTATTTTTATGTGGCACGTGGCATCTCCTGTTGGAAAGCGATTGTCGCCACCCACGACGTGAAACGCTTCGCGCGGATCAGAGGTATGTCGAGCCCAAATCAGTTACTTTAGATCAGGGGTCACCAATTAGTTTCGCTCAGGATCCGTTTTCAGAAGTGAAATGAACATCGCGGTATGCACAAAGGACGATGCCTACGACTGGGGTTTCTAGCAGCTCGTCATATCGACTACGATGGGGAAGTCCCAGCGGCTACGATAGGGCTCGCAGTCGCACAGTGAGATTTGGCGCCATTCGGTGACCACTCATCATCATCATCATCATCAGCCCGGTAGTACCCACTGCTGGGTATATGCCTCCTTTCCCTTTTGCCAATATGCCCGGTCCTGAGCTGCTCGGATCCATGTAGCCCCTCCAATTTTAGCGATGTCGTCGACCCATCGTGCCACCGGACGACCTGGACTTCGTCGGCCGTTTCTCGTTTCTCGGTGACCACTGCTTGATCATAATATCAATACCCCGAGTTATCGAATGGAACCGCGCAACCCTACCTTTCAGTAGACATGTCCAACCTCGACCATCGGACCGCAGAGGCTATTCCAGTGAATAATAAATGATGGCACCACTATTGCCAATTTATTTTCATTTCCCCTCACTTGTTCAGTTGTGGTATAACTTTTCGGTGACTCGCAGAATTGGGTTCGCAAATGGTCGGATCCATTTCTTTTATGGTTCAATAGTTTCTCTTTATCCGTGCGTGAGACGGAGTAATGGTTTCTTTACATTTGTACTAAATCTTGTTTTCTTCGAGTTACGTTTGGATGAGGTGTCTGTGGAATTAGCTTAGTTGTATTCGAAATTGGTTAAAGCGATGGCATAGTGATATAAGTCCCTGCGACAAGATGGGATGTTGACGTTCGAAGGCTGGCTGGAGTGGGCTGGATGAGAGTGGCCGGAAATCGGGAGCAGTGCCGTATATTAACTTTGTTCAGCATTGGACGAGTGTGGATTGCTGATGATGATGTGTAACATAAGTACCATTAAAACACAGCAAATTTTAACAGCGCCGTTCGGTGATTTCCTTTGAAGGAAATATAAGGGTCAATTTAAGGTGCTAACCGTGGGAGAGCCACGCTTCCGCATGAATGAGCCGGCTCCACCGGAGTGGTACCACAGAAGACCGGCGTGAAGCAGCTCAAGCGTTGTGTTTTATCGAGTGAGTGCGGTAAGTAATCACCGCTGCCCATGAACATCTGCGAGATCAGAGAGGTCACTGATGCGTTGCCGGCCTTTTAAGAAGGAGTACGCTGTTTTCTTGAAGGATTAGGTATATTGCAGGATTGATCCTTGTAAATAAATATGTCAAGCTACTCGCTATATCGACACGGTCAATAATAATATCGTCACGTCGACTTCCTCTCCATCCGCAATACTAAGTAAATTCGTTTCCCAATACTCTTACATAGCGAGAAATCGGGAAATTCCATTTAAGACTCCACGGGGTGTCTTAATCGTTAGCAAAGTGTGAGGTCGCGTCGACCTTTCCGTCCGATAGGGAGGGTCATAACGACCTCATACGTGTGGTTGGTGGATTTGAAGGGTTGTTATAGTGTTTTTACCCGTGGGAGAGCCATGCTTCGGGATGAATAGGCCGGCTTGACTGGCATGGTACCACGGCCTGCGTTGTGTTTCGTCGAGTGGGTGAGGGTACTGGAGGCCCAATTATAGGAAAAGGGGGTTACAATTTGGCAGCGCACTTGTGACTCAACTGATTTTACAGGTTTCTATGGGCGGCGGCAATCGCTTACCATCAGGTGATCCGTCTGCTCGTTTGTATTTGTGTAAATCCGTGTGTCCTGTTGTAGTCGTGTAACTCTGTTGAACGAAGCATGAAGAAACATCTCGCGGGCCAGTATGGCAGTGCCAACGGATGTGACGACGTGCCATCGCATCCTTTGCAACTGCAACATGGGTTCTCTACACCTACTGAGCCAATATGAAAAAAAAGTTCCCCAAAAACCCGTTTTGAAGTCTTTCTTGACGCATTATATTATATAGGCTTGGCTTATTCGTTGTGTAATCATGAAAAATTTACTGAAGAAACCAAATTTATTTTCTAACACGCTGCTTTCCACAAATCATCAAATTAAACCAATAACACAATTGCATCAATCTCTTTGTTAATGGACAAGCGACCTGATACCGAAGTCTTTATAGCTCTCTCTTTGATGTCGGCCACAGATGGCGCTACCAGCGCACGATTAAGAGGTGACTGATGCGTTTGAGCTGAGTCGTTTATTGGCTATTGCCCCAAGATTGCCCGGGTTAGAATTATTGGGCAATCGCAAAGTACGAGATTGTAACCGGCAGAGCTATTAAAGGTCAATGGATGGACGTGTGGCTTCTGAGCTGGCGGTCTCAGGTTCGGGTGCGCCGAATCTATGCATGTATTTCTAACACTAACACGACTGTGAAAATAAAGGTGATCAAGTTAAGAAGAAACAGTAAATATTTAGATATGTTTTTAAACTTTCGCGTTGCATTATACAAATACTTCACATTAACGGGACTAAACGCGACGAAATTAAATAAGTACATTCTTGCACTTACTGCTTGACGTTTCGGCTGCGTTACTTAATTTCGTCGTGTTTAGTCTGGTTTATGTGAAGTATTAGTAAATAAATATCTAGTTTTTAAGTTTTATATCTCTGTTTTGTGTGCAATAAAAAGTATATCTATTCATTCATTAATTCATCTACTATTGTTAAGATAATGATGCTGAACATGTAACCATGATTCAGTTGAGTAAGGGTCACGAAGATGATTCGGCAATCGTTTCTCTCTCATCTTAGCGTGGGATTCCCAGTTGCACCCAGAGCAGTTGCTTTGGAGCCCGGGGTACGTTTAGACCAAGATTCAAGATTTAAAGGCCCTTTAACACGGGAATCAAACCAATAGAATCATGATTACTTTTCATATAGTGATGTATCAAGTTGGATCAATCAAATAAAGCGTCATCTAGCGGATTTTCCACACGTTTATTAGCCTAACTGCATTAATTATTTTCTTAATAGTAATAGACAAACATTTAATGTTGTCCACAGATGGCGCTAATAGTTCATGATTAAGAGGTGACTGGTGTGTCTTAGATGAGTCGTTTATTGGTTATAGCCTATAAAATCAATAGGATCGCTCGGGTTGGAATTATTAAGCAATCACAATAGGTATTTTGGTTCCAGGTTACCTACTGGAAGATTCATTTTGGTTTAAGTTAGGATTATTCATGTTGAGAATGGTTTATATATCACTGCCATTCTATGAAGGAAAAAGGCTTGGATATTTCTATAATACCTACTCACTTACTAAAAATTACACAATCTATTTTGGGACGTAAGAGATTTATGCCGTAACAATATTATTTTACGTTATGTTTCGTACAATGTAAGCCCTGGTACTCATAACATTTTGTAAGAATATTGTACCTGTTTTACTTCGTTTACTTATAGATATTTTAAGTGACATTTCTTTGCAATGCAGTACGCTCGTACAGCCACACATCAAAGTATACAAAACTGTCAAATTTCTTCAATCGACGCTCATCTTACTGACATACAAAGTAGGTTGAATATCAATTGAGAAAATTTGACAGGTTGTGGTAGCCTGCTGTGTGGCTGAACTATACATACATACATAGTCACCTAGTTCGTTCGACTTTTTGCTAATGTAGTCTTGATTGGCGACGACACTTGTACATGAACGCTCTAAAAACATAATGAGCCAATATAAAAAATTGGCTCATTATATTTTTAGAGCGTTCACATTGTACAGGGTTTATATGATCAAAGCCTTAATATGTTGGAAAAATTTCAACGAAGGCAACCAACCGTTAAAATAAAAACCTATTTTAAAATTTACTATCAACCCATAGTTTCAGTATGAAAAGTTATTTATCAATTTTGCTATTTATTGCGTACGACACAGCTGGATACTTTAAAGCGAGAACCACAAGCCGCCGCAACGAATATATCCAAGTAGATTTACGGGGAAACTTCTCGTTCTTGTGTTTGTTGGATAAAATACTAATGTCCTTCTATTTCGACCTGTTTGTACGATTTTAGTTCAGGCAACATCTGTCGGTTTAATATCAGGGTTTCTATTCTTGTGTCGGATTGGACACAGCGAGTCTACGAAGTGACGTAATCTTTCTTCTTTGTAAGCGTTCAGTTTATATGACGGACACCTAGATGCAAAACGATTCGAACAAGAACGCAGGCTGTCTTCATCGCGAGCTAAATAGAGGGATTAAAAGAAGCCGAACGTTACCGAATCGAAGTTTCCATCCCTTTCATAAGCGCTGAGTATCACCTTTGTTTGGATGCGACAGGTATATTCCCATGCCGGATGGCTTCTTTATAAGCTTTACAGCGCTTAAAGGGATCTCAGGATGGTTCGGCACAAATGACAGTGACAGACGTACTGGAGGGAGAGGACGAAATAATGAAAATACTGCTAACCGTTATAGATGTTGACCTAATTTTTTCGATGTGAATTTCAGATACAGCTGACTTTTTCTACATATATATTATGTCTTATTATTTAGTCACCCAACTGCAACGTAGAGAGACGGGTGCCTTTCGAGGATAAGGGAGATGCAGGGAGAGCGATAATTCGATTCCGTTTTTTTTTGACGCAGGGGAATGCCTCCTTATGTATACCCTCCTGCCGGGCGCAGGCGGGTTATGACGGGCTCCCTTCTGGCAGCCGCCGGAGGCATACCGACTAAACCCCAGAGACGCTCCCTCATCACTACAGTCGTGGATATGAGTACGGATTGAGGAACCTTACTTCTCGCCCTACCTCGTCTTCTCGCCCTTATGTTCCTTGCCTAACCTCAAACTTTACTACGGGTGTACCCCTAACGCCTACCCCCCTATACATGTATGTGAATATTTGAAAACATGAATATTAAACGAAGAATTCAGAACGTGGACTATTAATCAACCTTTTTGCCGCCGAAACGGAGACTCAGACAGCCGCCGACGACACAACAATGCATAGATTTGCATAAGAAATTTACACGACGTTTTAAACTCGATGCAATGGAGGCACAAGATGGCACAAACTTTTGCTGAAATTTCGGACCCTACTATGATTCTGAGGAAATTAAAAGTCGAATGCTAATTTCATCTGACATTCATACACAGTCATCTGTATGAACTCTGTAATAACCAAAGTCTTCGCTTCGGAGCTAACGCTACGCTTGGACCATGGTACAGGATTTCGTAACTAACTACAATGACATACAGATGGATGGCTGCCTTTATTGCGATAAAAACAGGCTAGGTACATATTTATGTGCGCTTACAATGATCGCGCGATGTTTTGCCTTAAATGACAGAGACAAATTCGCGGGAAATCCTTCTGTGTGTAAATATTTTGTGATTGAAGCGACCTGTCTGACCTTCGCCGCCTTTAGATAGGAGAACCAGACCAAACCAATTATACTCAAGATTTGCGGTGCGGTGCGGGGGTTACAATATTTTCTCTCACTGCCGAGTTACTGATTTACTCAAATAGATTTAAAATAAACCATTAGAAGTGCTCAGATTCAAACAATGTACATCTTGACCAGTTTTGAAGGCTTACGTTTTTATCTGCACCACATTTATCCTAACATTTTGGCCCGTTAGCGTCCCAAGCTGTCGCTTCAGAGGGTCTGCGATCACGTTTTTATCAACAAATCCATATCTCAAAGCAGAAAACAGTGGTAGCTCGCGGTAAGACTCCAGCTCTCAATAAGCGAAGTTTAATTCCTAGAGCCAAGTCTCGAACATCCGCGTCTGGCGTCTCCAGAGCTCCGTTTATCTGTTTCTGATCGCCGTCGCCTTTGATTTAAGAATTAAACCGCTAACTTATCTGCGGTTAACTTATCCGATTTTCCGCAGACGATATTTGAAGTGGGTATGAACAAGCCATCTGAATCTGCAGGTCAGATTTCTGAGCACGCACCTACAAATTTATCTTTGCGTGCATTTTTAACTCTAGATGGCGTTGTGGAGAAACATCGTGAGGAAACGATTCCTTAAAATGACAGACGATCACAGACGCATGCCACAAGAACACCGGTTCTAAATAGAATTAAAGGCGGGTGGTATTTGATCCTAGTTAAAACTACGGATCCTAGTCGTCGTAGTCGTAGTCACGAGCATCGCGACCCATAGGAGTAAAATTAAGGCAAAGTTTACATGTACGTTTTAATTGTTGACCTGTCTACTTGTTAAAGCAACCCTTAAACAAGTAGACATGTGATGATTGACAGGCAAGAATGCATCGTCCCTATTGATAATAAAAGTTAAAACTGAACACCACACTCCAGACTGTCAATTTGATTTTGTAAACTTTGTAAAGGAGAAAGCTGTTCCGAAGATATACAAAGATAAGTTGCTTCATCCAAATAAAACATTCAAATGTATTCTTAAACCTCGAGTATATTATTTAAAGCAACCCCGAAACATCGACAGTGGCCGGGCCGAGTGTTGCGGATCGACAGACAACTCTTTCAATTGCAAATCGTGCTCATGAATTTGCAAAAGCTGCAGCGAGATCTGGCTGAGTGATGTGTCACTATCAATTAATAACTCAGTAAACGCTGGGAGGGATATTTTTTCGTCTGTCACAGCAAAGTGACTCCAGATTTGTTATTTTAGGTTTACACTAGGAACAGTTTCTTTTAAATAAAATTCCTACAAGTTTATTCGTCGGTCTGAAAAGGCTCCTCTTGTATCATGTTATGTTGGTCTTTGTATCTACTTTAAATCACCGTCTTCCACTACAGAAACTTCCAAATGAAATACTTCTCCATACAAATAAAACCTTAATAAATAAATAAATTCCAAATCATTTTAACTGTTTAGCTAGACAAGCTTAGTTACTTCTTTTTAGCAAATCAAATAGAAATTAAAAAATATATTTTACATTTTTGTCAAATCTTTTCAAAAACACTTACGTTTCGAAAAATATTTCAATATAAAGAAATATATTTATGTTCTTTTTTATATTATAGGAAGGCAAACAATCCCTATTTTTAATATTTTGACTATTAAGGATCCAACTCAATTTTGGTACTACCATCATTCTTTTGGGCTGGTAGTACCAAAATTGAGTTGGATGGAACATATTCCAGGCAATGGGCTGCCAAGGTTACAAAAACAAAAGTATCCATTTTAAGATAACATTTCTTGAGCAACGAACTTTACTGCTACCTCTAAAATGGTTTAACTTCAGTTACATGAATATCACTCACCAACTACGGTTAGTCGAGTCATGTTCATCCGGAGTTGACACGTCTCTAATCTGGAGTTCCTCAGGGTAGGGATTCGGCTCCTTCACTATTAATGGGTAATATCTGACGTCTGACACGTATTTTGAGAGCAAAATTCTACGGGTTCGTCGTTCATTTAATCTTTAATCAAAATATGCTTTTACCAGCTTCGATTATTCATGGGTGACGAAAATATCTCAAGGGTATGGTTATGAATGTGGAAACAGCAATGTGAGTGATGATGCGATGTCTCAAATAAATATATAATAGAATATATTACAGATAACGAGTAGCTATCGACAGCTACCAGCATAACCAGAGAAATGGTTTATTATAATTGATATTTATAGCAAGAGTAGGCATGTTATAGGTTAATACTTAACACCCTAAACCTCATGGACATCAATAGAGATCAAGTGTAAACCTATAATCAATAAAGAAAACTTCCATGTACGCTGTGTGTGCGTCTGTTTGTATGTGTATTTGTGTGAATTGTACGATTGGATAAAACACCATAGCTATTCATTATCGCAGTCGGTGTGGTCTGGTATTTTTAAAAAGGTTTATATTTCAAAAAGGAACATTTAGCACAAATAAAAGTGGGTTATTTAGACAAACGCAATAATATTGGAGCTTAAAGTAAATTGTACAAATTATTATGTACGTTGTATCTATCAATGATGAATCAAATTGATCTATGAACAAGTTGAGATCTGTGGCTTGTTCATATATCATCTTCCAATAGATATCACAAAAAAATCGTCTGACCATTTTTTTTTACATTATAGCGAACAAACGAGCAGGCAGCTCACCTGATAGTAAGAAATCACCACCACCCATGGACATCTGCAACCCCTAAAGCATCACAAACGCGTTGCCGGCTTTTAAGAAAGGAATAAGCCCTCAACAACAACAATACAATTATATTAATGTTTAACACTATACAGTGTAGGTACTAAATAGCTCACCGAGAGGTAATGAGGATGCCCAGGGGAGGCGAGTAACAAATTGAGAGGTGTCCGGGAGTAATGGACTTCCAAGGTAGATGCCGCAAGGGGAATTGCATCTAGACCTACATAACGGATTAAATATAAGATGTATACTAGAATTTTTATTTCGCTGAAACTAAAGTTAGAAAGAATGCCTCGTTGGTCTAGGGGTTTAAGTGATGGGGCGTGATCTCGGGGTCCTGGGTTCAATTCCTGGGTGGAGCAAAAACTATGTATCGAATTTGATACAGTACTCCCGGTATATCTATATGGTTAAGTCTTAATTAATCAAAACAGACATGTTTCAAATATTAAAAACTGTAAACATTTCCGCATTACGTCTTTGCTCGAATACATTTTCACAAACATCCAAGAATTCGCCTCAAATTACTTCCATTCCGGCCAAAGATTTCAACATATTCCATCCATGAAATCCCTTTTAGAACTTAAAAAGCCAACGTATGTTACGAGAACCTAGAGCACTAAAAGGTTAACGGCAAAGGAGCCGTGCTCTATCTCCCTCTTATATTTAACCTCTCGCTTGCTAAATTCCAAAAGAGTATTTAGCAAAATCTCGGACCTTTAAGCAAACACTAATTAGAAAGCGAACCCCGAAAATTCCAGAAACCGTTCTGCTAAGAATTTTTTCTTTGGACTTACCTTTTTTAATTAAATGTTTGCAATTAATTAAAAGTAACTTCGTCCAGCTTTAAATCCTCAGTCGGCAGAGTAAAGATTTGCAGTATATAAAACGATAAGTGCGAACTTGGCTGATAGGCAAGGGTTCCGTGACAAGATTTAGCTATCATACGATGAGTTACAACAACAACCAGTCAGGTTTTTTAAGGGTTCTCTATTTTTTTTTTTACAACATCTCATACATTGACTTGACTACGTACTAAGTAGCTTATGCACTTGTGTTACAGATATCGGACAGCAGAGGATCACAAATATAATACTTAATATTTGCTTTATGAGAGCCATCTTTTGATTTTCATTTATTGTGATTTCTCTTTAGTTTGTGATTAAATTACGAAATTGTCTAGTACCTGCCAAAGGACAGCAAAGATCAGATAGCAGTCACTTCATTATAATTACAAAACCCTCTAAGTCCTGAATCATGGTCTAACAGTACTCCGAATTTCAAAACTCCTAAAAGTTATTCCTGATAGCATTCAACCAAAACCATGGCCTTGGAGCCCGGTATCGGCTTGAGCAATTGGTTTTTTGAATTCTGGTAATTACAATAAAGCGTCCTGTCCGTTCTAAGCAATCCTAAGACAGGGGAACCAAACCAACTAAATCATGGTTACACGTTTCAGACACTATCCAACATCAATAACCTCGGAAAAGGTACAAATTGAATTCCACTTTATTCAATCTTAATCAAGATTTATAGTATCGTTTTGTTACGGCTACGGATTTCTTTGAGGAACCCTAAACGTGGACGTTTTTCATTGAGGGATCATTATATTCGCACAATGAAGGGAAAAATGGTATTTTGCGGTTGAAGGAAATATTACCAATGATTAAGGTTATTTTGTAACAAGAATGTAGGCATATTTTACGATTGACGCTTCTATTCCAGGCTGCCTATGTCCAAACAGATAGACTTTTAAAAAAAAATAGGACCACCAAGCTATGGTCAAAACAAAATCAAAATATTACAAAACCCCGTTTGATTTTAATACTCGTAGTAGAAAATTTATAAAAAATAGACTGGTCGTAAACTTATGGCTCACTTTCTTGAAAATTACGTTTAGTTTTTTTTAACTTGATCTTGATCCTCCTTTCGCCGCACCATTATTCTCTCTGTATGACCCAATGGCTGACTAGCAAAGAATGCCTCTTGGCATCAAGTTTGCCTATGGTATAAAATTTTGTGCAATAAAGTTTAAACAGGTAAATAAATAAATAAATAGTTTATTGCCAAAAACATTCAATAGGGTCTTACAATTTAGCGACTTCTGCACTAAGCATGAATGCTTGTGTCGCAGGAGTCAGGTGACATTTACTTAATATTATTACTGATACCGGGGTCAGACTAACAATTTACGTGTGTAAATAAACATTATGCTTCCACTTTTGGCACTATAAGCAACACAGATATTTTCATATCCTTATTTTTGTACAGATATATAGCTTTCAGTTTGCGGCCACATAATAGGGTAATACATCCCACCAAGCACTAAGTATGCATTTTTAACCGAAATAGTGCCTTTACCGGAGCAATCCCGAGATTGGGCACCGGGCCGAAACGTAAATTTTATGAAGAGCTTATTCCTCAGTTGCGATTATGTAAAAACAACAGTAGTCCCCTGTTTTATTGCAACAAGGTTCCTAAACTGCAGTCTCTAAGGCAGGGTTTCTTAAACTTTATGCAGTCACGGACCACTAACTGAATTCCAAAACCCCTACGGACCCCTGTCAAAGAATATTTTAGGAAAAAAAAACCTTTTATGTAGTAATCAGTTTTATTGCACAAAAATCTTTTATTGGTACTTACACTTAGGCACTAATACCAAATTAGTGAGAAGGATGCTCTTGTTTGAAGGGCCCGTGCCCCAGTAGTGGGGACGTAACTGGGCTGATGATGATGAGCTGCTGCGGACCCCTGACACTCATGTTACGGACCCCCTAAGGGTTCCGTGGACCCCACTTTAAGAAACCCTGCTCTAAGGAATGATAAGCGACGACTTTTAGGAGGCTACACATATTTACTGTTTCAATTGTAAATAGATTGATCACATGCTTTCCCATGGTAAACAACAATATATTGTGGCAGCAAGGAAACCAAAACATATCTAGGTCACAAAGTATATAAATAAAGTAACAGTGACGCCAGCTAAACTGGTAAAAAGATTTACATTAAACCAAAGGTTGAGGACTCCTAGCATGAGAATCACAATATATCAAAGATTGAGGAATCCTGGCATGAGATTCGCAATATAATAAAAATTGAGGACTTTTGTCATGGATATCACAATATAACAAGAGGTTGAGGACAACTTGCATAGGAATTATAATACAAAAAAGGTTGAGAATAACTGGCAAAGGAATTACAATATTATAAAAGATTGAAGAATCCTGGCACTCACAATACAGAAAAGGTTGAAGAATCCTGGCATGAACATCACAATCACAATATAACAACGTTTGAGGACTCTTGACATGGGAATAACAATATTATTTATTAAGATTGAGGAATCTTATCATAGAAATCACAAAATAAAAAGTTTGAGGAATCTTAGCATGGAAATCACAACTTAACAAAGGTTGAGGAATAGTGGCATGGGAATCACAATATAAAAAAGGTTGGGGACTCCTGGCATAGACCGTCGCCGGTAGACTTACAGCCGTGTAATGTGGATTTATAGGTGCGCGATTAAGGGTCACCCACAATGGAGCTTATTTTAAAAGTTATTTTGTAAAGTGCGGGTTCCGCTGGGTAAAAGTCATACAAAAGACCGCTTTTGTGAATGGAGAGGCATAATACGAGTAGTTCAGTAGTGAATATCTTATCATATCTACATATATCTTTAAAACTACGAAAGAGATTTTCATGCAGTTTTCTTAATAAATAGTGTGATTCAAGAAGATGGTATTTATGTATTAAAATAATAATACATGTAAAATATTTCCCCCGCGCAAAGCCAGGGCGGGTCCCAAGCAGCAGATACAAAAAATAAACACAAACTTTCAACATGAGTGTTATGGCGAAGCGAGATGTTTTGAGGTTTTAAGAGTTGCCTACTATTGGCCTGCTAGCCTACTTAGCTTGGGGACTTAACTTAGACCAGTAACCATAGATGGCAGTGGGAGTCGATTACATCGCGCAAGAGTTGCATGAACATGTATATGGCTTATATTAACATTGTCGATAGAATTTACCTCCAAGTAAATGGTATGGATGAGAAGTGCCTTATCTTGTTGTATTTTTTAATTTATGAACCTGATAATTTTTTTTTTTATGAAAGAGACAACAAACGGGTAAACGGGTCACCGCTACAAGATCAGAGATCAATTAGTACTTATGTCGAAAATTTAAAGTGATAATTTATTGAGTTTTTAAAATTTTACTGTGAAATTTTGATTACACCGTAAACTAGTTCAAAATAAATACGAACTTTATTTTTTATATGTTACTTGTCCATAATCGCGCCTGATGGAAATATACTTTCTTGCGTTACGTTTTCCCTACTCCTGTGACGTTTTTTTTTTAATTTTGTCCCCACGTGTGAACACGGCATAACACTCCGGCGCATGCATTATATATCAACGGCACGTATTAAATAGGTTACCGGTAAACAAATAAATAAGCGCGACCTTTCAACGGAGGGATATGGCGACGTTTTGCCTGTCAGGAATTCGGACGTTTTTAGGTTAGGTTTTTTGCTAAATTTGTCACGGCTTAACATTTCTGACTGGCCTGAACTGACCTGGAAGTACTAAAACTGACCTAAACGTTTAAAAATAGCCACATATTTTCTATAGTTAAACCATTTATATTATTTCCGTTGTTTTTTTGTTATGGATTGAACAGTGCTCTTGGTCACTTAATACTGCTAATGTCAAATGAGTAATTAAGAAGTAATCAACTTTCTTAATCGGCGAAACATCGAGTTATCCTTTCTGGACTTTGCAGCGTCTTTTATTTAATGATGAACTCAACAAAGCATATACAGTAGTTATTATTCTAATATTGAACTTGGCTCTTGTTTTACATACATTGTCACATGAATGTATTTCTAAAAGGTAATTTCATATGTCGCTAAATGAATAGGTACATTTTACGTTTTCGCTGAAGTTTTGAACTTGGCTTCATTAGCTTTTTTATATTAGAGGCGACAAACGAGCAAGTGGATCACCTGACGGTACCTACTGAATCAACAATCATTTGTCTGATGCGTTGCCAACGTAGGTTCCCACTTTCACATCCCTAAAGAAGTATTATTATTTCAGAGGCACGACTACCACTGTATCGTATTTTCCGTTGGCAAACGTCATATCCTTGCAATCCGACGCGGTCACGTACGGATTTGTTTCGTAAACTCGAGAGAAGCTATGTATTTCCTGTGGTTATTCTGCTTTATGATCTCTTTTTGTTTTATATTTATTTAATTTCTTTTTTGCCAGAAGAGCTGACGGACCACCTAATGCTAATTCCGTGAGCTGTGTCAATTACTTTGATTCTTGAGATCACTTCATTTCTGATACGACCGCTCAGAAACGCCAAGCATAGCACTTTTCATAGCTCATTGAGCTATTGAAAACTTAGACTACCCGTGCTTCAATATCGCGTGGCATAAATCCACTTACTGTTGCTGACTGTGACTGAGGTCCAACTTCAACGTCATTATTTGTTTAGTGAAATTTTGACGTCTCACGTCAAAGTGCCCAATGACCGTTCTTTTTTTTTTTGATGACCCAGGAGAAATGTTTTACGCATACCCATCCGTCTGTAAACGGATGGGTTATGTCGGACTCCCCCCCGGCATAAGGCGGGGGTATACCGACAAAATACTCCTGGGACTTTCCCTCATCGTCCTTAAGAGGGAGAGAATTGTGGGGCAGTGGTACGGAACCTTACTCCACGATCCTCCCCCAAAGGACCTCAGTTCTATGCTGAGCCATGACAACACATCACACAAGTGCAAAGTGCTTAAGCTACTTATTACTGAGTCAGGTTAATGTAGGTATAGATGTTAATGTAGGATTTTTCACACGCGATTTCATTGCGTTCTAAGTCCCTAAACTTGTAAATAAACAAATTTATGATCACGTCAGTGCTCAGTCTTCACTGGCTATACGTTACTTAGCGCTAAACTTGTTACGCCCTTAGGCCTAAGTGTAATTGAAAAAGCCTTTATCCTAAAGGAAAGCGTGATATCGCGACATCTCCGACGTATCAGCCATCGTGTAATTACGTCCAAGTGGATGTTTTTGTTAGCAGAATATCTTCACATCGCATTAGGAGAGTTGACATTGAGTCTTTCTTCTAACGTTTTTCCAGTTTTTCTTTTATTTACACTGGGTCGTACACTTGAGGGTTATGTGCCTGCGAAATAAAGATTCGAACCTTATAATATCTGTTAGCCGTCCGTCTATGTTTAAAGCTATAGGCAAAGACCCTTAATTTCGAAAACGATTGAAGTCACCCTATATAATCTGGCTGGATGGTGCATTCTGTAGTGACACTGCCTCATACAAAAAGGTCGTGGGTTCGATCCCCACTCTGGGCAAACATTCGTGTGATGATTTTGTTTTTCAGCGTCTGGGTATTATTATTTGAGTTTCCTCTGTTGTCTGATATCTGGAACACAAGTGCTTAAGGTACTTAGTACGGAGTCAGGTCAATGTATGAGATGTTGTGAGAATTTATTTATTTATTTTACATTGCCCGTGAGAGAGCCAAGCTTCAACATGAATAGGCCGCCCCGACCGGAGTAATACCAGTCTCACAGAAGACCGGCGTGATGCAGAGCTTGTGCGGTGTTTCGACGAGTGTGTGAGGGTACCGGAGGCCCAATCAGTGAGAAAAGTGTGTCAAAGGTTGGTAGCGCACCTGTGATTTCGTTAATGTTGCTTATGAGTGATGGCGATCGCTTAACATCAGGTGATCCGTCTGCTAGTCTGCCACTTATCACATAAAAAAGACGTAACAGGAGAACGGACGGTAAGACCGGTCTACCTTCTTTCTCTTCAACGTTACCAGGAAGTGAAGACTGAGTAAAATTAATTATACCCAGCTCTTCCTTGTTTTAAATTAAAATATGCGATTTAATTTGGATTAACGCCTTTTACTTTTTCTTCGCCCGGAATTGGATTAAAGACTTAACTCCTTAGAACTCTTTGAGATCCGGGGGAAATTATTGAATTATGTTCTGTTAATGAAGTAATTAGCTGTTCATATATATTAATATTAAATAGCAATTAGATGCTTGTTTAGCAAGGCTAATAAGTCGATATTTTTGTTCATAGCTGACAACATTTTAGAATAATACCGCTATTCAAGAAAAGGAAAATGTTCTAGCAAAACAAATCGTCAGTTATTCTTGGCAATGATCGGGTGGTCAAGAGATAGGTGGCAAACGAGCACACGAATCACCTGTATTTTTAACCACCTCAATGTTGTCGATTTGCACTGGTGTCCTTAGGTGTCTGTATCTACTTTCGCAGGAGAGCCACACTTCGGCATGAATGGACCAGCGTGAAGCAGCGCAGGCGCTGAACTCAAAGTCGTCGAGTGAGTGGGGGTACCGCATTACCTGGGGGCTCAATGGTGGGAAAAGGGGGTTAAAGGTTGGCAGCGCACTTATGACTCTACTGAAGTTGCGGGTATCTATGGGCGGCGGTACGACCATCAGGAAATCCGTCTCGGTGATTACTGCAGTCTTAGAGCGTTAATGCTCTAAGACTGCAGTGGTACAAAATAGATCAAGATCTATTAATCAGGTTTTTAAAAACTAAACATTTTTTTTACCTACAGTACCGTTGTAGTACAACGTGCGCTGAATGTAAACAGAACCCAACAAACAATAGTTCACAGATTTAAAATTAACAAGATATCCACGTCGGTTAACAAACAGTCTTAGCCAGACCGCAGCGATAGCAAACTTTCAATCTGTATGCTAATGCCAGATATAAATCGACTTACACCCCCCCTCCCCCCTAGCTAATTAATTGGCAGGATAGTTCCTTCGTCGTATAGAAGGAAAGACTTATGGAAAATGGGGTCTGATGTAGAAATTGAATACAAACAGCATGTGTGTAATAGAAATGAAATTGTGATTGATTTAAAAATTCTGCTTTCGTCTGAAAGCAAATTGTTTTCCTATTCTAGTAACAAGTTTAGCAAATTGCTTTATTTTGAAAGTACAGACAGCCATACCACAAAATTTGTAATTATACAAATTAAACTATATTGTTTTATTTGTATTAAACTATATGACGTTCTATATAAAATAGGAAGTTAACCAACCAACTTATCTGAATAATATTTCTATAATAAAATCAAATCCGATCTTTGGATGCTTATGCTTCGTTACTTTTGCATGAAATCAGAAAACTGCACTGATTTTGCAAATTGTTAACTGCTTCGAATTCATCGAACATACTCGTAATTCGGGTTTGTGATCACCAATCTGCATTAGACAAGCGAGAACATTAAGCCTAATGATCTCAAATAATCCCATCATAGTAGCGATGACTTGATTTCTATAATGGACACATATGTCCTGCAGTGGGACAGTATCTAGTAGTGGGTCAGTTCTGTACCTTATATTTTGTGCAATGAAGAGTATCTATTAATCTATCTAGATCTGACACTTAACTTTTATTTTAATCTACTCCTCAAATACTCCTATTGTAAAGAATTATAACTTAAAGATGAAAATCCAAGGTATTTGTCCAGCTAAAACAAATGGTTGGGTATTCGTTATCATAGGGTTTAACATTTGAATATTTAATTGGAATCGTCTGAAGATGGAAATTTGCTCTGAACTCGTAAACTACGACAAACTGACGCAATGCATAGTACGAACAAGTAATATCTTACTCTTACGTCTTTACTATACGGCTATTGACCGGCTTCGGTATGAATGTAACTGCTCGATCGCAAAGATACCACGGCCTTGCAGAAACCGACGTGAAACAGCGAGGCGAGGGTACAGGAGGCCTAATCTGAGGGGAATCATCTGTAAGGTCCTCTCACAGGTTGTAGCGGTGTCCATGGGCTGCGACAATCGCTTACGATCAGGTCATTCGTGTGCTCTTCTGCCAACAATCACATAAAAAACATTCTAACCTAATCGGTAGGTACTTCAAAGTCTACAAATATAAATAAGTGTTTACCGAGAGGCTGTAGCTTAAAAATTGTTAAAAATAGATCATGGTTTGTTAGCTAACAATTTAAAATTGGTATCGCTAGTGTGCCCCACTCATCGCCTTAAGCTTGTTGCGTTTATCTTTGACCCGAGTCTTGAAGTAGTACCATGTTAGGCTCAAGCCTACGGTATCTATCTAAAAATAGTAAAACCAAACCCTACTCCGTTTTAAATTCCATAGCTCACAGACGAGCAGACACAATCGATGCAAAAAACAAAACCAATTAAAAACCAACAATAGCAAATAGAAACGGCTATTCGATATCTAGTGAGTCACCTTCTAGGTTTAATTCGCCTGGCGAATCGTACAAGTAACTTGATAAGACTGCAAATAAACCCCCTAAAATGACACATGCACCACCAAAACTTACCCGGACTTTCAACCTAATAAATTCAAAATAGGGTTCAAATTCGACTGTAAAAATTTGCTAGTGAAGTCAAAAGTCTTATAGGAGACCAAATGGCGTGTTACACGCAACCGAGTTGCATAGACGAATAGCTGCATCGCAGTGAATGTCGGCCAATATCGATTTAGTTACTGATATAATACGTAATTATAGCATATTTGACTCTTAAGCTTCGATTGGAGATAATTCGAACGTCCCGAGAACATTGGCTCAAGATTTATCTACAAGTAAGTCTGAAATGAAACCAAATGAGAATTTAAAAACGAAAAAGCCTTTAGTTTAAATTACTATTTTGCGGTGTGGATTGGACAGTAGCTCGCATCGTTTGGATTGGATAGTCACTTCAATAATTTTCTTTTATTTTCATTTACCTGCTTGTTCGACAGCAACAAAAAAACAGGCCACGTTCGAGTTAGGACTTGCGCAAAAAGTTTAAAAAAACTGTTTAATGTCATAATTGATTTCTGAAATATATATTTTTTATTTTGTACTAACACTAAGACGCTCAGAGCTGTCCATCTACTTACACTAATACCCAAAAAATACAGGGCTATTTCCCGGGTCCACTTAATAAATTACTTTCGGATTAATGGAGCGCCCAAATTGGACTGAAAGAAATAATGATAACCTCCCCCCCCCCCCTCCCATCTGCTTTCCAATTGAAGAGATTGCACGGAAAGTAAATATTAGTTTCGACGTTATTGGACGATTTGGTTCTGCCAGTTTTCCATCAGGCAATTGGTAGAATGCTGTTGGTGCATTTTCAGATGCGCTTGCAGCGTTCAGACGGTTATCTATGCGCAGTCTTGTAATTGTGACTTATACAGTCGCGAGCACTAATAGAGTATATATACGTCTATGACTACCATTTATATCATAAAAAGACGAGTATATACAGGTATCTTTGGTAATGAATACACGTAGATAAAATAGTTTGGCCAATTTTGATGTTTTGATTGAGTCCCTCCACAAAATTAAAAAAGAAACTTAGGAATTTGTCTTACTTCCTGTAAGGAAAACGTATTCGATTAAGATTTCAAGGTATGGTTTTTCCATCATATAAAAAAACGTTTAACAACATCCCGCAGAACTTTAGTGGCTTAGGTATAATGAAAGTCCGTAATTAATGACAATATACCTGTCGCATTCAAACAAAAGCGCGCACAGCACGTATGAACGGGAAGGAAACTCCGATTTGGTTGTAACTTACTTACTACGCTGGCTGAGTGATCCAAGATGGGTCGTGGACGTTTAGTGCTTTAAGGTCCTTGGTGACTTCGTCCCTCCAGCGATATCGGCGACGCCTCACAGGACGGCGTCCCGTTGGTCGTAACTCCCAGTTCATATTATCCCATCTGATCCGACAACATTAGCCTAGCCTTAATCTCTAACCGTACATGACATCTACGAATGCAAATACCGCGTCTCAAGCTTCGCGAGAAAAAAGGGCTTATCTTCGCACAAAATCGGGACCGAACGAGTGCGGGCCCATAAAACGGCTTATATAACCCACAAAACGTATCTTGACATGCCCGGAAATTTTCTATTGTACCCGTATTGCTACCCCAACAATATAACACTTAATACAATGTGTAAAGGTTCACAGTTGTGAAGCTTCTTTGGGAGTATTGTACGTAACGGCGATGTATCGTGTTCAAATCGAGCTGTTTTTAGTACAAATAAAGTCGTGCTTCAATAATATTTTGAGCAATGTTTCTTGAATGGAATATGACGTGCCGTCTTTGTTACGAGTTTATTTGTGTTGTAGATTCTATGTAGTATGGACGGTTTGTGATTGCAGTTAACAGGGCGGAAAACTTGCTTTGACGTTGAGGGGTTTTTGGTATATTGAAAACACGGAAGGTACACGGACGTAACTAAAAATGTTACGAAAATTTGCTAATTCGTGTTGCGTGAAATGCTGGACTGCTGTTGGAATGTTCTGTGAGAATGGTGGACGCTATGTGTGGAATGGTCGACACTGTGTGAGAATGGTCGCTGGTTGAGAATAGTCGAAGTAGCACTAACAGCACCTGTAACATTTTGTTATAAGTGACATCTCACAGTGGGTGTCATTTGCTGGTTCATGTCGTTTTTGCTCTGACGCCATATTGATGCTTGAATGGAAGTCAAATTATAAAATTGTTTTCAGATTTAGTACTCGTAATTTTTTACATTCACAGATATTTTTTTGGTATTTTTCCCAAATCCGAACATTTTTCTTTATTTTTTAATTTTAGCAATGTCCTAGCCAGAGATGAGATAGTGTCTTTTACCTATAATTTTATTAATCTTGTACGAAAAAAAAACTGTACTCCAATTTAATCACTTTAGTAACAATTGAACTAAAAGGAACGAATTCCTTGCAATATACAAGTAGAATACCTATCCAGCGAATTGAATTGACCCACTCATACAACCATTTACCTGAACTGATAAAGAACACGCTATACTTTATTACTATAAAAGTTTGATAAACTTCCACGTTTCCAATAAAAGTTGAGCTGTTTGCAATTAAAAAGAAATTGGATATGAAACTAGTTTGTAGAAGTTCGAGGAAATGGAAAAGGACGATTAACTGTAAAATTTTGAGATAAATAAACATCGAACTAAAACTTTTAAACTATTATTCTACTCTTTATTTAGGATATTATAACAATAATTTTAATTTTGTTTTTTTTTTTGTTGCATTTATGTATAATGCTCTGGAGACTGGTCTGCTCTGGTTTACCTCATTCCTAGCTTTTAACATTTTTCTTCATCTTGTATTGGACTGTAGGAGGTGTATGAGAAAAGCATTGTAATAAACATTTTGGCGATTAAAAAGAGTAACTGGCGAGTTTCTTGCCGGATCTTCTCGTCAGAATCAACTTTCCGATACCGGTGGTAGAATCGCATTGTCAATTTATTTTTAGTATATCTTATGTATCAATATATATATTTAACTAGCGGCCGCCCGCGACTTCGTCGCGTGGAAAAAATTTCCCCGTTTTTTACACATTTACCGCTCTGTCTTTGCTCCTATTGGTCATAGCGTAATGTTATTTAGCCTATAGCCTTCCTCGAAAACTAAAACCCAACTACGACAAAAAACGACGCTGAAAAGTATAAAAACAAGCCTTCGTTGTCAATTTACAATAATTCGTACATAAAGGCGTAGTCACACGTTGTCAAAGTGCTACGGTAGGTAGGTAGGTAGGTAGGTATTATGAAACGTGTGACTACGCCTTTATGTACGAATTATTGTAAATTGACAACGAAGGCTTGTTTTATACTTTTTCAGCGTCGTTTTTTGTCGTAGTTGGGTTTTAGTTTTCTTACTTTTTTTTATTTGTACTATTTTGGTGTCCAAGTGCTAGTAATATATATATATATATATATATATTCAAAATATGCAAGTCAAGAGCGCTTTCAAATGATACCAAACACGGCATATTATCATAACTTCATTTTTTTACTCTGTATATTTTGTCCGCTAGAGGGCGCCACATTAGATTTTGTCAAATTTTTATATAGCCTATAACCAGCGGACAGTTTAAGACGCTTATAATGATATGCCATATGTCGAATTCTGATAAGTAGTTTAGAAGTTACGTGGAAACAGATGAACATACATACATACATACATACATACATACATACATACATACATACATAGCCTGTCAAAATCATAACCCTCCTTTGCTTTGCCGTAGTCGGGTAATAAATGGACTATCCAAACAAAAAAAGAATTATTCAAATCGCACCAGTAGTTTCGGAGATTAGCGCGTTCAAACAAACAACAAAAACAAACAACAACAAACTCTTCAGCTTTATTATATTAGTATAGATAATAGATTTCATTTAAATCATATACATTATCTTTAAATAGTTTTAAATATTTTCTTTGTGTATGACGATTTGTAAGTGCTGTGTACAAGCCTATGCAAATAAATAATATGTTGACTTTGACTTTGACTATACTTTATTTACATTTTCCGGAACTAGGCGGCCAACTTAGTAAGAAAGATGATTTGAATTACGTTTTTTTTTTGCATTATAGTGACAAACCAGCAGACAGCTCCACTGATGGTAAGTGATCAGCACCGCTCCTGGACATCTGCAACATCTGAGGCATTCTTAAGAAGGGAATAAGCCTTTTCTTTTGACGATCACCATGTTGTATCTGCTTGGAAACACCATGGTTGGCATAGTTTTACTGAGCGCGGTAATTTGCATTCCCTAACCCTTGTACATAAAGCCTTCCATTCCTTTCACTATAGTAAACAAATACGTAAAATCTGTTATCCGTGAGTGTATCCACAGATTCAATAACGAAGCCAGCTACTTTTAATGCTTTCAGCTACATAAAGAGGCACCCAACTGAGACAGACTACTCACAGCGTGGGGTGTCCATACTTCTGGCATTTTTGGAACAAGTGGTGGAGTTAGTGTTGGTACCTGGAAGAAGATAAATTTTATTTAATAATAATCTTTCAATGATGACGTGATGAGCTTGACTCGCTTCAAAAAGGCTAGTCTACCGCAGCCTAGGACCGGAGTAGGTGGGCAAAGAGTAGACCTTCGCCCTGCAGTGGGCTCTTAAAAAAATCTTTCAAAGTAACACGTAAGAGTTAGGACTAATAAGTGAAGTTGTATATTAAAAGATATAGGTATGCAAGATCACTGACTCGTTAACTTCAGCAAAATGTACCACTGCTACCATTTTTATCAGTTTTTTTAGTCTTGCTTTTGGTTCCGTAATGTTTTTTTATGTCTAGAAGAAGCCTACGAAGGAGCGAGCGTATCCAGAAGTGGCTTGAAGCTTGAGAGCTGTTTATTGATTTAAAGTACTTAATGATAACTATCGGTTTTATTTCACACTAGCGGCCGCCCGCGACTTCGTCCGCGTGGAAAAGTAACTTTTTACCCCCCTTTTAACCCCTTACAACCCCCTTAATATTATTATGTTGATACAACTTAAACAAATTATTTCGACCAAATTTGGTACCATAAAAACGGTCATTGTGACTAACCTTAAAAGATAGACATATGCCGTCGCGGACTTTTTTTTAGATCATGTATAGAGGAATAATTCTTTCATACATATTTTTTGTGTATCTTGAACCGTTTTCGCAGCGCACGCAAAGAAAGCCTCAAAATGAATAATTTTCCCCGTTTTTTACACATTTACCGCTCTGTCTTTGCTCCTATTGGTCATAGCGTAATGTTATTTAGCCTATAGCCTTCCTCGATAATGGACTATCCAACAAAAAAGAATTATTCAAATCGCACCAGTAGTTTCGGAGATTAGCGCGTTCAAACAAACAAACAAACAAACAAACTCTTCAGCTTTATTATATTAGTATAGATATAGATTGCTGTTATTTGTTCATGAAAGAGATACCTATATGAGTTGGAAAAGGTTCCATGTTCTTGGTTTCCAACAAGATAAATCTTAGTTTTAGACTGTGATAATATCTTCAAATACAAGTATTCGATTATCCCCAATGAAACAGCATTTTGGTCATCCCAGCACCCACCCCTTTGTGGCCAAGTAGTCACTGACCTCAAGACGATTAGTATATTATACGTATATTAAGCACACACATACAATATATACATAGTCTATAGAAAAACTCTACCAAATTTAGCCACGATAATTTGCTTTAATGGCACACTATCATATATCAGGATTATACGCTGGAGCCACCGTTCAATCTGAAATGTTACGTCTGCACGCAAGTTTAGCATTTATTTCCATAAGATACAGTATGAATTTGCGTTTATAGATACTGGTTTAATATTGAAGAAAGAGGCTGTCTTATTTTTCTTGGAAAACTGATTTTGGAATGTACCTATCTCAATTATATCTCACAGTAAATTCTATTTGTGCACTTTTCTAGCAAGATTGGCTGCAGAGTTAATGACTCCCCGTTTTTAGCTTAGGTTGATTGATATAGTTATGGAACAAATTCAATCAAAATATTTTTGCGACAAGATTGTTTTGGCCTACAGTTGCACGCAAGTATTGATTTTCAAATCTCTCCTTCTCTGTCGCTGTGTTCAGGAGAGTTTATAGGTGGACAACTGGACAGTGATCTTGTGACGTCACTTATGTTGCGGGCGAACAGGGGTTGAGGTCTAACCATCAGTTGATTAGTCTGCTTGTTTGTCTATCACAAAAAAAGCTCTGCATCATTATCATCAAAATAACTTAATTCCATCTGACCTATAAAATCATGACTTTAGAGTTGGATGTTAATTGGCATAGTTGTGACTTAGTAAACGGCGATTGCTCCAGTATTGCTAAAGTTCAGAATGAGAATGCGGGAGAAACCAGTGGCCGAGGCTAGCTTGCTGTCGGTCTGTGTGAGTTCAAACAATCCAACTGCATGATAGTTTTGCTAGCTCAGTTACTGCATTAGTTAACAGAAACAATATTAATAGTTAAAACCCATGCATAAATGTTTAGTTTCTTAAGTTAGATTTACCCTTTAGTCGCCCGATACCTTAAAACATACTAGGTACCTACTTGGTCTCACGTCACCGACGTCGATTTTCCTATGACGTCAAAATGTTCCAGACATCAAAATGCCTACAAAATAATATTCGATCCTTCTCTTTCACAACATGACCTCGATCGTCAACGACACCGCATTCACCGCCATTATTGCGTTTATTCCCTTTCACGCGTCCACAAAGACATGAGAGGGACACCTGCTTGAACCAAAGACTTCATTTAATCTTCAACGCTTTTCTTTTGACATAATCACGAACCTTACTCAAATTAGCTCCAAAGAATTTTCAACTGTATCATGAAAGATTAGGGTACACTTTCATGTGGGGCCGCTTACATTTTTATTAAGACGACCTTTTTTGGTCAATAGGTTATTTATTTCGACCACAGCGGACATTATTACTTACTCGTATACAGGGTGACTGAATTTATGGGCCAAACTTGGGTTATAAGAAACACCTGCGTTCCTTTTGACTGTGTAAGAGTATTATAAACAGTTTTAGTTACGGACGTGGTTTTTGTGTGTAAGAAGTTTGTGATGTATGGGTCTTGGTAGTTCACTATAAAATGTAATATAGATATTTTCAGAAAAGTCTCTAGAGGAAGACAAAATTATCTCTCACGTCGGTATTTTCCGATAAATTCCTATCGATATAAGGGGCACAATTTTCTCTTCGAAGCATCCCTGGCGCATTCTAAATTTTACAAATAGGTTTGATAGTAGAAGTTATAAAGTTATTGACACTAACCACGTATATTATTTATGTGTTAAGTGGCAGTGGAGTGGACGGATCACTTGATGGTAAGCGATTACCGCCGCCCATAGACACCTACAATACCAGCGGAGCCACAAGTGCGTTGCCCACATTTTTACCCCGCCGTCATGCCGCTGCCTACCGTGAAAGAAGACTATTTCCAAACCTCGTTTATAAAAGAACATATCATAAGCGATCCGGAACACCGCGACTGGAGGTAAGTACATTTCATAATGTATCGCATGAAGCATGAGGCGCAGCATCGACCAAAGTGGCGTTCTCTTGTTTCGGAGGCCAAGACTCGTTTCGGGTCGCTGAGCCAGAGCATAGACCTTAATTTTGAATTTGGGAAGTCTGGTAATTTACAAAACGGCAGTCTTTCTATGATGCATTCTTAAACAACTGTATTTGGAGTGACTCCAACTGCAATCAACCCAACCCTATTTTAAAAACTATCGCACTAAACCCTAAACGGCTGCTCATTCTGTTTCTGAGAACACTATTTGGGTATTTTATCGGCGTCGGCGTCGGCGCGACACTCGCAGGGTTACGGCTGTTTTACTGCTAACTGAACGCGAGCCTCTGATTGTGTTCTGTTCTAAATTCAAATTTGAAATTCGAACCAGGTGAATTTATGACGTAATGGAAGAGTCTATTGTAGAAAATTGACAGACGGATAATACATTTGGAGGAGTGCAGACGTATAACGTGAACATACATTGAGATTTGTCTTTCTATGATATTATCATTGAAGCATACACATTTGAGCGAAATGCCTAGTCACCAATACCTGATTGCCGGCAAACCATAATCATTTTTCGAAATGCTGACTTGTTGGCACTGTTGATCATGATCGTCATTTGGAAATGTTTGGTTAAAAAAAATTCCATTGATGTCGAGAAAATAAATAGTGTATTAAATATTTTAAACATTATGACTTCAGATTATCAGGTGCAAAATAAAGGATTAATGTAGCGACATCGAGACTAGATTTGTCTTGTATTGGCCTGTCATTTACACCACTATAGAACAGTAATGGCACTAATTGATGTATATTGGAACCACAATAAACAATTTTATGGGCCATAGCTCTTTTCTTGGCCGAGTATACAGAATACCTCTATAACATTTTAACGGTATTCGTGACTAATCCCATATTTACTGTGGACCCAGTAATTTGTTACTTGTGTAGTAATTTTTGTTATTAATTTTGTAAGAGCTTTAACATACACTAGGGTGGGAACACAGGGGTTCGATTTCTTCAAAAGACGCTCGTCAAATGTCATGTTAAGGCTTGTACATGCGCGGATTGGGCACTTTTGTGTATGTTTAAACTCGGTAAATCGTTAAGAACGATACCTAAAAAAAATACATGTTATAGGCTGGATTTTGATCTTGAATTTCTGACGAAGATTTTTATTCAATGTTTATAGTTCATTAGGAAAAAAATGTAACGTAAACATCGATTTTATGCAAAATATTGGATAAACTACGAAACTAAACAGTTCAAATAACTGTTTTTTTTTTTTTTATATACAATACAATACAATGTACACTACAATCCCTGACGAGGAATTCTTGTTTCTTGGGTTTATAATTTTTTAGTTAATAATATTATGTTTGTTGATATACGCGAGCGCGAGCACTCTCTATATCCTCAAGGCCGTTAGCGCATGTACAAGCCTTAAATGTACCATTACCAGTTGCGAACAAAGTCTGGGATCATGTGGATAATATTTTGTGTCATTTAATTGAACAATGAAGCGTCAGTTATCTGATCTTCGCATCCGCCTGCTCGTCTGCTACCTATAACATAAAAAAAAAATACCCAATTCGTGGCGAAGCGTGGCTCACCCACGGTTAAAGCGAGACGGTTGTGTCTAGTTTATGTGATCACTTTTTACCTGGTTTTACGTTACGATCAGGAGACAAAAGATAACTGCTACTAGATACGATTATACTGCGGCTCTGCGCAGAACTCGAACCCTTGTGTTTCCAAAATTTCCTTTAATGGATACCGACAGGCGGCCGTGTTCGAACGTAATTCACGTGCTCCAAATATTTGTGTCGGAATGGCGTTACGATAATGTTAAGTGCTTATTACTATCAAGTTTCATCGCTTAAGATGTTTTTGATAAACTGCCTAATTACAAATTCATGAAAACATCTCAACAATTTGAGAATAAACATTGGAATAATTAGTTCGTAAGACATTTAAGATAGTCTTGATGAGATGTGAATTACTCATGAAAGTATTTTACATGCGAATTATTGAAGTAATATAATAAGTACCTAAGTACTTAAGTAAAATATTAACGCAAAATTGTTTTATTAAAACAGTCTGTAATTATCGGAGTGCCACACTTTGGTATGAAAGGGATGGCTCGACTGGATATATCACGGCCTCACAGAAAACTGGCGTGAAGCATGAGCTGTATTTGACGATACGATTGTGGATTTTTAATTGCAATGGTGTTTGAAGATGATTAGGTTATACAGGGTGTACCTGTGAGCACTTAGTATTTACATCCATTACAACCACGTCTTCTACCAATAATTCTGAACAATATTAGTTTTATGATTGTTTGAACTTTTTTTTTGCATCTAAAAATTTCATACGGAAACGGTTATGTGATTGTTACAACATTTTAAATGACTTGCACCCATTGACAGTATTGACACCCATGGACATACGCAACAGCAGAGAAGTCACAAGTGCGTCGGTGATTTAAAAAGAAAAACAAAAAAAAAACGCTATTAAATAGCGTTTTAGAAGGTTATCTATTTTTGATCGAGTCCGGGCTGGCTCTTTGAAAAGTGGTACTCTTATAACGTCTATTTACTCTGATAGGGACATCCCACCACAACTGACAGCTGGCTAAACCTCACACCTCAATAATACATTAATACGATTCCTTCCTCAAATCCTCGTAGCGTATATTCTATACCGAATTACAACATAATTGTTCCATTACGTATTCATCAGTGCTTTTGATATTACATTAGGTAATCCGCTTTACTAATTATTAGTAAGCAGGTATGTATTATGTATATGTCTATACAGGGTGTATTAGTGAACATTTACATCCCCTTAACACTTGCTCTACCAACCATTTTCAAAAACATTTGTTTAACGATTTTCGATATTCGTCGAACATTTCGTGCCTCCCATACCAAATTACCACATCACGTGATCGACTTTTTATGATCAGTGGATTTTTTTTTATACCAATTTCCAAAAGTCATAAGTACATAGCGATGTAAATGTTTACAGATACACCCTGTATGTTTATATAGGTGTCATGTCAAATTAGCATTGATAGATCGTAAAGTCAGCGACACATCAAGTTACCCATTTTTGAATTTGCACCGTCTTTATGACCGGTTCACTGCGGTTATTTTTCAACTGCAAGAGGGTAACTAGAAGTGTCATTTACCAACCGTTGGCTATTGATAGTAGACTATTGACAGTATTTGGATTTTCAAGCTCTATGTGGCGGGTCTTTGCATTCCCTCTGATATGGTTGGGTGAAATGATACGTCATACTTGTGAACAAGTGCCACCTTTGGGGGTTGGTCTGCTCCGGTTTACCTCACTTTTAGCATTCTATGTTTTTCATTTTGTGTATTGGAC
The DNA here is from genome assembly GCA_014851415.1 of Cnaphalocrocis medinalis. Taxonomy (NCBI): domain Eukaryota; kingdom Metazoa; phylum Arthropoda; class Insecta; order Lepidoptera; family Crambidae; genus Cnaphalocrocis; species Cnaphalocrocis medinalis. Next base: position 15,332,057 of record CM026277.1, on the reverse strand, counting down.
TGTAGGTAGGAGGTTGTATATGGACAAAAAAGACATTGTAATAATTTGGCGATTTTAAAGAGTAACTGGCTGGAAACAGAATCGAGTAAAAAACAGCCGACACTACCGCAAGACTAGCTAAGGATGGATTATAACTCCTTTATCCAGCAGTGGGACAGGTAACGAAAAAAAAAATCGACATGCTGACGAATGAGAGTTTTGGCAAATGCACAATCCGATAGATGGCGATACGTTGACGTCAGGTCCATGACGTGTCATGTCAAAATAATAAAGTTAAGTTATGGACTTGACATCAACGTAACGTAATTTTGCATTTGCAAAAACCCTTATTGAGAACTTCCACCTTTTTCAAGTTGGTTAATGGTTAAAAACTACTTCACTGCTCTCTCCCTAGCTAACAGCAGAATTGCAGCGCATAAATATCTACACCGAGCACATAACTCCAAGCGGACAGAATGCAGTCGCACCCCTGATATACGGCCTGCCACTTCATAAACCTACAGGATTAGGATATTAATGAAACCACTTAAAATTAATATCCATGCGGGAACTACACCAAAATGGGTTTAAATCGAGTTTTGCACATTATTTGGCTATTTTTTTTTTGTTAATTAAATTAAAAAGCTAAAAGCAAGCGGCTGTCATTCCATCCTCATCATCTTGATGGTTGGCGATCTAGCACTGTGCGTTTTTCGAGAAATTTTCTCCCGCGAACCTCAGTTTTGTGGAATAGTTTAGTTGCGGCAGTATTTCCTGATGGCTATGACTTAGGGACCTTCAAGAAACGAGCGTACTCCTTCTTAAAAGGCCGGCTACGCATCAGCGACCTCTCTGATCTCGCAGATGTTCATGGGTAGCGATGATTACTTACCAGCAGGTGACCCGCTTGCTCGTTTGCCGCCTCTAACAATACACACTGAGCCCCGTTGGTCTAGTGGTATAAGTACCGGGCCGTGGTCCCGGGTTCAATTCCCGGATCTAGCAATAAAAGTACCTATGTTTCGTATTTATTGAAAATAGATTGAGTTTGTGATAACCAATTCGCATAACCTGGTGATTAAGCCTAATCCCATCATAGTAACGATGCCGATGACTTGATTTCTATCTAGTCTACTTGCTAAATACGGAACCCTAAAAATTGAGACAATGAGCGAGTCTCCTTGTAAGATGATTTCTTTTAATATTTTTATGTAAGTACTAGCTTTTGCCCGCGACTTCGTTCGCGTGGACTTCAGGTTCGTAGAAACCTCAAAAATTGTAGCCTATGTGTTATTCTGATGTTTAAGCTATAATGTGGTAAACTTTCATTCAAATCCATTCAGTAGTTTTTACGTGAAAGAGTAACAAACATCCATACATCCATACATACAAACTTTCGCCTTTATAATAGTAGTAGGATGTTTGTTTCGTGTCGCGATGTCAGATTATGCAACTTGGGTGGCAATCAAACGCGCGGCTCGCCTGATGGTAAGCAACTACCACAGCCTGTAGACGCTTTTTATGTTTTCTATTTTCATTATGTTCCAAGGAAGATCGTTTAGACAAAAAGTAACCATTAAGTCTGAACTGCGACCCACTTCACACCAAACAAGACAAACCGCTTCATAAAGGAAGGCAAGTGAAAATAGCAACAACCCTGCACACTTGAAAAATGCACCAAGTCCATTAAATAAAAGCGGGCAACTCCAGGATAGGGTTACCATTTATTCATTCATTATTTACTTATTAAACAAACAACTTAATAAGTGCAATAGTCCCGCAAAACTATTTACATCGTTTGTCTGAGTCTCTAACATTGACAACACAGTCAACACATAGGTACAGTCAACTACAAAAATATGTATACACTTTAGGACCTTGTCAAGTAGAACGACCTCTACTTTCTTAGTGCATTGTGACTGTACTTAATACGCCCCGTTGGTCTAGTAGTTTCTGCACCGGTCCGTGATTTCAGGGTCCTGGGTTCAACCCCGGGTCGAGCAAAAAGTATGTTTCGAATTTTTCGAACATAACTCGGGTTTGTGATTACCAATCCGCATTTAGGCATGCGTGGTAATTAAGCCTTATACCATCATAGTAGTGATAACTTGATTTCTATGATGGAGGCCTTTGCCCTGCGGTGGGACAGTATATATGCTGATACTTATAGGTACTTAATAATATTCGTGGAATGCTTGGTCATAAATGGGCTGGCTCGACCGGAGTGATACGGCCTCACAGAAGACTGGCGTAAAGTAGCGCCTGCACTGTGTCGCCGAGTGAGTGTGGGTACCGGAGGCTCAATTGAGGGGTAAGGTGGTTAAAGGTTAGTATCACACTTGTAACTACACTACAGCACTGGTGTTGCGGGTTCCTATGGGCGGCGGCAATCGCTTACCATCAGGTTATCCGTCTGCTTGTCTACCACCTATCACATAAAAATACTTTAAATTACGTTTTGGAATAGCACATCGCGTGCTGACCAGGGTGCGCGATAGCTTAGCCTGCGTTCTGTGTCTAAATTTGTGGTTCAGCTTTGAGAATACATGATGTCGAGCCACTGGATATATTAATAAACAATGAGTTAATGCAAATATCAAAGACCTCAATGCAAATATATTTTTCTCTGATAACCCTACACTGGAACGATGTGAAAAATCGCCGCGGGCGCCGTTCCTACCAGGGGAATGTAAACATAATTAAAATTCCCAGAGGACTGACTGTTTAGGCCCTAGGCAGAAAAATCTCGTGAAATTAATTTTCGCGGCTTAGTGAATACGTTTAAAGAGGTTTTCACAGTATTTTTTTATTTATCTATGTGTACTATTTGTAGAAAGATTACTTCTATAAACAACGATGAGGCTTAAAAAAGAACCGAATAGGCGAATCACTTGTGCGATATATTTGACGTCTGTGTCCTAGGACTTGGGGGGGTCAAGAATACTGCCAAGGTTTCCCAGCCTGTCCGAATCCGCAGGGGAAACACTACTTGGTGTCCTGGTAGGTTGCGCAATCAGGGAGGGCTGGATTACGCCAAGTTGGGGTAAAGCGCGATTACAACGTGTACGCTCGAAGTCACCCCTGCTCGATTAGCTAATAGTTACCCCACATTGTATTTTTCACTAATACAAGCATGGTATACGTAATCCTTCACATCCTCATTATTGAGTGATTACAATGCTTCATCATTTCAGCCAATAGTCCACGGCTGGACATAGGCCTCCCCCAATGCTCTCCACACAGGTCAGTCCTATGCCACCCGCATCCAAGGGACTCCCGCGACCTTCACTAGATCGCCAGCCCACCTTGTGGGGGCCTGCCACGGCAACAAACCAATGCAAGACTTCTAGTCTACTTCCGATTACAACGATTGTTTCAAACCGTTTCTAAGTGCCCGAGGCGTGATGTTTAATTTGGTACAAATCCACACGGAAATCTCAGATTCCCTTATCTACAAACTTCATGATAATATCCTTAAAAAAACCGGCCAAGTGCGAGTCGGGCTCGCGCACAAAGGGTTCCGTAGCAGCAAATATAATAAACTTAACCAAAATTACAGTTAAATCAACCTATCTCAAAAACTATAAGAGATACTTTGATCAAACCAAAAATCGTTGAAAGAGTTAATTAGCATGCATCACCTCTATTTTTTTAGAATTTATACCCCGTAGTTATAAAAATAGAGGGGGGGGGACATACTTTTTACGACTTTGAGAGCTGATATCTCAAAAACCGTTCACTTTAAGAAAAATGTTTTTTAGAAAACTTTATATCATTTTAAAAGACCTTTCCATTGATACCCCACACGGGTATGTACATCGAAAAAAAAAATTTCATCCCTCAGTTACATGTATGGGGGGCCCCACCCCCAATTCTTTTTTTTACTATTTAGTGTCATATTTTTGTAGCGGTTCATACAACACATATTCCCATCAAATTTCATCACTGTAGTACTTATAGTTTCCGAGTAAATCGGCTGTGACAGACGGACAGACGGACAGACGGACAGACGGACAGACGGACATGACGAAACTATAAGGGTTCCGTTTTTGCCATTTTGGCTACGGAACCCTAAAAACGTATTACGCAAAAAAGCGAATATTCCGTGAACGTTCGAAAAATAAGCTAATATGCAAAACCGCACCATACAATCAATCACCCCTTGTCAATCCCTACGCTAATACAAAACTTAAACATCCCATATATTAAAATATCCCCTACATGGGAAATTCCTCAAGTGATCGAAAATTCCTTTTATCGGAATATGGAAAGGAAAGTCGACTATAAGTCTTGCATTGGATTGAACAATATAGTTGTTTTAATAAAGAGGTAAAAGTGGCTTGAAACCCCCTTAATACAGCATCAGTTTTAAGTCAAGACAGTTTATACTATGTACGTACGTGTTATATTTAAAATAAAATTAACAATCGATAATATCATAATAGAGCGCCATCTGGCGTCCATGGGGTAAACTAGTTCGTACATACTACAAAAGTTTGTAATGAGGTATTAGCAGCTAGTTTCTGTCATCGCCGCTAGATGGCACTGCTATTTTGGTATAAAGGAGCCTGCGCGCCGCCATTTCTCTCTTTCTAAACGTTCCTGCAATAATTGCTCTGTAAATAACGAATAAATCTCGTTAATTCGTTAATCTATACAGGATGCTTAATTTCCACTAACCTGAATCCGCCTAAATAACGTAACTCGAAAAGACGAAACACTTACGCGATGTAATCGACACACAGCGCTATCTATTCGCAAAGATTAGAACTAACTTTGTAACAGCAAAATTAAATCCTATTATGAAGGCGGGCTTTAGCAGTAGATACTTTATGGGCCTATAATAGTCCTTTCGTCACTGTCAAATAAAGAAAATTCATAAAGCAAACTGTATTAAAAGTCAGGTGTAGCCAACCTGGTGGTTACCATGGCAACGGGGTTCGTAGACGGACGTCATTACGGACGCACTTTATTTGAGTTCGTGAAGCGACCGGTTATTACTGAAAGTCCGCTTTTCGCGCTGTTCATTTTGAGGTATGGCCCAAGTGTGGGCGACGAGCGGAAAGAGTAGACAGTGTGATATTGTTTTTTTTGAGGATCCAATTTACAACGAGGGCAATTTGAGACTTGGACGATTCAAGATTAAGACATTTCAAAACAAACGGTCTAAGTAGAGTCTATTGATACCTTCGTTCGTACAAAGTTCATCTTAAAGTACCTATCCCTCCCCGTGTTATGATGTCCTTCCTTCAAAAGTTTAGACGCGTTGATGCGAAATTCGTGCAGGTAGTATAACAGGTAGCAATTGCCGCCGCCCATAGACACCTGTAACACCAGTAGTCACAAGTGCGCTGCCAACCCTTAACCCCCTGTCCCCCCAATAAAGCCTCCGGTACTCTCACTCACTCGACGAAACACAGATCATATCAATCAAATCAGTTCTCTCCTCTCATAACTTGCACCAAACAATTAATTACAACGTATAATATTACGAATGCAACAAATGCAGCACATAAATAAACGCAGTGTAAGTAATGAACGCGGCAATAACGCATAATGTTGCAGTCTGTTTGTCCGTTTGAGTTGCAAATGTTGGCGTGGACATATTGCGATTTTACCACAAATTGCCAGTGGCGGATTTAGTAGGTCCAACAGGGAATATGAATGACCGATAGTTAATTTAAACAACAAGGTTGGTTACTCAACGTAAAGCGGAATTAGACAAAACTTGGTACATTTTTTTTCTTCATGAAACAAAAACCTATCTGAGGGTGCAGCCAGTGCCCCAACAATGCTGACGTAAAAGACCTAACTTCGCTATCTACATTTCTCGTAGTATATAATGGCTAGGTCATTTTGTCACTACAAGTAGGTATAAGAGAAAAGCAATGTCCGTCTGCGTGACATATCCAAAGTCAAGCTACATATTCTTTTACTAATTAAGTGTAGAACAACTTGCCAACTCTCTGTATTCCCAGAGAGCTACAATTTGGGTGTCTTTAAGTCGAGAGTGAATAGGCTTCGTCTGGGATAGCACGCTACATCTTAGACCTTATTGACTCTCCATCAGGTGAGATGAGGTCAAATGCAAACCCATTTCAAATAAAAAAAAGAGTATGTGAAATTAGCCAAGCGGCGAAGCCATGAACGCTGGGTGTGGACGCGCGGTGATCTTCGAAACCCTTAAATTAGTCCACCTAATCTTAAAGATTATTCTAGACATTTTTACGACGAACAATAAAAGAAAACTCGCTGTCACCGAAATTTGTTTGTGCGCACTTACACAAAATTTAACACAGTCCATTTTATTATTAGATACTTAAGTTTTTATAGTTCTGTATAAAACTAGTTGTAAAATAACAAATAAAATAATGGGGTGATTTTACAACTTCTTGTAACTAAGTTTATTTTCAATAAAAAAATAAAATGTAAAATTGAGAATGAATTCTGTAAGTAAAATTTTAATACAAAAATCTTAATCCTACACCTATGCTATCGGATCCTGTGTATAATGCGGTAAGAGTGGATTAGGGCCATATTCTATATTAAATAGAGTGGATATCGTATCGTAATCGTGGATACGTATCGGCAAACGTAGTGTTGGACGCCCTGCTACAAGATGGGATGACGACATTCGAAGGCTGGCTGGAGTGGGCTGGATGAGAGTGGCCGAAAATCGGGAGCGGTGGCGTGCATTAGGGGAGACCTATGTCCAGCAGTGGACGAACGTAGGTTGCTGATGATGATGATGATCGTAACATCTAAATAATCTTAGCTTTCAAACCTACCAAAAATATGTGAGAGTTTGACAAAAATCACTTTAAGCAAAATACCTTAGGGTGTGTTTTCATTTGTTATCGAATACACTAGTGTATATCACACTGACGTACATACAGACAGTTGTATTTTGAACGCTTATCGTAGCGTATTTTGGTGATAACTGCATCAAAAAGGAAAACTTTTAGACTTGCTTTTAGCTAATAATTTGATCCTATGGCGACAAAACCGCTCCGCCGACTGGTCTATGCTCGGAGTATCTTTGAAGGACCGCATCAGAAATGATGTAATCCGACGGAGAACCAGAGTCACCGACATAGCCCACCGAATTAGCAAACTGAAGTGGCAGTGGGCTGGTCACATTAGCCGCAGAACTGACAACCGTTGGAGCCATAAAGTCCTTGAGTGGAGACCGCGACTCGGCAAACGTAGTGTTGGACGCCCTGCTACAAGATGGGATGACGACATTCGAAGGCTGGCTGGAGTGAGCTGGATGAGAGTGGCATTGGGGGAGACCTATGTCCAGCAGTGGACGAGCGTGGGTTGCTGATGAATAATTTGATCCATAAAATACAAAAATCGCGACCAACATTGTAATGACAAAGCCTGCAATAATAATAACAAAATAGTACAAAAACATCATTGGCTCATTTTATATACCTTTAAGTCTAACATACAGACACAAAAAAAATATACATTTACCTACAATAAATTTTAATATCAGTCATGACATTTGAACATAATTTTGTCAACTAAATCTTAATACTTTTTCTTTAAGGCAATTTCGAAATGAAGTTTCTCGATAAATTAACTACTAGTTGTCACGGAACTATGTCTGATCAAAGGCCCTTTATCATAGCTAAGGCAAATTAGGAGGCAAAGAATAAGTATCATCAATCTTTAGCTCGATGAAATGATTTGATTTAGCAAACGTTTTTATGTTGCAATTTTTTTTTCTTATACGTTATCGTGGACTACCAATAGGACGGTAAACATGATGGTAAGTGCTAAGTGCCGCTCATTGACAGATGCAACATCAGAGGCGAGAAGAGATGCGTCGCTTGCTCTTAACGTAAAGACCCAAAAGCATTTAAAAGGCAAAAATAATAAAATTGTTTTTCTATTGTATCTGCTATCTGGGCCTTTCGACGATAAAGCTGTTTGCTTATGATCACTAGGTCATCTTTAAGCAGAGAGAACATGTTACTAGTAATCTAATCTTAGCGTGCAATTTGCGCTTGTAGCCTAGAGGACGCTGAGAACATGATTCAGGATTTCGGGAGTCTGGTAATTAAAATGAAGCGTCTGCCGTCTGATATTTGTCACCCTTTAACCCATAAAGGCATAAGTCAATGAAAACTTTCATTGGTTTCCGCTCTTATACCGTCACAAATACGTTTCAAAATTGAGTGTCAACTATGGCATCGATAACATCGGCTATAACATCGATAGGAAACTGCAGAGTCTCCTATCGATGTTTTCCCTCACCGCTGAACTAATAGAAATACGCACATAGATTTGAAAAATCCAGAGGTGCATGCATTATATAAATTTTGACCACGACCCCTAGTATGAACTGCGCGTTTTCAACCACTGATCTACCATCGCTAGTAATCAGCATATCTGACTCCCCGATCTCTGACACGAACTTGTCTAAACTTTATGAGCGGTATTCCATTGATTTCCACCGCTCAACGTCCATTGGCTCGATTTCATTCCGTGTTAACGTCGATGTAGGATCGAAATTACTCTATTTAGGGGAACGATTCTCATGCACTCGACATTGAAGACGAAAATGAAGATGTGAAGGTCTAAATCGACTTTAATGCCGTGTTCGAGATTACGCATTCAGGGGGGCGAATATCGCTCCAACGAAATAAAGTGACACTCGTCATTAGCAAAATCCAACTCAAATAATCAAGTTCTCATTTAAAGTACAGAAATATCTACAAACGCGCACACGCATCCAAAATGCTTCATTCCTTCAATCGATTCACACCTTTACGCCAAGTACATGGTTAAATATCAATTGAGTTGGTATCCTGACAAGTAACTGTTTCCACGTAGGATATTGGAAGCTAATCTCGCGCATTTGGTGAGAACCACGCTTTGAAGTGATACCACACAATTTTCCGTATCACAGACAAAATATTTTTAATAGTTATACGATAAGCACTTCCTTTTTTTCGTGATTTTTGAGTCATTGTGAGAACATGATCGTTATGTCGAATTTTCAAGAATCGCCCCCCTAGTTCGTGACGGTTCAAAGTTCGATTGGCGATCTTTTTTTGCTCAATCTGATTGGCAGACACGGTATTTGAAGGCTTAAACTGTTTTTTCAAGAGATATTCGTGCAAGTCTCTGTCGGAATTACTTATATTTTAAGCGATATAGAGGAAACCCTAAGAATGAAGACTACTCTACCGACAAGTCTTTCTCATATTAGCATGTGATTCCCGGATCCGTCCAGCCCAGGGTACGCTTACCACTATTAAGAATTTGAGGAGCGTGGTAATTAACGCAACGCATTTGTGATGCCTCAGGTGTTGCAGATGTCCATGGGCGGCGGTGATCTCTTACCATCAGGTGAGCCGTCTGCTCGTTTGTCCGCTAAAATGTAAAAAAAAATATTAATTACAATGAAGCAACTGCCGTCTTACCTCCGCAACCCGTTAACCCTCTATGGGGTTCTGTCGATATGTAAGACACCATATTTTGAACCTTATGTGTTGGAGATAAGGTCCAAAACCAATAAACTGTATTTATACCTGCTGCCCATTAAGGGGTTAACAGCGAACTGAATCATGGTTACACGTTTCAGAAACTATCCAAATCATGCAGGTTACCTCACGATGTTTTTCCTCACCGCCGAGCTAATGGGAGATAGACGCACATAGATTTGAAACATCCAGAGATGTATACTACGATTCGAACCATGAATTCCCACATTTAAGGCGTGTTCTCATAAACTGAGCCACCATTGCTCACGAAACCCGAAAAAAAATTAAAAGATAATTAAAGTTTGGTTCTCTTTTCTACCACTCTTTATACAGTACTAGTGGCCCGCCATCACTTCGTTTCGTGACAGTAAGTAGTTCCACTGCTTGCCAATAGATGGCGCTGGACGTTAATTATATCACGCAAGTGTTTCATGTTTTCTGTTTACCTATAAGCCCTGGCGTGGAATGTGAGATTAACCTCTTTATAAATAGTATAGAAGATAAGAGCGAGTACACATTTAGAAATTTTAGATACCTATTTAAATTGTTTTCCAGAAGTAAATTAAAAGAAAGTAGAAGCTAATATAAAGCATCTTCCACAAACGTTTGTTTTATGCGACAGGCAACAAGCAGATAATAGCGCAAATATTATGCCAGTTCAAAAGTATTTCACCCAGCTGCAATTAGCTTTATTCAGAAAATTCTCGGGTTACATGCAAACGGTTGTTATTGCAAGTAGTTAGGGTACCTACAATCGGCATTGAAAACGGATAGCGGATAGACGGATACGTATAAGGTTTATTATCGATAATTTTTGGTTTTACATATAGATATAATCTCTAGGCGAACAATTAAAAACTGAAAACGTTAGAAAAAGTGTTCCCAACATTAAGAGTCATTAGTAGTTTTACAGATTATATATTTGCATTCAATATGGGAGTGGAGTTTTTACCGTGGCAGAAACATATTTTGGAAAGAATAGGCCGGCTCAGCCTGAGTTTGTTGGTTTAACAGAAAACCAACAAACCTCCAAAAAGAGAGCGTTTTCCTTTTTAGAAGGTCGGCAGCGCACTAGTAACTCCTCCGGTGTTGTGGGTGACCAGTGCGGCGATAATCGCTTACCATCAGGTGACCCGTTGTTCGTCTGCCTCCTACATCAGAAATGCTGTTAAAGTCAAAGCGCTTGCGTTGTTTGTACAGGAAATCAAATCGGGGGGAAGGGGTAAAGATTGGTTGCGTACTTATTTGCCACCCGTCCATGGCAATGAAGCTTACCATCAGGTGATCATAAAAAAGAATCACACCTAAGCATAGTAAGAAAAAAACAGCGTTATATCAACGAATTATCCAGCGGAACATTAAGGCCAAGTATTAATCTCCCTTGTCTACTTCTACGTTTTAAGAGCCACGGGTACTTTTGTTGAATTTAATATTCTTGAAATGCAAAGTGCAAGTTAGCGGCAATGTACTTGCTTCTGCGGGCGGTAAGTCATTTGAATTTTTTTAGGGTTCCTTCAAAAAGATAAATTTAAAAAATCCTCCAGTGTGTGCGCAAACACAGGTGCACTCTTTATTCCCTTACTCTCTTAATTCGATGGGATACTAGTGTGGCACGACCGAAGAGAGATTGGGCGCAGGACCAACGGCTTAAAACGTTTCCGAGGCACTACGGGGGTATATGACCGCCAACTTCAAGACTTCGAGCTGACACTGAAAAATTTCTGAACATAAAAATTCAGGTACTAATTTTTTTTCCCAACCCGGGGATCGAACCCGAGACCCCAAGCCGTCGCTTTAATGTGCGACCCACTACCAACTGCGCCACTGAGGCAGTCGAGTGTAAGTTAATTAAAGTAATTAAATCTACCAAACTCCAATCCAAAGTGCATCATCGAGTGAGTGAGGGTACCGGAGGCCCAGGGGAAAAGTGAGTTAAAGGCTGCGCACTTGTGACTCTACTGGTGTTGCAGGTGCTTATGGGCAGCCGCAATCGCTTATCATCAGGTGAGTCGTCTGCTCGTCTGCCACCTATGACATAAAAATATGTTTCAGCTAAGGACAGCAGAAATAAGTAAGGAACCTTATATCTTCACTCTAGTCACATTTGACGAGGTTTTTTATGTCTGCTCTCTGTTTACGTACTGTCGGCTACAAAATGAACAGAGGGATGTAAACAATTTTATGCCTTACTGCAGCGACTTAAGAAGACTTGCATCTGTCTGCACGGTCGTAGACGTAGTAAAATATATGTATGAACATAGTTGGTAAACAAAATGCATTAAGGTTCAAATTGATCCCATCTTCATTGTTGTAAATATTTTCTTCAAAAATGTATTGTATGATGTTGTTGTTTCATGGAAATAGGGTTCAAATTAACGTACATTTATTAGTTATACTTAAAATAAAAAAGGTAACTTTTGTAAGCTTTAAACATAGCTAGCTGTAACGTTACATTTTCACATAATAATTGACAAAGATGAAGCTTTGGGCAGCTGTTCAAACGAATCTATTCTAAACATTTAACCATGATCCAGTTGGTTAACATGTGACAAGGTGAAGGCCATGACGGTTTCCCGTGGGAAAACAGAAAAAAAATATCCCCGGTGCAACAAAGCTTGTTTAGAAACTTTTCAAAGTAATCACCATGGGAGAGCCACGCTTCGGCATCAATCGGCTTCACAGATAACCGGTGTGAAAGCAGCGCCAACGGTGTGTTTCCTCGAGTGACTGAGGGTAGGTACCGGAGGCCACATTGGGGGAAAGGGGGATAAAAGTTGGCAGCGCACTGGCGACTCTACTGGTGTTACATGTGTCTATGGTGGCGACAATCGCTTTCCACCACGTGATCCGTCTACTCGTCAGCTAACTATCACATAAAACAAATGTAGTTCATGATCAAAGCATACTACTACACAGTATAACAAGAGCAAAAGAAAACTCTTGTTATACTGTGCCTTGGGTTACGGCATTGAACCGGGAATGCCAGACTACGATGAAATGAGATAGCTGGCAACATACCCGAGTATTTCAAGAAACATATTTTCAATATTTCTGCAGATAAAATAACAACACTCCATTTCCCAATGAAGAATCCCTGATATTCCCGAATGGGACGTCCAACTAATAGCAACAGACGTACACAAATCCCCGCCCTCTTGGATAGTGAGGTGACAATATTCGATTTTTATTCGATGAATCGAGTGATATCGGAAAATATGACGCATTTGAAGAGCACAGGAAAAAAGGAGCCATATTTTACCTTGCACCTTTTTACTCGGTATGCAATGCAATGCAATGGGCGGGTTTTATTCTAAAGTAGGATTTTTCAAAACTGACTTTACGCAAAATCAGCCACTTTCATCATGTTTAAAGTGAAGTGCTCTGATAATGAACTAATAAAAATATTTTTTCCTGTGCCCTTCATTTGGTATCGAACTTCGCGTTTTACTTCAAGACTTTCTGATGTTGCATGTGCAACAGTACCTACGTCGTCAAGTTTAGGACGGCCACGTTAACATTTCTCTTGAAGATTTGATAGACGTGAGGATAGAATTGGCCCGCCCCTAGATCATAATAGTGATAAGGCCGCCTTTGTTGTACATTACTCCTGTTATAACTAGTTTTAAGTTTATACCTCTGTTTTGTGTGCAATAAAAAGCATATTCATTCATTCATTCATCATTTCGGCACGTAACATGGATAAGTACCAATAAATGGCGCTGGGAGTCGATTACATCGCGCAAGTCTCCTTTTCGATTTACCTTGACGTTGATTTGCAATTCATCCCTTTATTAATCGTTTAGATCCGTGGTCGTCAAACTGCGGCCCGCGGGCCGCATGCGGCCCGGAGACGTTGTTTGTGCGACCCGCGATATAGTAGATTTATTTAATTACTAGTCAACTACATATTCGTAGGTACTTATCAGAAATCAGTTTAGTGGTTTTTGTGTAGAGAAGTATATGAAAAGTGTGGACTACTATGGATAAGTACCTATGCAAAAGCTCTTTAAACGCATATACTGCGGCCCGGGCCCTGATGTTCATATTGATATGTGGCCCTTGAAGAGTAAAGTGTGACGACCACTGGTTTAGATAGAGGTTCGAGAAGCAATATTTCCACTGCGATGCATCACTATACCTGGACGCGGGTCTACGGTTAGCACCGAGACGCTCATATGTTGGCCCGGTAGATTTATGACGCCTTTATCTATTTATAGTGAAGGATAGGAGTATTTTGTATAATAAGGGATACAGCCTCTTTCTATACTTGATAAGCAATCGTGAAAAGAAAGATGGGGAGTTTGTAAAAAAGGATGGATTGAAAAACTGTTATGGCGATGTATTTTATCCGAATCAGAAGTAACAGCCCGTGTCAGTTCATTGTTAAACGAAGTATTCGTTCATGATGCGCCAAAAAATTAAATAAATAGTTATACACAACATCTCATACATCGACCTGACTCTCGTACTAAGTAACTTAAGCACATGTGTTACAGTCATCAGACGGGCGGAGAATCACAAATATATCCATACTAATATTATAAATGCGAAAGTAACTCTGTCTGTCTGTCTGTCTGTCTGTCTGCTACTCTTTCACGACAAAACTACTCAACGGATTTAAATGAAATTTGGTATACAGATAATCTAGACCCTGAGAAAGGACATAGGCTACTTTTTATTGCGAAAAGGGGGTTGTAAGGGGTTGAAAGGGGGGTAAAAAGTGACTTCTCCACGCGGACGGAGTCGCGGGCGGCCGCTAGTACCAAATAATCAAACCCAGGAATGTTAGCAGGCCTCCCACCAGGTGGACCGACGATCTAGTGAAGGTCGCGGGAGTTCCTTGGATACGGGTGGCACAGGACCGATCTGTGTGGAGAACGAACGAACGCCTATGTCTAGCAGTAGACGTCTATTGGTTGAAATGATGATGATGAATTGAACCCAGGACCCCGAGATCTCAATGTCGTATAACGACATATTGCTTTTTGGTGTTCTAGCCAAATCTACACTATTGGCGATAAAATCCCGAAGATTTTACATTGACAGCGCAAAATAATCAAAGCACTGCCCGTATTGCTCTGCTTCATTTGCCGCTTCAATATATTACGGCAATACCTCAGCAGAGTTTTATCACCTCTCACCCCCCACAATGGCGTCTGGTACCGCGCCAACACAATAAACTAACAAGGTTACTTGAATAAAACTGGTTGCAGGAGATTGTCTCAATAGTTACTATTTAATTAATGAAATATGCGAGTTATATGAGAGTGATCTGCGAGAACTTCAGGCCAAGGAATTTCAACAAGTAGTACAGACAAGATCGACCGAAGTGGCGTTTCTCTTGTTTCGGAGGCCAAGACTCGTTTCGGGTCGCTGAGCCAGTGGAGTAAGTAAGTAATTAATTAAATATAATAATAACTAGGTGATGCAGTAGGCAGTAATCCTTTCCCAAGCCTGACTTTGGTAACTTCCGTGCCCTACATTCCCCATTTCCTTACCAAATAGCGGCGGGGAAAGGGGTAAAGGTTGGCAGCGCACATGTGACTGGTGATGCAGTACGGTGGTGTCAGTAAGATTATAGGCTTTAATAAAAGGCCACTTTATTTACAACTAGCTTTTGCCCGCGACTTCGTTCGCGTGGACTTTAGGTTTTACGACCTCACATTAGAAACCTCCAAAATTGTAGCCTATGTGTTATTCTGATGTATAAGCTATATTGTGGTAAAGTTTCATTTAAATCCATTCAGTAGTTTTTACGTGAAAGAGTAACAAACATCCATACATCCATACTTACAAACTTTCGCCTTTATAATAGTAGTAGGATTTATACAAGGACACTGAAAGATTAATATTAAAATCATTAGAGCGTTCCATTTATTTCCTCGAATCCGGATTCCCTTGTCACTTTAAATATTTGACTGCCCTATTTTATGGCCGTCTGTTAAATTAAATAACCGTTTAAATGATATTCTGTTCTGTTGCCCACTGGGGCGGGTAATACAATCTGGGTTCATGTGCCACGAACACAACTGTAACGCGATAAACGACATCCAAATGACATTATGGTCCGCTTTGCCCGTCCAATTTGTAACTCTGCCTGCGTATTACAAAGCCCTAGCGGTTTAGGATGACCATCATTGACGTCAGAAGATCAGTTTCAACCGTATGGCGTGTCGCACACACACTCAAGAGTCGAGGCGGAAGCGTTCAAGAGGCGCACCGCCTCTGACTTTTCTATACAATCAAATATGTCAACGCATACTACCCGAGTCGCGGCGCAGTCGAGGCGGCGGAGGTGCAGGGTCGAGTCGAGAGAGCCACGCTACGGCATGAATCGGCCGGCTCGACCACGGCCTCACAGAAGACCGGCGTAAAGCAGTACCTACGCAGTGTTTCGACGTGTGAGTGAGGTCAACGGAGGCCCGGAGGAAAGGGGGATAAAGGTTGGCAGCGGCGCACTAGTGACTCTACTGGTGTTACAGGTGTCTATGGGTTACAGGTGATCTGTCTGTTCTTCTGCTACCTGTTACATAAAAAAAGTCATTGACATTGACTGGCCGCATGTCGCATTTGATAGTGACCCTGCTTCATACGCCAAGGTCGTGAGTTCGATCCCCACCCTAGACAAATATTCGTGTGATGTGAACGCTGGTGTTTGTTCAATGTCTGGCTCATACATAATAATATATATTATGTTGCAGGGATATGACAAAACCAGGGCTTTGATCAATCAAACAAATCACGAAGGATGTCAAAATAACAACAGGATTATATCATTTCCTTAAACAAATCTAGTGAATTGATCAAAATTCAAATTTTATCGCAAAATTGGTTCAGTGAAATGCCTATCGTGATGAAATAGGGATCACGTCATTTACTATTTTCATGGTCACTATAACGGTCACCCAAAAAATAATAAAAACGATTCCCACAAACATACGATTACCAGAGTTGCAAAAGCCATTTTTCAATAAGCGGGAACGACAAAATCTAATAATTCACCATGAAGCGAACAAAGTGACTGAAAGCGCGTTAATGTCTGGGGAATCATATTACGAGTGCAACTGCAATGTGCCTGATGCTTATCAAATTCAGCCTGACTCTACTCTAGTACTACTACTAGAATCTAGACTGCCTATATTTCGTGCCAAATAAACTTGCAATAAAAGTCATTCACCCCACTTGTACCAAGAAGTCGTCAAAATTCGCGATACCTAACGCGATACAGATCGCTTCCCATAATAAACTGTCGATAAAATTACATTTGCCGTGTTTCATAATACCAAACGTCAAAGTTCTAGTCTATGTGAAGTCCGCACGTCAAGGACTATGAAACACGGCAAATGTAATTTTATCGACAGTTTAGTATGGAAAGCGATCTGTATCGCGAATTTTGACGACTTCTTGGTACAAGTGGCAAGTGGGGTGAATGACCTTTATTGCAAGTTTAACTGGCACGAACTATAGTAGTAGTTACTACAATTGGTGGCCGCCCGTACAAGATGGCCGCCGCCTCCAAATGACGGATTGGATATTTTGACTTGGTCGAATGCGAATTTTTACATATTTTTAGCGTTAGGTCAGACGACCTTCAGGCAAAAGATATCAAAGATGCTAAACAAGCGACGTACCCATACATCCGCGCGCGTGTTTTGATGTGAGACAGAAACAAACTATACAGAACATGTGTGTGAGTTACTCAATACAGTAATACTTCCTAGCGCGTGGGTCAACGATCTTTTCGATATCAATATGTCAACTAGAGCTGTCCTGTGCCACTAACATCTCCCACTCTCGCTTACTAATCCTTCCCAACGCTCTGTTAATGCGTTTTATACGAGCGTCCACCACAATAAACCGATTTGTTTGAATTTAAGAGCCAAGCTAAACGTGTCGACGGATCCGCTGTTAAATATTGGCCAAAATGTATGATGCTGAACATCTGGCGGTCATCCAAGCGGTCACATGCAGGCTCTCACGGGAATATTTTCAACGACTTTTTCTCCACTGAGAAGCTCCAAAGGCACTAACGCACTTATTATCTCAGATTGAAAAGTTGCAAAGGCAGGCTGGCCATACCTAACAATATAATATGTAAGTAATCTTTTGAAGAAATTAATTTTTAGCATCATAATTTCATATTTAGCGTTTGCTAAGGTTATTTTAAAATGCCTGAAATGTTAAAGTAATGAAAGAAATAAGTACATATTTAAATGGCAGGCGGCGCGCACTTTTGTGACTCTTCTCGGGATTTGCGGGTATCCGTGGACAGCGATCACACCGGTAATCACTTGCCTCCACGTGATCCGTCTGCTCGTCTGCCCCCTATCGTATAAAATACTTTACCCGATGTACTTCTGGGAAGACAAGGTGTAGAAAGACTTGCGCGAGCGTCGCGGAAAATCACTCGACAGGACAAGGACAGATCAAGGTGATGACTCTTCCTAGATTAGGTGAGGCAAAACAAGGCTAAGACTCAATTTCGCTCGCTGCGCCATCTTAGTTATTATTAGACATTCTAATGTTATGTTGATTATAACTTATAACCAACAAAACATTATGTCTTATCATGAATAGCCGCCTTTATTGCAATGGACTCCACGTCCGTAAAATAGATCCCGGAAACAATCAACACCGCTGCGCTGGAGAATGTCACAATACGAAAATATTAATTGTTGCCAGGCAAAGACATAAAGTCATTGTTGCCAGGCGAACCATTTACAATGTATAAATCCCATAATAAAACAATACTTGTCAAAAATACCAAGTCTCGCAACTCAGTTGTTCTACCGTAAAATTTATAAAAAGTGCCATATCGTGCCAATACCAAGTCGGTTATTAATTTATTAACCTTTTAAACAAATATACAACAATATAAACTCGGCCATAGTATGAAAACGCAGTATTTTATATTTCACAAGTGAAACATATATTCTTAACTAGCGGCCGCCCGCGACTTCGTACGCGTGGAGTTAATTATTGACACTTACCGTCATATTTTGGACAATCCACACAATATATTTTTATAAATTGTAGCCTATGTATTATTCTGATGTGTAAGCTATATTGTGGTAAAGTTTCATTCAAATCCATTCAGTAGTTTTTACGTGAACGAGTAACAAACATCCATACATCCATACAAACTTTCGCCTTTATAATAGTAGTAGGATAATTGTTCAGTGCGGCAAATTGTGTGTAAGGGGAAGGGACGGGAACTCAGATTAAGGGATAAGGAAGGAGAACTAGATCAAGTTCAGAATAACTATCTTAGCTACTGTGGATACCTATCTACAATTATTGTTACTACTACCCGGAAAGAACAGGCTCGCCGCCAAGTTAATTGTACCTACTAATACGTAGATAGATTTGAAGAATCAGTGTAAAGTACGCGATATCAGTAAATAGCTAGGTATTACTTATCGAGTTATAAGTGGAGTAACGATATAGATTGCCACAACAAAGAAACCTCATCATCTTATAACCTTTTGTTTACCTCACTTTGTAAACCTCCGCCAGAAATGCACTGCAATATTATGTTTCCCACTTAAAACTTTCATGTTTTATTTTCTCCGCAGTTGAGTTGAGAATTTTCTAAATTGCCGCCAAGCGGACTATGGGAGAGTGGATGAAAAAGCAAAAACTATTTTATGACGACCCCGAGGGAAATGCGGTGATTAAATTCCTCTGGAGTTCTGGACTTGTGTGGGCAGAATTCGTATACGATTAATTAGGAGTTGAAAGTTACACGTAAAGGGCATAAATCCGTCTGTGGGAGAGACTGAGATTTGTTTTAAGGCTCATAGTTTTTAGTCCACACAAGTTGATTGACGAACCAATGGGTTCGGGGCTAAAGAACGTAATGATATCACACCAGGGACTGAGGCTGGCCACTCAAGCGATGGACTGACTACATCATGGAACGTAAACCGAACGTCATGAGCGGGTCAAGCTTTTGTTAATAGGTACGGCAATGTCTCATCTGCCTTCACGTGTTACGCTCATCATATAGTGCGAAACTGCGAACAAGTGAACATTATCTGATCACTGAGCAAGTCAAATCAAGAGAACCTATGTATGTATCCTACAGCGCGAAGGAACAAAATGTTTACCGCATTGCTTTAGCTTATTTTCATGGCAGATATAATACAAGAATAAGAAGAATGTACAATATAAGTTCTCAATCAAACTAAAAGTACTAAGGTATAACATTATTGCAAAAGACTACGTTTTCCTTTTGGAAAATGGCCATAGAAATCCAAAAGCGACATTGATTAAGTAAAAACCTTTCAGCGAAATTTCTAGATAGTTAAGAAAGACAAGTTAGGACAGGTTCATCGACCGCAGAAATAAACCAACGCACGATAAGGAAAAAGAATTCAAAATATAGTTAGCAGATCGATGCATTCGTCTATGACCTTGAACCGTGGTGAGTCATATCAACAATCATTAACAGTAAAATAATAAACAGCATGGAAGCCACTAAACCGTCAACAGATTTTAAATGGCGTTGAATTTTTCATGTGCAAGTTCACTATCTACCTTCAGCCAACTCGTACTATACTTGCTGTCAAACACACAATAAATACTGATCATATGGGCCAGAAACCGGCCCTAAATTGAGAATTTGAAGTCAAGCGCTACTTAAGTACAAACTTTGACAGTTGCGTCATACTGCTAATGTCAAAGTTTGTACTTAAGTAGTACTTAACTTCAAATTCTCAATTCAGAAACCGGGCCGTAAATGTGTAACTACGTTAAGTTGAGAATCGGATGAATAAGGACGGTTGTCGTAACTTATTTATTCAATTTTGACTTAGCAGGAAGTTTATAATGTCCAACACTAACTCATATTTACTCTTTCTTCCCGGATCTTTATTTACAATAACTTGCGCAGATATCTTTACAACATAATAACATTTAGATGTTGATAGTTTCTACATGAATAACAGAGACAAACGATCGGGAGAGACACGATAAGATATTAACATGCTTTCACTATAGCTAACTCTACAATTTCAATGTCAGCTAGAGTTTTCCTTTTCTGTATAATAATTATTTTCTGGCACCGCGTTCTTGCTATACTTACGACTATCCTTCGCTATTACTCAGCCTCGTCATTTACCAGAGATAATACACACACAGCACAGTGTGCACACGCACAGTGCAAGCGCGTGCGCAATTCTTAGTCTTTCTTTACTGCATTTTTTCGATTGTGGTCAGGACCTCTATAAAAAGGAGGTTACGCAAACCCACATAAGCAGATAAGCTCCGGTCATCGACAGCGTCTGAACTTGGATTCTAAAGTGCTAAATTGCAAATGTTTATTTATGAACTGAATAAAATAGGTACTGATTAATATTCAGCCATACTGAATTTAGTAATACTGGCTTATCTGTTCCGGCGATTTCTTTTATCTGTCGTTTATCGTTGGTTTGAAGTGTGGTGATATTGCAAGCAAATTGTTATCAAACAGTGTGTAAGTGACATCGCAGTAACACAAAATGGAGGAGTCCCAGGCCGATATTAAAGTTTCTAATAACAATCCTTCTAATAGCAGGTAAGATGTGCTATTTTGAATATGCCTAATAGTATAATTAAGCAGTCACCCATGTGTACAATAACTTAGATTAGAATTTGGCATCACATTAAAACGATTGATGACTGATTCTCCGACATTATTAATTCCACGGACCAGACCACGGGTATCATGAATAACTAGAGAAGCTATATCATCATGATCTGATGATTATGAAAACTTGTGGTTTTTACAAATTTTAAATTTTTAACCAATCATTTTAACTTTTTCTGTACATCTTTATTGTCATTGATGTTGTTGATTACTTGTATTTTCACTAACTCGCATCCCGTTCGCGCATGCACGATGCGCAAGCGCCACCGATTGATTGGAATGGGTCAATCAAACCGGTTGTCCTTGGATACCTGCAACTGTGAATACGAAATGCTTATTATATAGGTGAATGCACCTACAAGTGCGTACGCGCCTTGGGTTACTCATGGCTGTGCTCAAGGCCATTTTAAAACGGAAGGAAACGGAAAAAACGTAACCATTTTAGATTCTCTGTCTCTCTGTCCGTTACGTGTTTAATTTCTAAAATATGAGAATGATAGAATATAAAGTAAATTACAATATAAAACTACCAGCGAAAATTAGGTTGAACGAACGAAATCTAGTGAATTGTTTTTTTGAATACGTCATTAAACTTAAACCTTTAATCGTAATTAAACTTTTGGGTCTTACGACCTAGATGATATTTAGGTGTTTATTTGTTTTCTCATCTTTGTGATTAATTTGTGTGTAATGTCTCTGTATCATGTGTTGTGGTGTCCAAATTAATATTCCATATGCGGAACAAAAAGTAGGGCAAAAATATTATATATACCCAGACATTGAACAAGCACAAGAGTTCATCACACGAATGTTTGACCAATTAAGAACTTATATTTCACCTATTAAAACTTAACAAATAAAACGTCTTTTTTTTATCCATAAACACATAAAGCTACTATTGTGTTCACATAACACGATCGAACATTCTCGTAAGAGAAATGCGTCGGTCATGCGCACGCGTTGCGCAACTCATCGGCCATTCCGTTGACATTGGCCGTATTCGAGTTACCATGTGGTCTTACTTGCCTGATTGGTAGTATCATCTACAAAATAAATGCAGGGCTGGCAAACCAATACGCGATTGATATAGACAATTTCCCTAACTTTTTCCCCAACCTATTAAATAATTTTGGTTTGTTCGCTTGGCATAGTCTTCGTTTGCGCGATATTATACCTTATACATGAGAAGGAGCGCACATGTAGCACGCACACCTGCAAACAGCTGTTGTAAACTCTCCCTCGCACAAATGTTTGCAGGTGGCCTATGCTATCACCTGCACCTATGCACCTGCGGGTGCAACTCCCATCACCTCAGGACATACCCCAAAGAGTTAACCGGTTTGGAACTGTTGTTTTAGTAAAGCTTCTCTCCTTGTAGCAGACGGTTGTGAGTTCCCCGTGACCCCTACTACTTAGTAAAAAGCATCTTATTACTAATTTTACTTACATACTACCTACTACTTACTTACGGTAAAGTAGGGGTTTAGGGGTTCCTTCCTATCGTGATTCAGTTTACGCCTCTCACGCCATATTTGAATATAGCTCGCAAAAACGCGAGATTTTCCTAAAGTATATTGATTACGTGACGAAAACTTAAGGCCCCCCCCCCCCTGTGACCAAGCGTGGTATTTTGACGACCCCCCTCCCCCCCCTAAACGGGTCACGTATATGGGGACGTTCCCTTATAGTCTTTTATGAAATTATTATTAATTATTCACTCTAACAAATCCACGCTCAATAAAAAAAAAATACGCACACATACATGTTCCCATGCGCAGCGCCGCCAAAGGCAGCACTGGCAGGGTCGCATGCGTGATGGGGTTTGCGGGAACGTCTGAATCAAAGATGTTCTGCGTTTAGACTGACTTTTATTCACCTAAGCTTATATTATACTAACCTATTGGGTGAGGTGCGTCACACACTACAGTTTCGGCTACGTTGCTGCAGCCGTGGTCACAAGCGGACGCGGTTTTCTAAATACATGTAGCACATATACCATGATAACTGCTTCAAATTAAACATTCCTACTCAAAATTACAATTTAAGTGACACAAACATCAAATCACAAATAAATCCTATCTTATCCTATCCTGTAAGGATTCGCGTTTTTTGAAGAGACGCACACCTGCTCCCATTTCAAGATTATTTTTAAAGTTTTGCCTAATTTCTTATTAGATTCTAATGTAATCCTAGTGTTATTTGGCGGATTTAATTCAAACGACTCCTTTGACAATAAGTTCATAAGTTTGACATTAATTATAATAAATTGACGTTCGCCCTATTTTTTGCAATAAAGTTTAAGTAAAAATTTATGTTATACTTAACTCGGGCAATCACTATGCCGAGCAATTACTGTCTCGGTTACCTTAGTATAAAAACATGTTTGCGTTGAGTAATTCGCATGAT